>PVJL010000511.1:0-58439 GCA_004026885.1 Lyroderma lyra | reverse complement strand
TACAAGGCAGAAGATGAAGACAATGTGTCATCTTCCTTTTCATCAGAGACAAACTCACAAACAGCACACCTGCTGCCTTCACTTTTGGAGTCTTATTCTCTCTTCAATCTAGTGTAATCAGATTCTTTATTAATCAGTCCACTGAAATCATTCTGATAGAAGCAATAGAAAGAAGTGATCAGTCATCACTTTTCCTGCATTCTCTACAGTGCCTGACAGGGGATTTCTTTCTGAAATGCCCTCTTACAACAGGAATTTTCTGGTCCCCGACCACTATGACAATTTCTTTCCTTCTCTTTTGCAGTGTTCTTTTCTTTCCCCCACCCTTTTAATATTAAAGCACACAGGGTCTTGTCCTTCTATTCTCACTCTGCTTTTCACCCTGGGCATTCCTACCAATCCGTGACTTCAACTATAACTTATATGCTATAGATTCTCATACAGCCTATGGGTGTAGGCCATGGGTCTGGTTTGATCAGAAGCTCCAAATGCTGGAGTTACCTGGTGGTGTAATGGCTAGGTTTCAGCTCTGCCAACGCTGCGGCCTGGGTTCGATTCCCAGCCAAGGAATTACCCACATTTAAAAAAAAAAAAAAAAAAAGGCACTCCAAATGCTTACAGAACATATCTATCTGTGTCTTCTGCAGGGAATCTCAAACCCTTTCAAAACCTGAATTCTTTTCCTACCCTAATTCTCCTCCTTAATAATGTACTCTTACACACACAATTTCCCAAATGAGAAATCCAGAAATTATCAATTTCATCATTGCTCCTGCACCCAGTCCAAGCCTCATCCTAACAAGCAAAAGATGGGAAGATTTTGCCAAGACTTGGCCCAACACTACTGCAGAAGCCTGAGAGGGCAGGGTGTATTCTGGCCCGAACTGCAGCATCTGGGGCTGAGAGGCACTTATCCCGAATGTAGGCTTTGACAGAGTGAGGTACACAATTCAAAAGGGCAAACAAAAGGGTGAGTTGGGATATAAAGGAGAAGCAGGCGAAGATCAAGGAAAGCTCCAAGAGAGGAGTTTCAAAGTTCAGTCCATAGGTAAAATGCAAAAAACCAAGGGAGCTTCACAGCTGTCTTGGTTGCTGGAAAAACACGTTGATATGATTTCACCCAAAGTCTGAAAACAGGCAGAGCAAATTTATGATGAACGATGTCAGAACAGTGGTTTCCTTTTGGTAATGGCACTGATTGGGAGGGACTAAGGGGCAGTTTCTGGAGTGGTGGTAATATATATACTGGGGGTGCCAAAAAATGTATACACATTTTTTAAAATAGTTTATTCGAGCCAAACTGATGACATGGAAGCAAGATCTTAAATGCTCTCTGTATACACATTTTAAGAAATGTTATCTATGCATTACTTCTCCAAGTTGAACTGAATTATGGTAGCAATGTATACAGTATGACATTCGCTCCAAAGATGGCATTAATCAAATGAATGCTAGTGTCATCATGCAACAGACAGGACAGTCAGAGAAAATAGCGGAAGCACGGTTGTCATTCAGGGAGCACAAGAGAATTTTGAAGTGGTATTTGCAATTCGAGAATGTTGAGTTTCCACCACATTCTCCTGCCTTAATATTCCTTGACTTCTACCTATGGGAGACCTTAGATGTGGTGTACTGTAGAAAACCGGTAGACTGGTGGTACTTCAGGAAGAAACTGAAATGGCATGTGCAGTGATACAAGTGCACACTCTGATTAACGTTACTCCAGTAGTACTTTGTCACAATAAGAAATGTCTGGACACTGACAGTAACTACTTTGAGCAACTCTTGTAATCGCATAAGTCAAACATAACTTCTGCTCATCTTTTGTTATACGTATATATTGAGTATTACAATTTTAATACAGCTTTTTCCTTTCTTAAAATGTATATACATTATTTTGTGTGTGTGTGTGTGTGTGTAATGATTTGGGTGGCAGCTAAATATATTTTTAAAAACTTAAGCTGGCTATTTGGGGTATGTAGACTTTATGCATACTATAGTCAATTTCAAAGTTAAAAAAGAAAACTCTGGTGGGAGGCAGATACTCCCACTCCAATTAGTCTCTCACTATTCCCACATGCTGCTGCCTTATTTCACACCTAAATGAACGCATTTGTTTCCTATAACTAGGACCATGTCTCCTGGTTTCCCTGTTATCCTGATGTAACATTAACAGTTTTACCTTCCACACAGAAAAGTGTCCCAGTTTGGATAAAATGTTGTATGTTCATCTTACTATATTCATAAGCCTCCCTGCCGCTAGTGTAGCCCAAACATCTTTAACAATACCTGCAGTGTAGTCTTTGTAAAACTGACCTTATTTCTAGGCCTTAAAGCCTCCAATGGTTCTCCTTTACTTGTAAGAGTGGGTCCAAATCACTGAAGTGATCCAACCCTGCTAGAACAGCCAGCTCCAACATTTAACATCCAACAACATGTAACCACCCCCCAACTCCCTATACATTAGCCAGTGTTTTGCAAACTTATTTCGTTATCACTCTTCTCCCAAAGAGCATTTTTAGACATTTTTCCCTGATTGCCACCCACTCCCAATTAAATACTAAAGAATAAGATTTTGTCTGGTGGGGTTGAGTGTTGGAGGGCCACAAACCATAGTGATACCTAAGATTTTTTTCACTCCTCCTAAAAAACAAATTTTATCCCCTTGGGAATGACATCACCCTCATTGGGAATGCATACTCTAGACTTACAGACTGGATTCTCATTCCACAAATGTACCTGGCTTGCCACCACTCAGTGCCTTTGCTCCTGTTATTATCTGCATGCAAAGATCTCCCTTCTGAATAGCTGTCATCCAGAACATAGTTAAGAACCAATTTAATGCTCTCCAAGAAGACTTTCTTTTCCCCATCTGTAGTCTCAAAGAGTTCTATCCATACCTTCGTCACTAATAACCTGTTTTACTAATGTTTTCATGTCTGTCTCCTAAGTCACTGAAGAATAGGAACCTTGTCCAATTTCTTTCTACAACCTTGACTTTTAGTATTGTATCTGACATATCATTTAATAAATCAATGAATAAATTAATGTTATCATCTGAGTGAGGTAAACATACATCTCAGTTTACCTGAGACAGTCCCTTTTTAACCTGTTATTTTGGCATAAATATTAACAGTACCTTATTTATTCTAAAAATGATTAATATAACTTTTATTTCTAACCTATCTAACCAATGGGAAATAATTAAATTCTGAGCAAGAGTAGAACATGATCAGATCTGAGTATATGGAAAGTCACGCTAGCAGTAATATAACAATAAATAAAATGTCTCAAGTAAAAAATTCAGGGGTAAAATGACAGAAGAGTCTGAAGTAAGAGAGTAGAGCTGTAGAGGAAGAGGCAGAGAGAGAGATTCAGGATGTAAAATCAACAAAGTTTAGTGGCCAGTTGGATACAAACAGGAAGACAATAGGGGGAATCAATAGTAAATCACAAATTTCTGGACTGAGCAACTGGGGCAGTCACCAAAAGAATATTAAGGAGGAATCATGATAGCTTCGATTTAGAACTGGTGAATGAAGAACATAAGAGGACAATTTAGTGGTTAGATAGATGGACCTGAAGCACAGGAAAGGGGTAAGATGGTGTCAGCTTATAAAAAGTAACTGAAGGGGAGTTCCCTGATGGTGTAGTGGCTTAAGGCTTCGGCGCTGGCGCTGTCAGTGCTGTCAGCGCTGCGGCCTGGGTTCGATTCCCAGCCAGGGAGCCACCCACATACCAAAAAGCAAAAAAAAAAAAAAAAAAAGTAACTGAAGACCAATAAATAAATAAATAAATAAATAAAAATTAAGTGAGGACAAGCTGCCGAATGAGACTACTCAAATGTACAAAATTAGCAGTTCTAATTAAGGGAAAGTATCTTTTTAACTTGAGTACTTTACAAAATTCTAAATTTTGTTTTGTTGAGAACACATTTACTGATCATTTAATATGTACAAGGCATGGTATTAAGCCCTTAGAAAGGGAAATAAACCGTAAGAGAGCAATAAGGAGCTTACTCTGAGGTAAAAAAGTTATAAACAAAGAATGGTGTTGAATATGGACTGAATTGAGAAACAGCCAAATCCAAGATCTCAATTTTGACTGTGACATCTTTAATTTCATTATAAGGACTCAAAATGAATACCTTAACAGCTTTTATTGTTTTAAGCTCTAAGCTTTCACAGAGTATTTAAGTCTAAAATTTTCCATTAAAAAAAACTTTGGGGGGTTCCCTGGTGGTGCAGTGGCTAGGCTTCCACGCTCTCAACACTTCGGCCTGGGTTCAATTCCCAGCCAGGGAACCACCAAAAAAAAAAAAAAAAAAAAAAAAAAAAAAGAAAGAAAGAAAGAAAAAGAAAAAAAATCTTTGTAAAGTGGAAAAGGAAACCAGAGAACCAACTCAGGAAAGATAATGTGCTGTGGAAGCTGGATCTACAAAGTAGGAGAAATGGCCAGAAAAGTAAAAACTGTGTTAGATTGTTAAAACACAGTCTAAATGACATACCTTACAATACCTTTCTGTGCTGTTTCTGGTTCACTAGATTATGCTTGAGTTGATAGTTTAGTGTAAGGAGAACAGAGAGATGGTTCAAAATAAAGAAACCATTAATTTTGTCCCAGGAATGGAGTTCTTGACTCATTAATTATGATAGAAACATCTGATCATAAAATTATAAGAAACCGATTCATATCTACTTGGACATTTTTTCCATAATTCTTTGCACTCAGTAGGTATTCAAGGAAAAATAAACTGAATGAATTGTATCCCCTTATATTGTACACTTTATCACCTGGTTTCCAGGGCACCACCACTCTCTCTTGGTTTTTCTTCTATTGTACTTTTTGCTCCAACTCATTCTCCTTTGCTGGCTTCTGCTATATCCCCCTGACTTAGTAGTGATCAAAAGCCCAGGGCAATGTCGTTGGTTGTCTGCTATTCTCTAAGTACACTCACTGTCTTGGTAATTTCATCTAGTCTCATGACTTTAAGTATCTATAAGCTAACAACTATAAAATTTCTATCCAGTCAAACCTTCTTTCTAGAAATAAAAAATTTGCATATGCAATTCTTACTCAACATTTCTAATAGAGATTTCAAACACGACATGTTCAAAACTGAATTTCTGATCTTCCCCCTGCCCCAAACCTACTTCTGCAGCTTTCCCCATCTAGCTTCCCTCTACCCTTGCTCCTATATAATCTATTCTCAACCCAGCAAGCAGCCAAGGGGCTCTTTTAAAAGTTAAGTAGGATAATATCACTCCTCCGCTTCAAATCTTTTGGCAATCCCCTCTTTCACTCAAAATAAAGGTCAAAAGAATTTACAATGATTCAATAAGTCCTACATGCTAAGTCCTATCCTGCACCACTGCTATCCCTCTGACCTTCTCTCTTACTACTCTGACCCTTGCTCACTCTTCTAGTCACTTGGAGCACCTCGCCATTCCTTGAACTTTCCAGACATGTTCCCTTACCTTAAGGCCTTTGCAATAAATACTTGGAAAGCTCTTTCCTCATATACCCCCACAGCTAATTCCATCATGTGCATCAAACCTTTAATCAAGTCATCTCTACCAGCACAACACTGACCATCTTATTTAAACTATAACCTTGCCCTTACCCCTTACTTCCAATCCCTTTAACCTGCTTCTTTATTAGCAATCACTAGCTAACATATTATGTAACTTACTTGTTTATTATATTTAGCTGCCTTCTCCCCTCTCCCTTCTATTAGCATGTAAGCACCACAAGGGCAGGCCTATTTCATTCACTGTACATCCTGGTGCACAGAACAGTGCCTTAAACTGGTAAGCTTTCAATAAATAATTGTAGAATGAATGTACTTCTATTAAACTCTTAAGTGTCCACTAAAAGAATAAGGATTTTCTGAAAACAAATGAACTTGTGTGAATTTCATCAAATTATTTATCACATATAAATTATCACTAGGATTCAGGTTACCACTTCTATATTCATACTTTTTGTACACCAAATTCTACACTCATTCAAAAGCACTCCCAATGAATTAAGCAGTTAATACACTATGCTGCTAGATGTCAGGAATCTAATCTGTGTAATGTGGGCAGTCATTGAGCATTCCCTTAAACAATGCTGCTGTTCCAGTAAAACAAGATAAAGTACTTCAAGGCACACACTGGCCAACACAACTTGGAGCAGCTTAGAAAATGTTATAAGGCTCAAAAATAGGCAAATTCAAACTAAGTAATTCTGCTGTTAATATTAAAGAGAAGTAGGATTTTCTTACTTAAAATGTGAATTTATCATAAGTAATATTTAAAAGTAAAAACATTGCAAGCCTTGTATGACAGTTTCTAATAATAAAAACTACAGCAGATGCACCTGTTCAAGGTGAATGCTTTCAATTAGCTCACAATTACTTCAAGAATCATCACAAGGAAATTTAAACACATGGGACTGTAAATACAGGTCTCAAAAAAAGGACTCTAGAAAGTGGCAGTATCTGCCTTGTTTCTATGCAAAGATCAGGATCACCAACAACAAAATCTGACCCATCAAAGACATAATTATGGCTTGAATAATGTCATGTCACAAAAGATAAGCCCAAAATTATGAGACCTACCATGCAAAACCACTATAATTCTGAAAAACTCAAAAGCGATTTAGGAAGAATTAACCAAGCTTCTCACTTCATTTATTGCAATGACGCATAAGACAATCCAGCAATCCACTCACATTGCTTTTTGTTTCTGTTTTCTGGTTTAGAAACCTATCACTTCTCCAATCGAGGAAAACATTCCAAAAAAATCTAAGCACTCTATAGGGAAATGCAAGGTTAGGACGTTTTAGTTATGTTCCTGAAAACTAGCCCTCGGGTCAAACGAGAACAATTTAAGCTGATGCCATTACTGCTAACTCAATACAGCAAGTTTTGTTTCTCAGTATAAAATACTGTAACATTTCGCAGTGACAGTCTGAAAAAGTACCTCTAGAACTGATCTTCAAATGCATCATTCTCCACCAGAATTCATCATGTAACTGGAAGCAAAGTTTTAAACTGACATTGAAAACTTTATCTTTTTAAGCACTTATACAGTATTTCAGGGACCTTTCAGAGAAGTTACTTAACATGGCTATTAAACTTCACCTCGTTTTCAGTCCACTTACCTACGGATAATCTCACAGACCCACATTTTAACCTGAGAAAATAAAACTTGGTAAATGGTGTTCTTATTGAAAACACTAGGAAGTCACCAGCAATGACGGTGTGTGAGGAAGGGGGCTTAGAGAGCAGGAAAGGCGGTCCTCGCCCGCCCGCGAGAAGGGCCCAGGTCGGGGGAGAAAAGATACCCTTGGCAGCAGGTGCGAGGCTCTAAAAAGGGACTAGTAACTGCGGGTTTGGGACCAACAGGGGTATGCCGTCCGTTGGACAACGGGAAGCGCGCCAGGGTCGGCCGGCCTTACCTCCGGAGTCCGCTCCGGCGGCTTCTTCTTCAGCGCTTGCCTAGCGCCGGGGTCCACGGGTGAGTTCATGGCCGCAGTCGCGGCCCCCGTGCTCGCCAACTTACCCTCAGCAGCACATGTGACAACCCATTCACCCTAGTTATGGGGTCTGCACCCCCCACCTCCGAGGAAAGAAACTCCGGACCGCCGCGAGGCCCCAGCTTCAACAAACAAGCCTTCGCAACGCCCGCCCAGGGCCTAAGCCCACGCGCGACTGGCCAGAAAGAAGCCAGCGCGGGGAGGAGGGAGGGCGAGTGCGCACGCGCAGCACGCGCGAGCACGCTAACGAGCGCTCAAGGGCGTGACTCCGCAGTGACGTCAGAACTGGGGCGGCACAGTTAGGCCTCTTCCAACCCATCTTCTTGAGACTTAAAAACGCGTCGCGAGACCTCACCTAAAGCCCTCACGGGATCGTTCGCGGAGGTGAGGTTTCGGCCTCCCCGGCTTCCGGTGGAGGGGCCGGAAACGCGCGTGAGAGTCTGAGTAAAAATAGCACTTGGGGCAGAATCAAGGGAAAAGCATTCGAGGTGGACAGTTGGGTTTGTACCCAAATCCGGAAGCTCAGGGCGTGGCCATCCTAGGGCGAACCTCGCGCTCTGCAACTGCAATGCCTCTCCCTTGGAGAACGTGCGGAAATCGAAGCCGCCATTCGCCAAATAAGGAAGTTAATGCCTAATAAAACGAGGCTCTTGTGGAAGAGACCCACGGAGAAATACTTGCCCCGGCCAAGATCAGGGCAGAGAAATCAAAGCTTCGCGGCCTAGCAGGGTTGGGCAGCTGCGGTGCTTGCGGACGGCTCTTGTCGCTGGTTCGCGAGGTTAGTCTGTACTGTGTACACTTAACCAAGAGCCAACGCAGCACCTTCCTCCGTCAACCCCTTCCTCAAGCACCGAAGCAGGGTTGCCTGGACGCGAGTGACTGTTTTGGAACAACAGTTTGCACACTAGTCTGTTTCCCAATAGACCGAATAAAGCCAATTTCCATTTATTTCCAGGACCATTGGTAAGAAAAAGACCACTCTTTGGGGCAGCCAGACACCTGCAGAGGCTGTTTCCACCGTCAGATCAATGACAATTCCAGAATCCCTTCTTGGTCACTACCTCATTAGTGTAACAGACGTGCCGCTCTAGTCACACAATTGCTTACTTTGGAGCCACAATAGGCATGTTTGTTTGGTTTTTTTCTACTGAGTTTTAAGCTCCCCGACGTCTGTGTACCACATCTAGGTACCTCATAGTATGTCTCATAGGAAGTTTCTATAGCTCACTAAACTCAGTGATTTATAATAATGACGTTTTCACAGTAATTTTTAAATGAGATAGTAAGAATTAAAATTATATTTTAGAATTAGAAAATGTAAAGGAAGAGTACAGGCTGCAACATTTACCATTTCTGGGACTTGGTAATG
The DNA here is from genome assembly GCA_004026885.1 of Lyroderma lyra. Taxonomy (NCBI): domain Eukaryota; kingdom Metazoa; phylum Chordata; class Mammalia; order Chiroptera; family Megadermatidae; genus Lyroderma; species Lyroderma lyra. Next base: position 49,546 of record PVJL010000511.1, on the reverse strand, counting down.
GTTGATGTGATAAGGGTTGTTTTCCGTTGGTCGGTCGTTGGGCTTGCTCAAACCAAGTTTACAACACAATATTAGCACACTTCTTTTTTGAGTACTGTATAAAAACCTTACCAGGGAAGTTGTGGCTCAGCCATTCTGGAAAGAAGGTAATTATGGAGAGATCAAAGAGGAATTACAATGACCCATTTTCGTCATTTTTTTGTGTATAAACATTAATCTCAAAGGTCTGCCTAGGATCACAAAGGTAATCTCTTCCATTCTTTGAGGACCAGTTTCCGCCACATCAATATTTTGAAAAAGGGAAAAGGAATTATAGCATGATGACCATGAGCTTGGACTGCAGAGGACTGTAAAGACAACTGAATTTGTCTTTAATAGGTCATTTCTAGTTAAATGACTTGTTATTTAATATCTCTGAACTTCACTTTCCTTATCTATAAAATGGGAATTGTAAAGGACCTGTTGCTTTGACATTCTCTTAAGATTATGTGAAATTATTCACGTGAAATACTTAAGATGTTGCCAATCCAATCCAAGAACTCTTCATTATTTCTGTTACTTTACCCCGGGAAGTAACTTCTCTAAAGCAGAAATTCAAGTTTGAAAACTAGATAGTTGTTTGCTTAATGCCAAAATTTTTTTCACTAATAACTATTCACAAACATATTTATATTCATGAAGATGTGGAGCAGTAGGAATTCTCACAAACTGCTGGTTAAATATAAATACAAACTGCCAGTTAAATGTAAACTGGGAAACGACTTGGGAAAAAAATTATCTAGTAAGAATAAAACTTTAACATATCCTATAGGACAGTAAGTCCACTCCATGACACACCTGTATGTTCTAAGGAATATTTGTGTACATCAACAAAAATGTACAATGCTCTTACTAGCAAAAAACTGGAAATAACCCAAAATGCCCATCAATAAGAGGATGGATAAATTATGGTATATTCATTCAGTGGGCTACCAGCTACATAGTACATGGATGATTCTCCAACATAATGTTGAGAAAAAAAGCAAAACAAAATATGGAATATAATTCCACAAAGTTCAAACACTAGTAAAATTAAAGTATATCACTTAGGGATACATACACAGAGGTAAAACTATAAAGAGAAAGTAAGGAAATGATGCTCAAGAAAGACAAGTTGGTAGTTACAAAAATGAGAGGATTATAATCAGGCTAGAGCTCATGGAGGACTTCTGGGATGCTAAATATAATTTATGCCTGACCTAAGTCATGCTTACATTAGTGTATATTTATTCACTTTTCTGTATATATTTCACACAAAAAATAAGTATACAAAAATAACTTACTTTATTAGGCTTTATCATAAGACAGCAACAGTAAAAAGTGTATTAATATCCACGGTAACTATACGTATCTACATTTAAAGACATCTTCAAAATCTATCTTCTCCTTTACCATCTTGTATTTGGTCTATCTAGTATGTTGAAGTGAGGAGACAATGAAACCTCTAATTTCAGAGGATAGTATTCATCAGCATTAACTTGTATCTGAAGGGGAAATATGATGGTTCTGAATGCAATTTATTAAATTCTAGCAAAATAAAATCATGGTTTAATCTTAAAAAAAAAAAGAATGAAAAAATAGTGGCTTACCTCATTTTTCTTCATTATACTTACCACAACCTAACAGAATATTTGTTTGCCTATCTCCTCCACCAGTGGGAAATACGTAAACTCCATGAGAACATAAGTTTCTGTTATTTACTGGCATATCCCTGGCACCCAGACCTGTGCCTAGCACATAGCAGGTGCTCAATTACTATCAATGAATCAGAATCTCTGAGGCATTACTATTTTTCCAAAAGCTACCTGGGTGTTTCTAATACACAATCAGGCGTGAAAACTACTTTTACCTCAGGTTCTGGATTAGTCCGGTCCATTTTAATTCCAGCTCCCGTAACACAGTGAAGGATATTGACTTGTGAGTGTTGGACTAAATGTGTGATATAAGTGACATTACAAGTTTCTTGAGGAAATACTATCTTCTTTATATTTACACAACATTTCAACATTATTCCCCTTAAGACAATTTAGGTAACACTGCCTTTATCAATAATCTTAATTTGAGCACTGAGGTGAATATAAAGACATGCTTTGGGACTGTCCTTGTTAAAACAGACACTTGAATAGGAAGGAAGCTCAAGCCTCTTCAATTTAATATTATCTTTGGAGTAAATACAGGTTTATCTGTGGGAGGTCTAATCAGACAATGTTAACCCAGACAGAGAGCTGTCTACAATTTAACGAAGACCAAAAGCTCCACCAAAGTTCCCACAAATAATGAAGGGGAATTTCATATATTCTTTAGAAATCTCTTTTGGACTGCTTATATTTCTTTCTGTAGGGAAGTTTCAAATCTTACATCTAGAGCAAGTATGACCAAGTCCACAGTCTGCACTACAAAGCAAGGACAGAAAGCACTACACTCTCCACTCCCAACCTTCCCCTTTTCTATCTGCCTAAGTCTTTCCAATTCAGAGTTCAAATTCCCAAGCCCCTATTGCACCTTCATTCAGCTCAGGTTTGCTTCTACTTGCATTCCATCCCTACCTTCCACACTGGCAAATACACATGAAGAAACCCCAGATACCTTTACGTTTGTTACTACAGAATAGTTGGAAGCCATTATGGTTTGAGAGAAAAAATGGACCCAGATAAGAAAGACTATTACCTCAGATTAAAATTTCCGTATCTCAGTTTCTCATTAGCAAAATCATTCCTCTATGCTTCTCAGAAATGTTGCAATATCTCTCTAAATTTTTGAGGGAACAGCACATATAAAAACACAGGTAGCAATTACAAACCTCTAAAATATTTGATGTATGTTTTCCAAATACTTGATGTGTCTTCTCTGCTTTAAAACAGTGTACTTACTCTCTTTGGTCAGATGGAAGAGTGATACATGTAAAATGAGAGGAAAACAAGCTCTAATGGTCTAATCCTGCCTCCTAGCATAACTCTGCTCCAATCAATCTAGCCAATAAGGCAGCTTCCCAACAGACTACTCAGGGTTGAATCACTGCTACAGAACAGGCACTAAGAATTGATGAAAGAGCTGTTTTCCCTTCAGTGTTAGATGGAAGAGGACAGACTTTGCTCAGAGTCACATGCAAATCAGTGAACAAATCAGGAATGGAACCCAAACCAACAGGCCAATTATTAAACTAAATTCAGCAGTAATTTGCATTTGGTACATGTTTGTAACAGGTTTATGTGGCTTTAAATGAACGATTTTCAGTTTGTTTTTATAACAGCATTTAAAGAAATTTCCAATTTGTCATAATAAGGATTAGGTCAATGTAAGAATATACCAGTATTTTTTTGTTATGTTTTCATTCCTAAGAATATAAATTCTCTCCACAATAGGTGGGGGCCATAGAGAGAAGGCTGGATAGATTATCTAGTAACAGTACTAGCAAAAAATTATTGAGCATTTGGGGTGTGTTATGCATTAAGATAAATTCTTGACATTTGTTATTACACTTGATTCTCATAACTTCATAAAGTAGATTCTACTAAATTACCAACTCAGAAATTTAGGATTAGAGAAGGATGTTATAAACAAGATAACATGCCTAGAGGTGTCACATTTGGGAAAAGAATCCAGGTGAGCTGACATTCAGAGTCCATGTTACGTGTTGATATATGAAAGAAAGACCAGTATCATCCATCAAATTGACATGTATATTTATTGCACAAATTTCCCCTAGAACTGGGAGGTTATTATAATACAGATGTACATTTGAGAAATGTATACAGAACAAGAAACAGTATATACATTTTACATATCCCACCATCTAAAATAACTTAAGAGAAAGCAGAACAATCTCATAAGACATCTACCAGAAATAGGCATTGTGTAAAATCTTTTTTTTTTTTAAGTGATCATCAAAATTGTATGCCTACTACAACAAAATTCAATCTGTGCTGGTATGTTTATTGCACTTAACATTTTTCAAACAAAATTAAGACATATTAATAAAAGCCAGGAATATTTAAAATCAAACCCATTAATTTATATACAAAGAAAATTTAGTTTTAAATTTATAATCTAAAAGATTGCTTTTTCATGTCCCATTGCAACAAACAGGCTTCTAAAAATATGTAACACATTTCTGTCTGTACCATAAGAAGTTGAAAAAATTATTAATATTTCAAACAGGCCAACACTCTTTTCACATTCATTATAAAGACCACACTTTATAGAAACAGCAGCTCATTCCTTGGGCTCTGTGTAAGAGAAGAATGACTACAATGAAGATAAGCAGAAATTGTAGAAGGGTAGGTAATTATAAAACTCAGGAATCCTATAAGGATTAATGGTTCTATAAGAAACTATTGGCCTTTTCTTCTGAGCAAGCAAGCATAAGTTTTAAGAGTAACAGTACCACAAGCCATCCATTTATTGAAGGCTAGATTTCTTAAATGGTAATTTATTAGAGCTTTCAAATGGATAGGAGTGTGACAATTTGATGATTACAAAAGAAAACACTCAAAAACAGACATTATCTACCTGCTACATATCATTCTGAACTATAATAATAAAATAATGTAATGATGGCCACATATAAACATTTCTATATCCTGAATTCTGCCAAAGAGATGGATGGATTCATAGAATTCCAAATACAGAAAAATTTCATTAACGAATGGAATAACAATATTAAGCCACAGAAAATATACCCACAAACACTCTTTGACAGCATGTCATCCACGGGAGATTCAGGTATTAACTGGCACCAGTGGCCAAACTGATTGCAGGCACACCAATTTCAGGTTTACATTCCATTAAAACAATCATTTCTTTTAGTTGGAGATTTCTTGAATACAGAGAGAGCAAGGCAAAGTGTGACCCAATGCTGTAAATTCAAGGTCAAATATTAAACAAACCACAAAAATCTTCCTTAATTTCTGAAAATTTAAACAGGAAGAATGGATGTATTATACAGGAAATGTATTTAGTAACAGAGTAAGTGATTTTCTTTTTAAAAGCGAATCAATTAACTGTGATAAAAAACAGTCCATGAAGGCAGAAATCGAATTCACTTTTAGCATTAGAAGTTATCTTAGACTAGATATGTAAAGAATAAACTATAATGTAGTATTCATGTAAACTGAGGTAGTAGAGCATATTGAAAACTTTACCTATATTTCTATTTACATTACTTACAAGAGTTTGGTTCCATATTAGCCTTTCTTTTTACAAGCAACACTCTATAGTATATACAAAACAATAACAACTGAAAAATGAAAATCTTTGAAAAATATTAGCTTTTGGAAGAAAGAAGTAATTTGACAAAAGAGAATAATTTTAAGAATTAATGAGTTCTATTGGTGTAAATTGAATATATGAAGCAGTGAAACAAATATTTAGTTTCTATGGGTTCAAAGAGGGCTGATACCGAAAGCAAGGGCCTCGGCTACCTGAGCACTTTTGAAGAAAACAGTATTATTTTTGCCAATGCTTTGATGCAATTTTTAATCCTAATTTTATTTTATTAGATTAGATGCAAATATATAAATATTAACATTTATAAGAATTAGCCTATACTTATAAACAAAACAAATGATATAAAGTATTATTCTTATTTTGGGACTCTACATTTTTGAGCCTTAAAAAAGATTGGCTTTACTTATATTTTACGTTGTGTGAAACAAACATCACCAGAAAGTAACATTTCAACATTATATACAATCGATACTAGTTGAAAACAAAAAAAAGTATGTGTATGTATGTATGTGTGTGTGTGTGTGTGTGTGTATTTAAAAAGGCAATGTTTACCAATCTTGCATTTCTACCTCAGCTTTTTAAAAATCTAAATACATATGTGTACTTGGGTAGATAACACAGATTTATACTCATTCTTAGTTTATTATAATTAACAGGCTGTTTAAAATGCTTTTGAGAAAACCCAGAAATTAGCTACTTTGAATTGACAAAATAAAACAAGAAATAATCAAGGTTTTATAGACCTATGTATCTTAGAAATAAAAAATTAAAACTAATGAAATGACTATTTCTGAGCCATTTAATCATGAGATATCTGTTGCTATTTATGAGTTGTGGCAATACTGTAGGGATAATATTAAATTCCTCAATGTTACTCATTTTGTAAAAATTTCTAAGTTCCACTTTGGCTTTTTCAAATGCTTTCACCCAAGATTATTTATGTTGTTTTAATTTCATTTGGATAAAAACCTACAACCCCCAAAACTACAGTCAAAAGGAAAAAGCCATCCAATGATCACACAATGTGCACTGCACTGCAGAATAATCAGGTGACTGACTCATTCCAATGAAAATCTAACAGGAGAAAGAAATGCCATAAATGCATGTTGTGTCTGTTTCCTTGGTTTCTACTTCACTTTCCAAACAACCTTTATGTTAAAGAAGTATCTGAGCAACGTATGGGGAGTGAGTGCTTGCCACAGCAGCCAGGAGAGGAAGATCACTGGATTCAATTCTGAAATTAAAAACAAAAAAATCTCAGACTTTCTGTACCCATGACATGAGTCCTACAGGCAATGACTGCTACCTCTAAAGTCATTATACCTCAGCAGTGAAGGACCTAAGCTACCCTGGAAAAGAGAAAGGTAATAGAGCTGAAGATAACAAAAGTTGGAAATTTTTCAATGAGTAAAGAACAGAACCAAATATTTATTAAAAAGAGAGCATGTGAAACCCAATGGTAAAGTCATGGATGTAGGAAAGCATCTCACTGACCTGGTGATGAACCATGCATCAGGGCAAAGGACAATGTCTAAGAAATACAATATAATAGAACAACAGTGTGCAACCATGTTACTTTGAACATAAATGTTTCTAAGATACACTATGAAGAAGTAATGGAAGCTTCTTAAAATTGCATCCTACCACAAATAATTTACAGGAAAAGAAAAATGGCCAATAAACAGAGAAGTACTCAGTCATACAGACTCACTCAAGGTTAGAAAATAAATCTGAATAAAATCAGATCTTCCTTTCAGCTAGTAGCTTTGCAAAGATAAAAAAAAGTTGGTAATAGCCAGTAATACAAAGAGTGGACTTCTTGCTGTTTGTGAGAACATTTACTATTAGGTATCAAAATAAATATCAATATCTATAAAAAATTTAATACACATGCCTTTAAACCAAAAATTCTACTTCAAAGAATTTATCCTACAAACCTCAAAGATTTATATTCATTCTATATTGGTTTGTAATAGCAAAACCCCAGAAAATACAGTAGGTCCTCGAATAATGTCTTTTTATTCAACATAATTTCATTATAATGTTGATGAGATGTTATACAAACATAACCCTTGTTTATATCAATTAGCATGTGGTAAAATTGGTTTTATTATATGTCATTTTGCTTCAAGTTCTAGAACCTATCAAAGACATTAAGTGAGAACTTACTGTAAGCTGAAGTCCACCAAATAATGGAATGCTATACAGTCATTAAAAATAATAACAGATTAGTATGTGCTTATATGAACAAATATTTAAGATATATTAAAAGGCAAGTTGTGATATGATATATAGAGTATAAACCAATTTCTATTTTTTATCTTATACATTAAAAAATTCTCTAAGAAACAATCCATTAACTGTTTGTTTGGCTAAGGGTTGCAAGTTGGGAAAAAGACAATGATGAAATGATGACTTGCTTTTCATTTTATGCCAAACTGCACTATAAACTTTGGTTAAATTCACATTACTTTAAAAACTAGGTTAAATTTTTCAAAAATAAAGTCATTACATACACAAAATTATCTATTTCCAATCTGGATGATAATGAATAACATTAATGAAATAATTTAATTTGCTTTCTGACATACAGTAGCTACTCGATGTTGGCTCTTTCTCCCTTGGTAAAAGCTAAGACAAAAGTTCTAGCTTGATTTAATTTATGTGTATTCAACTAGCATTTCAAAAATTACACATGCACACATACAACGGTCATAGAACATAAGGAAAGTGATCATAGAAGATAGTGAAAAGAACTATACTATGCCTCCCACCAATTATTTGTTCTCCTTCAGTTAGCATTTTAGATAACAGTCTTCTTTCCAAGAATAACTACAGAGTAGACAGACATATAAATAATGTGGAAGCAGTAATATTACATAGCTAAATGTATCACTATCCACAGGGTGCATTTATTTCAATCAATTCATTTGGATGGCAGGACAGATGCTGAAGTTTGCAACATATTTATAAATAAAAATAAATATATATTTATAAATAAAAATAAATATATATTTATATTTTCTAAGACAAAATTTATATTTTAATTAATTTTTATCTGACTATATTCTCAATTTACTGTAATGGAACCAGGGACAATGCCTTTCAGATCAGTAGAGGACAGAGATCTGCTTTTATTATGGTACAGAACAACCCAAGTGATAAGAATGTTCAGCTTCTAACAGGAAAAGACACTTAAAAGGAAAGAAGGCAGTTCTGAGGAGTATCTCTTGCTTAAAGACAATGTAATGTGAAAGTGAAGTCAGACAAGAAACCATGAACATACCCTAGGACCACGCCCAGCTCTTTGACGTGAACACGCATCTGCCCCCTCAGGTACTCGGACAGCATTTTGCTCTTGAAGTACAGTTCCTGTAACCGGTCTTCAAGATGCATTACACACTGCAGTTGGGGGGAACCAAGAGCCAGGTCAGAAGAGGGTTTCCAGTTCGAAGTGATGGCAATTTCCAAAGTATCATGTTTTTGACAATTCTATTTCATTATTCTAATATAAGCTAAAATTTGGATATAGTATAAACCTTTTTGTAGCTCCTATCCAAGGTTTTGATTCTACAGTTTTGGTTTTTTTTTTTTTAAGAGGTAAATTATGCACAGTATAAAATTTACCATTTTAGACATTTAGTGTGCAATTGAGAAGCATTAAGTACATTCAAAATGTTGTGCAACTATCCTATTATCCATTTCTAAAACTTTAAAACACGTTTTTATTTTAAATTTGATAAAAGAATACTCATAAATTAATATATTTCAAATGTATTTACATGGGATAGGTTACATTCTCCCGTACAGAATAAAAGAAAAAAAGTTTACAATAGCTCACAGACAATACTCTGTAGTCCCTGGAATAGAGATGTTTCTAAGCTGGAATATTAAAAACTAAAACACATTTTGTTGTCAATTTACTTGCTCAATTTATTAAAATACATGATTCTTTTCATGTGAATTTATACTACATATGCTTGAGAAAAAACCACAAGGTGCAGGTGTCAAAATACTAAATTCTTAGAGAGTATTCCTTTCCAATGAAAATCAGTTATTGAAGCTCCTAATAAAAACCCATTTTTCTTCTTTAAAAAACACAACTGAATGAATTACATGGCATACTAATTGTCTTGTGGTGTACGTTTTTTTTCTGTAGTGCTCACTTAGGCTGAAAATGCCTTAAGAACAAAATGTTTACAGAATACATACATGTAATACAATTCTCTCTCACACACACAAACACACACATATTCTGTCTGGAAAAAATCCAGCCACAAATGCCTTTATTTTTCATATTACAGGGTTGGATACTTTCCGGACAATCTTCATATATGTAATACAATTTACCATATTACTCATTTTTAAGTATACAATTCAGTGGCATTAAGTACATTTACAATGTTGTGCAACCATCATCAATAGAACTTTTGTTCATTATTCCAAACAGAAACTCTGTACAATAACTCCTCATTCCCTCTTTCCCTCCTGTTTATGTTTCTATAAATTTACCTGTCCTAGATACCGCATAATAAGTGGAATTATATAATAGTTTTCCATTTCTGTGTTTTCATTATTTCACTAAGTATAATATTTTCAAGGTTCATACATGTTGTAGCTTGTATCAGATTTTCATTCCGTTTTATGGCTGAAATATTCCATTCTATGAACATTTTGCTTATCCATTCGTTTGTTGATAGACAAGAGTTGTTTCCAAATTTTGGCTATTGTGAGTATTGCTATGAAGATTATGGTACAACTGTTTGAGACCTTGCTTTCAATTGTTTTCTGTATCAACCTAGAAGTAGAACTGCTGGATCACATGACAGTACAATGTTAAACTTTTTGAGAAACTTAAAACTGTTTTCCACAGCAGTTACACCATTTCACACTCCAACCAGCAATAATGTAAAGAGTTCCCATTTCTCCACATCCTGGACAATACTTACTTTTATTACAGCCGTCCTTATGAGTAGGAAGTGGTATCTCATTGTGGTTTTGATTTACATTTTCCTAATAACTAATGATGTTGAACATTTTGTCATGTGCCTATTGGCCATCTGTATATCTTCTTTAGAGAAATGTCTATTCAAGTCCCGTGCCCATTTTTCAATTGAGTTGTTCCTTTGTTGTTGTAGTAGTTCTCCATATCTTCTGGATAGCAATCTCTTTTCAGCTATATGATATGCAAATATATTCTCCTGTTCTGTGGGTTGTCTTTTTACTCTTTGGCCTTTGATACATAGAAGTTTTTAATTTGATAAAGTCCAATTTGCCTATTTTGTACTTTTGTTGCTTGTGCTTTTGGTGTCAAATCCAAAAAAACATTTTTGCCAAATCCAGTATCATGTAGATTGATCTCTGTTTTCTTCTAAGAGTTTTATAGTTTTAGTACTTAAGTTTAGGTTTGTTTAACTTTAGATTTAAGTTTGAGTTCATTTTTGTATATGAGGTAAGAGTTCAACTTCATTTCTTTGCAATAGATATCCCGTTTTCTCAGTATGATTTGTTGAAAATATTCCTTTGTCTTTGTCTTTTGAGAAGGTTCATGTCAAAACCCAGTTGACCATGTATGTGAGGGTTTATTTTGGGACACTATTATACTCTATTGGTCTATACTCAAATGTCTGCCCTTATGCTAATCAAAACCACAGTTTTGATTACTGTCACTTTGCAATAAGTTTTAAAATCAGGAGGTGTGAGTTTTCCTACTTTGTTCTTCTTTTTCAAGATTGTTTTGGTTCTTCAGGGTACTCTGAGATGCCATACACATTTTAGGATGGGTCTATTAAAAAAAAGTCACTGCCATTTTTTATAGGAATTGCATTAAAGTAGATCACTTTGAGTAGCGCTATCATTTTTATAATATACTAAGTCTTCCAATTCATGAAAACAAGATGTCCATTTATTTATGTCTTTAATTCCTTTCAGCCAAAATTTTTAGTTTTCAGCGTACAAGTCTTTTGCCTCCTTGGTTAAATTCATTTCTAAGTAATTTATTCTTTTGATGATATCTAAGTGCTTTCTTCATTTCCTTTTCATATGATTCACTGCTACTGTATGAAAATGAAACTACCTTTGCATGCTAATTTTATATCTTGCAACTTTGCTGTATTCATTTACTAGGTCTATCAGGTTTTTTTCTGTGGAATCTACATATAAGAGCATGTCATTTGCAAACAGTGATACTTCTACTTCTTCCTTTCCAATTTGGATGCCTTGTGTTTCTTTTTCTTGCCTAACTGGTCTGGCTAGGACTTTTCAACACTGCATTAAATAGAAGTGGTGAGAGTGGACATTCATGTCTTGTCCCTTGTTTTATGGGTAAAAATTTTAGTCTTTCACCATCAAGTATGTTAGTTGTGGGTTTGTCATATATGGCCTTTATCATGCTGATCTATAGAGGTATTTAACTATACTTTATTATAGTTCTCCTAAGAAGAAAAAGAACCTTGAAAGTTGGAAATGGTGTCTTCAATAAGAGTTTACCAGTATTATGAAGAGGAATCATTCCAAGTCCAGACATGAGAATCAGGGTCTAGAATGCACTGGCATTCTGCACAAAGCCTGGGGGCATTGTATACCCATACCTTACATACTAGTACGACACTAAATTCCGGCTGCTTAAATCATATAGTATACAGACATGTACACTCCCCCTCTGTCCTCGTTAGCTTGAGCTGCCATAACAAAATAACCATAGACTTGGGGGCTTAAACAGCAGAAAATTTTTTTCTCATGATTTTGGAGCCTGGAAGTCCAAGATCAGGGTGCCAGCAATGGTAGAGTTCTAGTGAAAATTTTCTTACTGGATGGCAGATGGCTGCCTTCTTCCTGAGTCCTCACATAATGGAGAGAATGCAATCTCTCTTCCTCTTCTAATGATGTCACCAATCCCTCCTTGGGGACTCCACCTTCATGATCTAACCCTAATTATCTCCCAAAGGTCCATCTCCAAATACCATTGCACTGGAGGTTAGGGTTTCAACATACAGATTTTAGAGGCACAAACCTTCAGCTCCATAACACTTCTAACAGGAAAACAATGATGAAACTAACAGCAGCAGTATTCAATATAGACACATAATAAAGTTTAGTCACCTATCACAGTGCTTAACGTAATTTAAGCCTTGCACATACTTACAAAATTTGGAGACAAGTTGTGTTTATAAAGCTGAAGAGTGGAATGAAGCAGACTAGAAACAAGACTGGAAACCAGCACTTCCTTTCCCAATTTATTATCTGTCACTCGTCTTTGGCTACTGGCTACTTGAACAGTCCATTTATCCATATCTGCTATAATACAGACAGCTTCTGCTATTGGTTCATCCAACACTGGATGCTGGAAAGAAAAAAAAGAACTCACCTTATGATAAGCAAATGAAGTTTTCACGATAATGCTAATGAAGTGAGGCAATGAAGAAATACTAAATACAAACAGAATAAAAGAATATTAAATTCTGAAAGCTACTGCCAAAAAACACTTAACAGTGGAGGATGGAATAGTTAATTAACTCAATAACAAATACCCCAAGATTATCTTATAGAAATCATCAGAGGCAGAGATTCATTAGCAGAACTTTGTATTCTTTAATCCAGAACTTAACTGTAACTATAGTCTTTTGATCATTCATTCATTCATTCAGCAAATTCACTGAGTGCTAACTATGGTGTCAGGAAATTGGAAAAAAATGTTTTTTACCTTGAAAGAGCTAAACATTTTTAAAATAGGTAGGTTAAAAATTCACATGAACAAGTCAATGGTAAGGTTCTGTGCTAACTATCCCAACCTGTTAAGCATCAACTTGCCTGAGCACCTTAGGGGTTATTCCTTGAGTACATAAATTACTTGGCTGGCTATGTGCACTCGGTTTCTCTATTTTACCAAACTGTATATCCAGGGTATGGAATATAGTAGTGTAGCAGTCACAAAGGAAACAAATCAACAGGTACTACTATGGTAAATGAAAAAAAAGTCAACACACACAAACACACAATACCCATATACATTTTAAAAATTTCTGGGAGTTCCCTGGTGGTATAGTGGCTTAAGGTTTCGGCACTGGTGCTGTCAATGCTGTGGCCTGGGTTCAATTCCCGGCCAGGGAACTACTCACATACCAAAAAAAAAAAAAAAAAATTTCTTATCTGTATCTAAATGAAAGTGGGTAGAAGAAAAGAAAAAAACACTCAAATCAATCTATTTACCATGAAGATCTCTGTGAAGAAGTATGGAGTATTAAGAATTTGAAGGATTTCTCCTTTTCATTTTATATACCTTTATATTGTTTGAATTTCTATCACAAGTATTTACCCTAAATGACATGTTTACACTTAGAAAATGTGATGCACAGTGAAAAATATTTTCACACACACATACTGACAAAGGGACCACAGGCACATGGCTGTGCACTTAACTTCCCATGGTTTACACACAAAGACCAACAATGACAAGTAGACAGCTCCACTCTCAGAAAAAGATGACGGTCTTAAAATGAATGCTCAATACTTCAACATGTTTCTGTCTTTGGAAAGGTAAGAATTTTTTCAACACTGGCTATATACATTAGCAGCAATAAGACTGAGATAAAAACTATAATTTGAAATACCCGAACCCAATGGCCTTATTCCTTTCTAGCTTTTACTGTTATTACAATTTCATAGCTAAGAATGTAGGTCTGGTAACCTCAAAGGGTACCACTTTGAATAAAGATTTTTTGCTCAATGATAAGGAAACAAAGATAATGAAGCTCACAGTCTTGTGAAAGAGATAAAAATAAATATACCTGGCTTTAAAAAGACATATTTAACAGATGAAATAGAAACCAAATGCTGGGGTTACTGGAGAGGACAGCACTGGAATCTATGTGACTAAGAATTTCACAGTGGAAGGGATAGAGAAACATAACACTGAAGTATGGATAGGATTGCTGGTAACAAATGGGAGTGGAATATGGATTAACTCTTTAAGAGAAAATACCATGAAAAGACTCAGGGATAGAAGTAGATACATCAACTAAATTTGTGAAAAATTACATTGAGAAGTGTGAGAAAAAAAGAATGGCAAAGAAAAAGTCTGGAAAAATACACTGAAGATTTTCCATGGACTCTAAATTTCAGATTTGTTTTTATAAAATTGTACTCAAATTTCTTATTCAACAGCTGGGAAGGATATAACATTTTTCTATTCATCAATTTAATTACTAAAATAAAATTTTGGAAATGGTATGTTACATTTTTAAGAAACAAGTTCACAGTCAACATTATTTTAATCTAAGTACCTTAATGGTTATAAATGAAAAGCAAGACAAGGAGGTATGATCAAATACCCAAAGTGTAGTAACAAACGGTCAAATGCAGATAACACTTTTAAAAGCAGTGGGCATATTTAGGAGATGAGAATTAAGAAAGGCATCCATCCATTAACCTTACAAGGAAATGCCTAAACAGATAATGGAGATAATGTTTAAAGGGTTACAAACCACTTTAGGAAGTAACTTTACAGTTCTTCAATCAAAAGACATGTGACTAATATTTTAAGAGGTTATCAAACAAAAACATTTATAAAATCCATGTTGGGCTTTTTTTGGTTTTGTTTTGTTTTGTTTTGTTTTGTTTGTGGTAAGGAAAAGGAAAATGGTCCCAAATCAGTAGTCTCCCAAGAGAGTAGGGCTTAATTCCAAATTTGAGATCAGAAATAATTCAAATCAACTCACTTTAGGAGTTGTTAAACAAGGTGGTAGGGGAGGCAGTGCCAATCAGTCATTCTAAAACTGCTTGTTTTCACTCAATGGATTGTCATATCCAATGTCTTAATATGATAAAATTTCAACTTAACCAATCTCACCCTCATCACCACCAACTTCTTGGAAAAAACAGCCTATACCTACCAGGAGCATATGTGCAACAGACTTTTTAGTGGCCTCTTCCACAATATTTACTAAATTTTTATCCAGCTTCAGATACGTACAAGTTACAAAATGGCAAACTTATGTATATGAGAGAGAAGCAGTGAATCCACAGCTTTAATTTTCTTAAATCCTCTTCTCTGAGTTCTATAGCTTCTACAATACAAATTCATCCAAAACCTTACCAACATTTTTGTCTCAGACATTTCCAAAATAACAATACATAAACTCCCAAATTGTCAAGTATCTCCTCTCTAGTGGATACTGCCTTATCTCCACTCTAATAAAAAGCCCAATTTTTCAGTTGCCTGATAGGCATTAAAAAAATGGTCTGGCAAATTGTACTTTTAAACTCTAAATATATGAAAAATCAAGTCCAGTGTACTTCTCTCAAAACTAGCCAGTTTTCTTTAATTAGCTTTCTAAAGAATAAAAATGAGATCCCCAATGTTGTAGAGGGAACAGGTCTTAGGGAAAATGCAAACTGCTGATGAAACTGGCATTGCCTTTTGGAGAAAAAATTAACCAACATGCACCAAGAACATGAAAATAGCTTTTCCAGGTGGCTGCCAAAGATGGCGGAAGGGCAGGTCTTGGTGCTCGATGGCCGAGGGCATCTCCTGGGCCGTCTGGCAGCCATCGTGGCCAAGCAGGTACTGCTGGGCCGAAAGGTGGTGGTTGTACACTATGAGGGCATCAACACTTCTGGCAATTTCTACAGAAATAAGTTGAAATACCTGGCCTTCCTCCACAAACGGATGAACACCAACCCATCCCGTGGCCCTTACCACTTCCGAGCCCCCAGCTGCATCTTTTGGCAGACTGTGCGAGGCATGCTGACCTATAAGACCAAGCGGGGCCAGGCCGCATTGGACCGCCTCAAGGTGTTTGATGGGATCCCACCACCCTATGACAAGAAAAAGCGAATGGTTGTTCCTTCTGCCCTCAAGGTTGTGCGTCTGAAGCCTACACGGAAATTTGCCTACCTAGGGCGTCTGGCTCATGAGGTTGGCTGGAAGTACCAGGCAGTTATAGTCACTCTAGAGGAGAAGAGGAAGGAGAACGCCAAGATCCATTACCAGGAGAAAAAACAGCTCATGAGGCTACAAAAACAGGCTGAAAAGAACGTGGAGAAGAAAATTGACAGATACACAGAGGTCCTCAAGTGCCATGGACTCCTCGTCTGAGACAAATAAAATTGACTGTTAATTTCTCATGCTTGGCCTGGCCCGCCCTTCCTCCATTGCTGCTCTTGGATGTGGGGGAATCACAGGGGCAGCCTTCCAGAGGCCCAGGCAGAAAGGGCCTTAGTTACCACTGTTTATGAAAGGCCTTTTCAGAAGTTTTAATGGCTCTGGCTTTAAGAGCTGTGCAGGAATAATTTACATGCTACCTGGTTCATAAGAGTTTTAGAAAATCAATAGTTGGAACAGACAGTTCATTTCCAATATTTGTAAATGAGCTGGAAAAAGTTTAAACTTTGAGATAGATAATATACCATACTCTGCAGCTGACAGGATGCGAGAGAACACCTGGGAGCAGGATGAGCCTGGTATTGTATAAGGGCATTTACACACAACCAAGGTGTCAGTCATTGATTGCCCTTCCCTGTACCTTGTGAATTAGAAATGAATACATTATTTTTAAAGAAAAAAAAAAAAGAGAGAACACGAAAATAACCCTAACTTTAAACTAACCAGTGACTTCATTTCTCGAAATCTAGCCTAAAGAAAGAACCTTAAATTCATAAAACATGGCGACAGTATCAGTATCATTTACAATAGTAAAAGGAAGAAAACTTCTTTTAAGTTAAGCAATAGAGAATAGAGGACTCAGAAATAAACTCACGCATATATGCTCAATTAATGTATGACAAAAAAAACGAAGAATATACAACGGAGAAAGGGTAATTTCTTCAATAAATAGTTTTGGGAAAACTGGACAGCCACATGCAAAAGCATGAAACTGGACCCATATCTTATACCATATACAAAAACTCAACTCAAACTAGTTAAAGATTTGAAAGTAAGACTTGAAACCATAAAACTCCTAGAAGAAGACATAGGGAGTAAGCCCCTTTAACATCAGCCTTGGCAATTTTTTTTAATTTGACACCAAAAGCAAAGGCAAAGGCAAACTAAACTAAAAGACTTTTCTACACACCAAAGGAAGCCATCAGCAAAATGAAAAGACAGCCTACAAAATGGAAAAAAATACTTGCAAACCATTTTTCTGATAAGAGGTTAATATACACAATAAACAGGAAGCTTGTACAACTCAATAACAAAAGAAAAAAATCCAACTAAAAATATGGATAAAAGAACTGAACAGGCATTTTTCCAAGAAGACATACAAATGGCCAACTCATACATGAAAAGGTGCTCAACATCACTAACCATCAGGGAAATGCAAATCAAAACCACAATGAGAAATTATCTCACACCTGTTAGAATGGCTATGATCAAAAAGACAGAGTGTGGAAAGGGTATGGAGAAAAGGGGCCCCTTGTGAACAGTTGGTGGGAATGTAAGTTGGTACACACACACACACACACACATACACACAAATACTCACACACATGAATATTATTCAGCCATGAGAAAGTAGGAAATCCTTCCATTTGCAACAACCTGGATGGATCTTGAGGGCATTATGCTAAGTGAAATAAGGCGGATAAAGAACAACACATACTTACGATATTTCTTATATGTGAAATAAAACAAAATTCATAAAAACAGAGAACAGACTGGTGGTTGACAGAGGTAGGAGTAGGGATAGGGGGATATGGGTAAAGGTGGTCAAAAGGTATAAACTTCAAGTTATGATATAAATAAGTTCTGCAGATATAATGTACAGCATGGAGACTAAACAATACTATATTGTATATTCAAAAGTTGCTGAAAGAGTAGGTCTTAAAAGCTTGCATCACAAGAAAAATCTATAACACATGAGGTGATAGATGATAACTAAATTTACTATGGTATAATCATTTTGCAATATATAAGGGCTGTATGGAAAAAATCCAGTCATAAATGCCTCTATTTTTCATAGTTCATGGCTGCATACTTTCTGGAAAGCCCTCATTATAAATATATCAAATCATGTACACCTTATACTAATACAATGTTATACATCAAATATATATATCAATAAAACTGAAAAAAATAAAATTGAGCAACAAGAGAATTGTAACAGTAAGTACATATGACAAAACCAAGAAGTAATCAATGAACATTAAAACCAACAAAGTATGTTAATAATATAGGAAAATTCTCTTACATCAACTATTAAGTTACAAAAGCAGAATTCAAAACAGTAAATAATACCAGATGAGTACATATGTACACAGGGTGCCAAAAATTGTATACTCATTTTGAAAAAGGAAAAAACTGTATTAAAATTCTAATGCTCAATATATACCAATAACAAAAGATGAATACAAGTCACACTGACTTCTGCAATTACAAGAGGTGCTCAAAGCAGTTATCATCAGCATCTATCTAATACATAAATAACATTGCTTAAAATGTGTATACATTTTTTTGTACTCTTGGTAAAGAAATATAAACGTTTATATATAAAAGTGTATATTTTAGTGTTGCAATGATATAGTAGAAAAATTACAGTAAATCTAGACAAAAACAAAGTTTGCAAAGAAAACTATATATATGTGCATAATATATATAATATATATAAAAGTATACATATATATTATAATATGTATAAAAGTACTCAATTTTATATATGTATATAGTGCATATAAACATATACATACATAGGCAATAGTAATGATGACAGAAAGATACAAGGCACAGAATGCCTAATACACAGAAAACACTGCACAATATAACTGGTATATAAACATTAGTATCACCTTCATTACAGGCAAAGAAACTGAGGCTCTATTAGATTAAATATCTTGTCTTAAGACACACAGGTAGTAAGTGGCCAAGTCTGGGTTTTATGAAATGTCACATAGTGCATAATGACTGGAAGAAGTTTTTATATTAAGAATGGCTGACACTGAAGAGTAGATTTAGGAAAATTTGTGTTTAGCTTTCTACACATTTCAACATTTTATAAAATAAATACATACTGATTTGGTAGTAAGAAAAATGCCACTTTCTGAGAAACTAGGGAGAAAAAGAAAAGACATTCCACTATATAGTTCAGAAGAGTAAGATGGTGTCTTTTAAAAACAGTACAATCTTCATTACTTATATATTAAAAGGTTCCTACATGTTTTTCCATGTAGGCACGTTAAAAATAGTTGTCATGTTAAAAGTAAAGATGATAAATTTTAAGTACAAGGGGAGAACCCTCTCAAAAACAAACAAATAAACAAACAAACAAACAGAATTATCTTTCTTCGATGTGATAGGAATTGTGCATTTGGAATTCGTACCTCCGGGTCAAAACGTCAACCAAAGTTTTTAACTAGAAGTTCTGAAAAGGTTGCATCACGATTTGCAGAGGAAACGTCCCAAGCTGTGGCAAACAGATGACTGTTTGCACCATGACAACGCACCTGCCCACACTGCAGTGTGTGTTCAGCAGTTTTTGACCAAATAGAGCATGACCCCTGTGCCCCACCCTACCTATGCACCCGGTCTCTCCCCAGGTGACATTTTTTGGTTTGTCTCTCAGGATGAAAAAAGTCCTCAAAGGGAAGTATTTTGCTTGAGTGGAAGAGTTGAAAGAAAAAAACCGCAGAAGCACTAAAAAACTGTTTTTGAGCAGTGGAAAAACCAACTCGATAGGTGCCCTGCATCAAATGGAGAGTACTTTGAAGATGACTGAAGTTTCAATATGTAAGAAGACATACATAATTTTTATAAATAAATTCCAGGGTTTTTTTTGGGTCCCCCCTCGTATACAGTAACTAAAACCATTAAAAATAAATGTACATGAACAGGAAAAAATAACTGAAATTCAACAACCTGTTAGTGCTGAGATTAAGGTTGGTATTTTATTTTTCATGTTTTCAAAATTTTCTGTAATAATGCTTTGATACTAAATATTTTAATTATTATAAATAAAAATATCAGAGGGAGATATTTAGAAATCCATTTACTGAACAAATGGGCAGAATACAAAAAACTCAACCTTTTTACCACAGCAATGGAATTCCAAGAGCAAGAGGACGGGAGTCACTAACGTAAAAGCCCTGCGAGCTCTGCAATGCCAGTTCTGCTACTGGTGTCTGCATTAACTTCCTTCCATCTGTTCTAGAGACAACAGGGCCCAGGAGCTTAAGAGCATAGCTTAGGAACAGGCACATCGGGACGGATTTCTAGCGCTGCCATTCCCTACCCATGTAACTTAAAAACCTCTCTGTGCTATGCCTAAAATATAGGAGTGATAATAAGCACCTCAAAGGATTATTATAAGATTAAATGAGGTATTACAACTAAGTGTCTATTACATAGTAAGGCCATAATAAATACTAAGTACTTATTATTACTGTTATTATTCTTCATCTAATAATTAGCAAGTAGAGACCCTTCACACAAAAATGCTTTGCCTTCAACAAGAGACAGTAACCCCATCTAATGCCAGGCTTTCAGAGAACACCAAAGAACACTGTATGTGGTAATGCGTACAGACGAAGAAAAGAGACTGAGTGACTAACATCAGATGCAAGGAAAGACAAGAGGACACAGAAAGCATTACAAGGATCCACATGGGAGTTCTTAACCAAGTAATTCAATGAGCACTAGTGTGAGGCACTAAGAGTACAGAATTGAAAAAAATAGAAATGGTTCCTTCACTCTGAAGGGCAAATATCATCAACTGTATAAATTCTTTCCTCTGGAGCATTAAATTACTTAGTACTAGTATTTTCTTCAGATAGTTATTTTTTTATGCATTGTACTACATTTACATACTTGCCTTATTTTCTCCATCACTAAGTAAATAACTTGAGGTCAGAAATATTTCTTTTTCATCTAGATATCCCTTGGCGTATTAGCACTATGTTCAGAACATAGTATGTCAGTAAATATTTATTTGGTTCATATTAAAAAGTTGAACCAAATAGTTTTTAAATAGTATAAAGAACATAAGTTTGATAAGTTTTCTTTATAAGCTCTGTATTTATCTGGATTTGCCATAATTTCCCTACTATACAAAAAACACCAAAATTTACAACTTTAGGTACTTTTCTACAGACACAGAGGGTTTAAACCTTTTGGGCTAACAATTAAGTGACTACTTCCTCAATGATCCATATTTTCTCCCCCATTAATTTCTAGTTGGCTTTCTCCATTTCCTTTTTAACATATTTTTTTCAAGGAGGAAGGAGTTTTGTTAAAATAAAAAAAGTTATTGAAGTGACACATGGAACTGAAGGGTAAAACAGAAAACTCAACAATAGCTGGAGACTTCAATATCCCACCTCAGTAACTGATGGGACAACCAGACAGCAAATCAGCAAGGACTTAGGCTATCAACCAACTTAACCTGTCATCTATAGAATGCTCTGCCCAACAATAGCTAATTACTCTTTTCAAGCACACATGGAACATTCTCCAGGACAGACCATATGCTGGGCGATAAAACATGTCCCAATAAACTTACAAGGACTAAAATCAGATAAAGTGTCTTGTCTCACCACAATGGAACTAATTTAGAAATCAACAATAATAAAAAGAAACAAGAATTCTACAAATACTTGAAAATTAAATATACTTCTAAATAACCCGCAGCTCAAGGAAATGGCAAGGGAAGTTAGAAAATACTTTGAAGTGAATGAAAATAAAAACACAACAGATCAAAATTTATGAGACTCAGTAAAAAAAAAAAAAATTAACAGAACTTAAGAGAAAAATTTACATGTCTATGTTAGAAAAGAAAAAAATATTTCAAATAAAAAAATCTAAGTTTCCACCTTAAGAAACCAGAAAAATAACTAAACCCAAAGCAAGCAGAAGAAATTATAAAATGAGTATAGAAAACCATAAAAAAAAAAAAAAAAAAAAAAAAAAAAAAAAAAAAAAAAAAAAAAAAAAAAAAAAAAAACAGAAAACCATGAAATACAAGACAGATAACAAAGAAAATCAATGAAAATAAAAGTTGTTTCCTTGAACAGACCAACAAAACTGACAAATCTTCAGCTAGACCTTTTTCATAAAGAGCCAGAGAGAAAATATTTTTGGCTTTAGGGAATATAAGATCACTATCTCAATGACTCAACTGCTATATATAAAAAAATGGCAGTGGTCATGTTCCAATAAAACTTTATTTCCCAAAAGAGGCAGCCCATTTGTCTCATGGGCCATAACTTATAACTTAGTGATCTTTAATGCATATGGACTAAAAATATCTATTAATAAAGCCAAGCTATTTATTAATGAACTTTTCTTTGGAGAATACCCTACCTTTGAGGGTAGAGGGAATAGAAAAACACAGAATAACAAAAATCAGAAATGAAAGAGGGGACATAATCAGAGACTTTGCAGAAATTAAAAGGATTTTAAGTATATACTATAAACAACTTTATTCTAACAAATTAGATCACTTAGATCAATGGTTCTCAAACTTCCTAATGCCATGACCCTTTAATACGATTTCTCATGTTGTGGTGACCCCCATAAAATTATTTTCGTTGCTACTTCATAACTGTCATTTTGCTACTGTTATGAATCGTAATGTAAATAGCCGATATGCATTTTCTGATGGTCTTAGGCGACCCCTGTGAAAGGGTCGTTCGACCCCCAAAGGAGTCGTGACCCACAAGTTGAGAACCGCTGACTTAATGAAACTAATTCCTAGAAAGACAAAATTATCAAAATTGACTCAGGAAGAAAATAAAAATCAGAATAGATCTATAACAAAACATTGAATTAGCAATTTAAAAGAGTCTCATTTTACAAAGCCTCAACCCAGATGGCTTCACTGGTGAATTCTATCAAAACATTTAGAGAAAAAAATAATACCAGTCTTCCAGAAAATTCTGAGAGAAAGAGGAGGGAATACTTTCCAACCTATTCTATCAGGTCATTATTATTATGATACTAACCCTTTTGCCACATGTTCAGATACACTCGAATGAATATTTCCATCTGCTCACTGCATCATTTGAGTTTATCCCATGAGCTCAAAGAAACTATGTTATTAAATGTGAAACTGTTTCAAGAATTTTTCTCCATTTACAAGATTTTTAAATGCTTTCGTGTGACTTGTACTAACAACAAAGATGTTTTGTATGCTATATTGTGTAACATTTTGTAATCATTTATGTCATCAATGCCATTAGATTCTAATTTATCTATACATAAATCTAATTGATGCCAATTAGCATGTTGAGGATTTTTTGCTGAAATTCAATATAATGGTAAATTTATTACCATATAATAAAATTTTTAAATAAAAGTGACATTATATACAAAGCAGTTCAAAATGTTACTATTAAATGCATAAAACAGTCAAAATATCAATGTTTTATTTTTTGTGGCTTTTTGACATATTTAAAAAAAACAAAGTCAGTTAATGCAGTGAAAGGGTTAAAACTACAAAAGACATCATAACAAAACTACAGACTAATACCCATCATGAATACAGATGCCAAAATCTACAATATATTAGTAAATCAAATCCAGCAACATATAAAGTACTATAATACCAGGACCAAGTGGGATTTTCCCCCCCAAGGAATACAAACTGTTGGTTTAACATCTAAAAATGAATCTATGTAATCTATTACATTAACAGTTTAAAGAAGAAAGATCACATGATCATTTCAATAGACACAAAAAAAGTATCTGACAAAATCTCATACCCATTCATGATTTAAAGATGAATGGAACGCACAAACAAAACTCAAAAAACTAGGAAGAGAAGGGAACTTTTCCACCTGATAAAGGGCATCTGCAAGAATTCTTACAGGGGGCTCAGTGAGGAGTTTCTTCATGCTAAGGACTAACAATGAACACCCAGGAGGATGTTCAACCCCTAAAGCAGTATCTCATGATACATATCTGTGGAGAATGTCACACAGAAAATGCAATAAAATCCAGGGATCCAGTCAGATGCACAGAATATGGATACAGAATAATGTACAAGAAAAGGACTAAAAGATTTTGATGCTTGGTGGAACATGGAATTCAGAGCACCATCTTTATATTTGGATTTAATATTAATGTACAGCTTTTGATTAATGTACTTACCTTTTTCAATACAACTATATACACATGATTTTATTTTAAAAACCATATTGTATTTAGGTATCTATTAATAGTTTATATAAAGAAATTATTTTTTGTTTAATTACATAATTTGTAATTTAATTTTATTGTATATGTCATCTCACACACAACGAAGGTTAAAAGTGCTTCCCCAAACCACATTTTTAATCAAAACCTAGAATCACAGGGGCCCTTGTTAAATATAAAGTTGTCTAAGACGCCCTTAAAAAAAAAAAAAAAAATCCTGCAGCTCACATTTCTAAAATCAGGAAAAGACAAGAATGTCCACTTTCTGCTTCTAGACTATATAATTGGAAAGAAAAACAAAAGGTATCAGACTAGAAAGCAAAATGTCAGAGTGTCCATTTGTTGATGACGTGAGCCTGTATATAAAAAATTTTAAGAAATCCACACAAAAAACTATAAGAACTAATAAAAAAAGTTCAGCAAGGCGTCAGGATGTAAGAGCAATAAACAAATTGTACTTCTATAGACTAGCAATGAATAATCTGAAAAGAAAATTAAGAAAATAATTTCATTCACATTTCAGCATTTGCAAATTTTATTGATATTATAAATAATCTAATAATATATATATAGTCCTTTATTTTAGATTTCCATTTGGATAGGTTCCTGGAACTCTCTACTTGCTTTCATAGTAAAACATTCAGGTATTATATAAAGTAACTGATGTAGAGAACATGATTGTGTTACACCAAGAGGTGTGACCAAAATATAAGGCAATTCTGGGTTCTAATGGTTAACAGAGTTAATTCTAAATAAATTCAGAAGTGGTGAAGGTCACTCACCTGCACAGCGTGGGACAAATCTGACACCAGACATTGACGGAGCCTCTCATCACTCCCAATTCCTTGAAGAACAAAGTCAGGGACGTAAGACGAGCAATAGCCCCCTAGCAAGGACCTCCCAAAATTGGCAATGTTGGGCTGAACAGCACTCACTTCAATTAACTTTGACCTAGAAGAAAGGTCCCAAAAGAAGGCGTACCTAATCAGTAATAAACATATTTTATCAATTAAATAAATTTGGGATTCTGCTAGTCCCTATTTAATGTTATCATTTTCTACAAATACACTCAGAGTACAATCATTCTTAAATAAGAACTGGCTTAAGTGCTCAGACCACAAAATACTCCTTACCTATCTGGAGAAGAGGGTCTGATGAATAACTACATAATGAAGTGAGCATAAATCTTTCATAATACACTTCAGGAATGCTATCCCTTGTATATATAACACATTCCTAATACAGTCAAATTATGAAAATCATCATCCAAAACAAAGTAGGAATCTTCTCCTGTATACGTGACCCAGAATATACATTCCCAGTTTCCCTGTGAAATTTGTTTGTAACAGCCATTTGCAACCTCAGTGATTATCACTCCTTAGTTGCCAGGCTCAGCATAGGTCCTTTTGAGGAGCGCAATTCACTCCTATATGGCTTGAAAATTCCTAAGCAGTAAGAAATCTCCTACATACCAACATAACTTTTCCCTAATGCCTTCAAAAACCTTTCTGGGGTATATGCAGGGCTTAGCCTTTAATCCTTCCTATGAGTGACAGTACATGATAATAAAAGAGAATCGGCTCGGGACAATGATCTCTTACATTAGTTTCTACCAACCTTTAGAGATCAGCTAAACAAAAGAATGGTACACTTGGTACTCATCATTAATTAGTTCCAGGAGGTGATGAGCAGCAAAAACGATGAGTACTAAACAAATTTTTCCCATAAAGAATAATGCGGTAGTACCTCAGTATTCAATGTTAACTGGTTCTGGAAGGCGTGACAAGTGCCAAACAAACGACAAGAACCAGGACAAAATTTTCTTATCAAAATGCACTGAGTACCAAATTTGACGAGTTTCAAAGCAGTCAAGTACCAAGGTATAACTGTATGATGGTATTCATCATAAACAGATATCCAAATTTCTTCACATACAAGTTATCTGTATTTTTTATATTTCTTTGGGATAAAGAGAGACTTAAAAACTCATTCATTCTCTAAAGCAGTGAATTCTTAGAGCCAGTGAGCTTATGCCAGTCTACTCCAAAAGAACCCTGTTAGTGGCTTTCACCAATTTCTGAGAAAATAGTACCAGGGAGAGGAATAAACTTGGAAAGGGAAAAAGTTACTCTTGCATGGATGACTTTTTGCTTACAACATGATTTTTAGCAAGTAAAGGTCACAAAAGCCATTTGATTTGTGGCAGAATTAATTATAGTGAGACTTCATTAGTTGTAGTCCCCCCTTATCTGTAGTTTTACTTGCCAAGGTTTCAGTTACCTGAGGTCAATCACAGTCTGAAAATATTAAATTGAAAGTTCAATAAACAATTTATAAGTTTTAAAATGTGAAAAAAAAAAAGAATGGTACGCATTTATATAAGGCCTATTATAAGGTGAAACTTTCTACTTACCCAGGAAAAGGTATCTCATCTTCTTCTGCCCAATCTCCTTGCTCTCCTCCATAATAACTGCTAACTTGTCTAGTCATATCATGACCAGTATCTTCACTTTCACTATCCCCAAGAGCACTGTCTGAACTTTCATTTCTTGGAATGTCCCATTCATTTCCTACAGCAATTTTTTTCTCTGAACTCTCTTTATCCCCATGGGGGACAAGAATGGAGAGGGTATCTCTTTGGTCCTGCTGAGGATAGCAGGTTTTACATGAATCTTTATGAACTGTTTCTACACATTTACAAAGTTCATTGTTCTGTTTGCTATTTTTTGTACACAATCTTTTTGAAAATTCTAACATACAGCAGTGTTCTTTACTATCTGTACTTGTTTTAACTGGAATATCATCAATAGTCCTTGTTTCTATTGAATCATCATTAAAATATTCATCAAATAAGCTCATGCTTTCTGGATCTGCATGATTCCAACAGGGAAGTTCACAAGGCTCTCCAGAAACCATGTTCGGTACATCAGACTCTTTAGATTGGTCCTTAGTTGTTTGTTTAGTTTCTTGATGCTGATCAATATCCCCTCTTTCTTCCTTCAGTGGTTTGGTGTGATGCCTGGTAATCTGATCCACCACAGCCTGACTTCGAAGTTCAGTATCTGAGTCAGGTGACATAGAATCCCCAATCAAGAAAGTAACCTTGGTCTGGGTTGCCTCACAAGAAAATGCAGCAGTTACAAGCTTATCTGGAGGTTTTTTTTCCACAACCATTCCCGTGGATCTCAACACTTTGCCTTTGTGATCATCTGAATCCAACAGTTCCTCACTCTGCCATGTTTCTTCTGTTGGCTCTAAGCCTGACTTTGACAATGCACGATTGTCTACTGGAGCAGATCCTGTGCAAACAACTGTCTCTAACTTGGTATCAACGCAGGCTCTTAATTTATCTCTGTACTGTTTAACATCAACATTTTCTTCTTGGCAGTCAGCAGGAGAAATCATTTGGCATTCATCTGAAATTTCTAGCAGCTCCTTAGAGCTGTTTTGAACATCTTCACACTCTTGTCGTGAAACATCCTCTGTATTTTGCCCAAGGACTGGATGATTACAATATTTACAGTTACAATTAGATGTCCTTGTTTCTTCTGACTCTTTAAAGAGCAAACTGCTTCTGTTTCTATGCATTGTGATAAGCACATACTCAGATTCTTCTATTTCACCTTTCTCTAAAGTGGTAGTAATTACTGTGCCTGGCATAACAATGGCTTCATCTTCTCCATTTTCTAAAAGATGGGTTTCTTGAAGTTCAGAGCATCTTATGAAATAAGTAAGAAAATAAAGCAGCCTCTGGACCATGTCTTGTCGTTTGCCAACTACCACAGTCCTTGCTAACCGTACAGGAGAGCCAATAGCGCCATACAAGTCTCCTGTAATGAAAAACTCAGTTAATGGACACATCTTCTACTCAGGCAGCTAAGCAGGTTATTTTCAATGACCAGAAATCTACTCTTATTGTATGAGAGTTCAGGTGTTATTCTTAGTTTTTTTAATAGGAGAGTAAGATGAGATTAATGGTTTAAACCAAAATAAAAGTGAATGGAGGGATTTTCTAGCTCCTTCCTCAAGCAACTGCTGTGGTTCTAAATCCTCAAGCAAGAGTCCATTGTAAAAGTCACATTTATCAAGAACATGCTCTGTGCCAGGCCCCAAACATAGCACTCCACTGGATGGAGAAGTACTGCCTGAAGTATGATGTGAAAAAGATTCTGTACCTGCATCCAATGCAGAGAAGAGAAAGCACAGTATCTTCAGGGAGGCAAGGAGAAGAGGGAGCAGTGGTGGAAAGGTGCAGAACTGGAGTGCTTATGTCACACACTTACTCTTCCTTGATTTAAAAAATAACCCTTACACTTTTTTTTTTTTTTTTTGGTAGTTCCCTGGCTGGGAATTGAACTCCTACCCTTACACTTCTGCTGCCCCACCCAGGACCCCTCAGCTCCCGTGGTTTTAAAAGCCTATTTCCCCTTCCATTCACTCAAGGTTTGGGTACTCAGGATAGACTAGAAAGGGCAGAAGAGTGAGACCTATCCTAAGAGAAAAAGAAAGGGCAACACACTTAGCCATGTGGTTCATTTTCACTTTTGTATCCATACTAGAAATGAACAGCCATGACATGAAAACCAGGGCCAGGGCGAAGTGTTAATCAATGTCATTTCTATATTT
Organism: Lyroderma lyra; assembly: GCA_004026885.1. Taxonomy (NCBI): domain Eukaryota; kingdom Metazoa; phylum Chordata; class Mammalia; order Chiroptera; family Megadermatidae; genus Lyroderma; species Lyroderma lyra. The sequence continues at coordinate 20,535 of PVJL010000511.1, read as the reverse complement.
ATGTTATAGCTCAAGTTAAACAAACAAACAAACAAACAGGTGCCAAAACACTTTAAAATGGAGAATACAAAATCATTAATTTAAATTTAATTCAATTTTGCAAACTGTCAGTATACACATTTAAAAGCCTCTATTTATACTTTACAAAACCTCCACACTTTTTAAAGGAACAAACATAAATAGGTCTGAAATAAATATATGCTACAGACAGTATTATGATAATTTTTTTCCTCTGGCCAAGACACTGGCCTTAATACTGTTATGCCACTGTTCAAAACTATTTCCAAGGTTCCCACTAATTACCAAATAAATCGAAACTGTTTTGGCAAGGCAAATGAGTCTTCCATGACTAGTTTCACTTTACTTCTCCAGGTTTACTGTTTTACGATTACCTCTTTTCATCTTTATTCACCCAAAGTCCAACTTAAAGTTCACTGAATATGCTCAGCACTTTTAACACCTCAATCCATTTACCTGTGTGCCATATACTTTCCTTTCCCTCTGTATCTCTGCCAGTCCAAAGCTTGCCACCCAAGCATCCTTCCCGGGTAAAAGTAAACTTCCCAAGTTGAACTGCCACTGAACTTTTCATTTCTTTTATAGTTCCTCTTTGAATTATCATTATTGTCCACATATGTATTACCCAGTATCTATGGGGATGGGCAGATGCCGGATAAATGTAGACCAACTTTCCTTAAACTGGAACTCAAGCAACTGACACTCTTAAGCAACTAGCAAAATTCTCAAACAACCAGCAAAAAAAAAAAAAAAAAAATTGCCAGTTGCTTGAGTTATGGTTAACTGGTTAACAGCGTCTACTGTACTGTCAACTTCTTGAGGGCAAGGACTAGATTACAATTCACCTTTTGATCCTCTAATAATCTTTGCAGAGTCTTAGATATAACATGTACTCAATAAATGATTATAGAATTAAAAGGTTTAAAATGTCCAAAACAATTTTCTGAATTGATTCAAAAAAAAAAAATTATTACCTATACAATGAAATACTACTACTCAGCATTTTAAAAAATGAACTATTAATACATACAACATAGGTAAATCTCAAAAATATTGTTAAATGAAAGCAGTCAGACAAAACCAAACATGTACTGTATGATCCATTTATATAAAACTCTAGAAAATGCAAACTAACCTACAGTGAAAGAAAGCAGACCAGTGGCTGCCTGAGTATAGGGGAAGGTGAACAGGAAGAGTGAGAACAGGAAGGAGGGATTACAAAAGGGAAAACTTTTGCAAGTGATGGATATGTTTAGCATCTTGATTTTGGTGACCGTTTCAGAAAAAAAAAAAAAAAAAAATATATATATATATATATACTTATAAAACTGTGTACTTAATACACACACACACACACACACACACACACACACACATATATATATATGATGAATATCAATTATTCCATAATTCAAGTAGAAGAAAGGGAAGGAGGAAGGGAGGGGAGGAAAAAGGGAGACAAGGAAGAAAGAGAAGGGGTGGAAGGGAAGGAAGGGGAGAGGGCGGGAGGGCGGTTGGCTACATGGATTAATAAGTCACACGACAATCTGCCTGGCAAGCTCATTCACCAGCGCAACCTAAGGGAACTTTCTACCAAGTCACCAAAATGTTCTCATCATTTTCCTTCTTCCCCTATCACCTAATAGCAATATAGTAAGGGAAGAAGTAACAGCAATTACATTTACCAGACACTGTCCTAACCACTTTACATGTGTTCTCATTTAATTTCCACAACTTTATGAAGTATGCACTATCTATTATTATCCACACTTGACAAATAAGAAAACTGTGATTCAAATATGGTCTTTCTGATTCTACAGCCTGTGCTTTCAAACATCATGCTGAACTGCCTTCATAATGAGTCTACTCATCAACTATCCCCTCTCCCCTCTGGTAACTATTAATTCATTGGGGCCAAGCACTAAGGGGAACATTTTCCAAATTACTCAACAAACAAGTGAAAATGAACAACACAAACCTCAACAGCTACTTGTCAGTTAACAAGATTTATTCTAGCTATCACAGGTGACCGTGTTGATTCATTTTTTCTAGGCAAAGTACCTAACACAAAATCCCCTAGAGACCCTAAAGTTACTAATAAACCAGCCACCATCCTGCTCCTCTTGCTCCAGGTACAGTTCTTTAGTTGTATCTATAAAGAATAATATCAGGCATAAGAAGGGGATAAGACAATTCAGCAGACATGAAAAGACAAGCAAAGAACAGGTGCTTTAGAATAAAGAAGGAAAAACAGAGCATTTTATTTCTTTATTTTTGTTTTTGCTATAACTCTAGACAGTTACACAAAAGTCTAAGGATAATGCATAATGTAGCGGTATTCAGACTACATACCCAGTTGTGCCCAAAGTGGGTTATATGGATGAGTCTTTGCCAACATGTCCACACTCTGAGAGGAATGTTTTTCTAAAAATATTTTAATAGGTGGCTGTCCGTTTGGCATGACTGTTGGAACCCAGGCAAGATGATTGGTCAGAACTGCAGTAATGAGTGCTGGCAAGAATCTGGAAACAAAATGCGTCATATGAGATTCCAATCTGCCTTCATGACACCTTAGGTAAAATACAGTGACAGAATAAAGCAGAGTACACATTCCTATATGGCCAACAGCATAAAAAAGCAGAGGACAAAAGAAAGAAAGGCATATCACCAGGATGAAAATGAAAATTAATCAATTTTTCTGTTGCATAGGACTTAAAGAAAATCCTTAAATAAACACAGCACCCACCAGAAACTACGTCTGATCATAATTACAAAACAAAAATGTAGTTTTACTTGAAAAACAATGGATTCTTTTCAGTGTTTAATCTACACGATTTATTAATGAATCAATCAGGAAGTCATACATTTCCAAATTACTGAATGAGAAAATGAAAGGAAGTATTAAGCAATTTTTTTCTACCATCAAAGAGAATAAAAACTTCTAAATTACTCATCTGAATTTTAGGAATGTGATGAATGGTTAGAAGAGAACAACATGATAAACTATCACATTAAAAAATGTATCACTGGAATCCTGGCACTTCCTTGTATTTTTTACTTCTTTTCTACAGAAGAAAATTGCAAAAGTGGATATAATTCACTAAGAACAGGAAGCCTCAAAGAGTTCTGTAAGATGTCAGAAATTTTAATTTAACATAACACAAAGACATTTTTACTATTTCTCATTCATAAAATACCCTATATTTTAATTACCTTTTAGAATTGCTTTATTAATAAATATGAAATAATTCTCAAGATAATGGTTAATTCTTTCACTTTTGTAATTGAGTTTGATCACAATTTGATATCTAGTTATAGTAAATAATAGCTAAGGTACTTAAGCAGATCAATAGATAGATAGATAGATAGATAGATAGAAAGAAAGAAAGAAAGAAAGAAAGAAAGAAAGAAAGAAAGAAAGATAGAGTAGGCCATACTGATTTTTTGAAGCATTTTCCATTAAAAAAGTGAATTCCTTCATGAAACGATGGCAAAGCTGGTTCTTTTCTGGAATCCCTGACATCATTGTAAGCCAAACAGGCTCTCCAATTCGTGGCATTGTATAAAGATTACAAATTGTTGTCCTAAAAAGAGGAAAACACATTATGAAATTCATAGTTCCCAGACTTACATACACTTAAAATAAAGTTATCTTGCCAGCTTGGGCCTCACACCTAGATTATTAAAGTTTTTAGTATATATGCTGCCAAAGTGAGCACAAGATTATTAAAGTTTTTGAGAGGAGACAATAAATCAAGTCATTCCTTCTTTGTCATCAGCACAGTACCATGGGAAGTATTCTGCATGAACTCAAAATATGTTGGTTCTGGCTCTGCCCCCAATGACTGTGTGTCCATGGGTAAATTATTTTCCTACTACAAGCATCAGTTTCCTCCACCTGTAAATGAAAGGACAGGACTAGATAATTTCTAAAGCCCCTCCCAGCTCTACGTTATGAAGATATATGCTGTATTTAAATATACTGCCAACAATCAACAACATGGAAAAGAAAAATATTGTAAATAGGTTAGGAGCTTATCCACAAGCTCACTCAAAATACTACTTTATCAGCCATTATTTTGTTGCCTATGTTGAGACTCTTTAGTAAAGTTCTGAAGGCTGATGAGGACATTATAGATGGCATGCTATGTTTTGACTCTCTTTTAATCTCCTTGAACCAATACAAGAGAGGTTTATTGCACAATTATGATAGGGCTCTTCTGGCTGGCTATTTCATTTTAGGCAATAGCTAGTCTCATGACTTACACTCTCTCCTGAGGCTTCAAGGATACCTTTAAGATGTCAAAGCTTTTCTTTTACATTCAGATTTACACAGTGACTGAAGTGAAATAAACTAATACAAAAGGGAAGGTACACAATCATGGCATACATTTTCAAAGATTTTATAACTCCTACATGTCGTAAATTCTAGGCAATTTTAGAATTCTAAGGCTAGGCTATTCATCTATCCTACTACCAAACCCATTAACTCATAAGTATTCAATTCAATATTTTTAAAATAAGAATGTTGTTTATAACCTGAGAGCAAGATCAGTATTCTACTAGGAATAAATCCTATGACAATATTTACTATTCTGGTAACCTCAGCTGCATCTGTAATGACAGAGTCCAAAAAAGGACTCTTGGCCTTCTGCCACAAAGCATGTGACTGCAAAAAGAGACTGTAATCCAATAATGTAATTAATAGCTCCAAGTGCAAGAGTTAACAATTCATTACTTTGTAATACTGCATAATGTAAAACTCAAAATAATACTGCAGGATTCTTTTAGGTAAATAAGCAAAATGTCTATACTATTTCTCCAGTGTAAAGGAGGAAAGACTAACAGGAAGGGAGGATAAAGTAGACCTGAAATAAATATCTTAGAGGGAGACACACATCAGTCATTTAGTGTGATTCCCAATGTAAATTCATATGTGATATGTTTGCTTGCCGTAATTACAGCACAGTGACAGCAATTGTTGGAGCTTTAGGCACAAGCTTTGTGGTATCAGAAAGCACTGGCAGAAGAAAAACCATTTGCTTTGCCATATCTAGAAAAAGGATCAAACAACAGTTATTTGGAACATCAAGTTCATATTCCCTCTATCCTTGTATTGCACGTATCCAAGAATATCTGATTACTATCATTGGTTATATCACACATAACAATTCACACAAAACTAGGAGCCCAAGAGGACAAAGTATATTTCTGCTGGTCATATTTCCTTGTCTAATGGTCCAATACTAAATATCATACCACTGATGGCTCCCAAATGTGACTGAACCCCAAGCACACTTGATATTTAATAATATAGGAGCTGGGGGCCTACTGAATTACATATATCCTCATTTGACTATGAAACAAAGAAATTTAAAAAATTAAATTTTATCAGAATAAGTTAAAGAAAATAAATTCTTCCTGTATACACTGCAAAACAACTGTGTATTATGAAAAGCTGGAGAATATCTACCTGAATTCATTAAGGGCATCAAGTATTCTATTATAAGCCAAACTCCTCTGGCTGGCATCAGCAGATCTCCGGCTCATTTTCATTGCCTTGAAAGCAATCAAATAGTTAATTCTTATACTCACCACAGGCAAAACATGACAAAGAAAAGTGAACCATAAAGTCATATATTCCCATAACACTATACCACAATTTTTATCTAGAAGATATATAAAGAAGACACACATATTTATAGTAGCTTAATTTTAACAAAATTCAAAATTTTCAGTGTTAAATCTCTTATTATAACTGTCAAACCACAGAATGTCAACACACAAAGAAAATGATGTTGACAGTTTCTGGATTACATAGAACTACTTTTTCCCAAGCAGAACAATATACAATGATAAAACACTAACAATAGCTCATGATTTCCTCTGATATTTCACAAATAATGGTTCTGCTAAGGAAATATTTTTAAAGAACTGAAATATAAAGATTCTACTGAAAGGTATCTCAAGTTATGAGTAATATCTGCTTTCTTGCATTATGTAACAAAAAAAGGGGGGGTGAGGGGCTCAAGACTAGGATATGGATTACAGAAGCACTTTATAATTTTTTAGATTTTTAAAAGAGAATGTAATTCTACATTACTTATGCGATTAAAAATTAATTTAAAAAAATTTTAAACATATATTTATCAGAAGGTCAGACTACTTCAGGCCAAAATTGTTTATGTACATCCAAAAGCATCAGAGGGTAAAGTGAAACTTACCTTATGTTTTTATAAACTGTTGTCGAGAGATTCCCAATTTACAAAGAAGTGAATATTTTTAGCTAGAAATGAACAGTATTCTTCCTTAACTTTACCAGCAGTAAAAACACTTAATAATCATAGATAGGTGACCAGAAACAAAATCCATAGCTTTCATTAAAAAAAAAAAATAAAAAAATGATAGTTTGAAAATTGGTCCTAAAAGATAACTTCTTTGGATGGTCCAGTGTTTACTATAGTCTATCATTAATTAACAACTGTAGAACTTTCAAAATTTATACATTTATATAAAAGCATTCATTCACCCTTATCTTTCAGCTTTAATAAGAAATGAGATGTTAAACTTGAACAAATATCTAGACAACTGTTAAGTATTGCAATGTACACTTCAGGTTACAGAATGGTCAAAGCATTAAAACATTTGAAAAGTAATCTACAGTGAGTTCTATAGCACATAGAGCTTTCAAGTTTTATATAAAGCTTGAATCACTTCTCCCAGTAACGCAAAATGTCAGTTAAACCATAGCTAAGTATTAGTGTATTGACTTTGGCAACAACAGACTACAAAAAAGGACAGCAGCCAACTGAAGAAAATGTCACCAGTGTCTAACTTTTGAAAAAGTGAAAATGGACTTTACTCACTTGTTCAGTAAAAAAAAAGTATTCCTAATGATCTATTTGTCTTTCTACAGACTTAATGTGAATAACTAACATCAGTGTCTTCTCTAAAGGCAGACAATTCTTATTCATTACCAAGTTAAATAATGCATTCTTTACTTTCTAGACCATTCTAATTGGTCTTTCCATCCTACCCTCTTATTCTAGTCTCTTTAAAACATACTGCAAATTAATCTTCCTAAAGCACAATTTGGAGACAGCCTTAAAAACAGTCAAAACTTCTGGCAAACACTCTCAGTTCTTTGTGATCTGGTCCCCATTAACTTTGCCAGCTATCTATACTTTGCATTCTTTTCCCTTCCGCATACTTTCACAGGCACTAAGAACTTTAGTTATACCCACTGATTCATTGGTTAAACTACTGGGAAATCTCTTCCAAAATATAATCTGGAAAACCCACCAATATGTTAACTACATTATAACCATCTTCTCAATAGGAAGGCACTTTTCTTCCCTATGAACTCCTAAAAAAATCTTGGCTTAGTCTCCTTTTTTTAGTTATCCTCATATTCTATTCTGTATTCACAGTTTTCTTACTTTACATATTTATTATATACACTATCAGCAGCATATGACAAAATTGATAACTCCTACCTTCTTAAAACACTTTCTTTACTTAAATTCCCTCAAAAAAGTACTCTCATGTTTTTCCTCGTACTTGAATGGCCAATCCTGTCTCCTCTTCCCACATTTTAACATGAAATGCTCTACAAATCAGGCCTAGGATCTCCGCTCCTCTCTTCTCTCCCTCATCCATTTCATAGCTTTAAATATCATCTATACACTGGTGGCTGTCCAGCTTGGACCTTTCCCCTAAATTCTAGACTCATATAATTACCTAAATGTCCAGGAGGCATCACAAACAAACTACTGATCTTCATCTACCATCTCTTCCAACTGCAGTGTTTTCATTCTAGTCCCAGCAAGTCCATCCTTATTGCTCAAATTAAAATTCTTGAGTCAACTTGTTCTTTCTCTTTCACCCCAATTAAGTCCATCAGCTAATGTCATCAGCTCTATTTTCAAAACATGTCCAGAATCCAACCACTTCTCACCAATTCTACCACTGAACTGGTTTGAGTATCCTCACTTCTCACCTAGATCATTGCCAACAGCCTCCTAACTGGTCCCACAAAACCCACCTACGCTCCTAGAAATCTATTCCCCAAAAGCTATAATTGGGATCCCCATAAATAATGCCATCCCTCTACTCAAAACCCTCTAATGGTTCCCCATCTTTCTCAAGAGTAAATGCCAATGCTCTTACAATGGTATCTTATAAGGCCCTAAATGATCTTTATTTCGAACCCAGCCACTTTGGCATCCTTACAGTTGTTGCTCAAGCATTAGGCTTACTCCTGACACAAGACCTTTGACCCTGCCTGGATCATTCTTCTTTTAGACAGTTGTAGCCCACTTCCTTTCTATCTCTGGACCATCTGTTTGACCACAAGTCTTCCAAGATTAGCCTATAAAAATTAGCAATCCTTCCATTCATCATTCCTTATAAATCTTCCACTGTTCCATTTTTCTCCATAGCACTTATTTCTATCTAATAGCTTATATAGTAATTTGTTTATTTGCTGTCCCATGAGGTCAGGAGTGTTCTTTTATCACATCTTATCTTTAGCTGCTAGAATAGTGTCTGCCACACTATGGGCTCTCAATTATTTATTTAATGAATGAACGAATGAATGACCTTAGATATTTTATTAGGCAGTATGTGCCTTAAAAAGAGTTGAGGGTCTATTTTACATCTTCCAGAGCACTCTGGAAGGCACCTGCACGATGACTTAATTTTTCTGCCAAACACAATGATTCAAAGGAAAATAAGGGATATAAACAAACCAACATTATAACTATGCTTACCTGTTCTATTGCACTCTTTAATTTGTTCATGTGGCTTTCAAAGAGAGGAAAATGTGAAAAAAAGAATTCATTAAATTTGTTATTTTCATCTTCATCTTTGGATAATGAAAAGATTACCCCAATTGCAATCTTCTTTTTTCTCACAATTCCTGGGTTAGGGCCACAGCTCTCATCTGACAGATTAAAGCTTTCTTCTACAGACCTTTAAAAACAAATTATTTTAAATTTTAAAAAAATATAAAAATAACTCCTACAACTCAACAACAACAAAACCAAGCAACCTGATTTAAAAATGAACAAAGCACTTGAATAGATATTTCACCAATGAAGACATACATGGTGAATAAGCACATGAAAACTTGCTTAATATCACTGACCATTAGGGAAATGCAAATCAAAACCACAATGAAGTACCACTTCACATCCATTATGAGGGCCATCGTCAAAAAACAAAATAACAACAGCAATGATGTGGAGAAATTAGAAATCTTCTGCATTTTTGGTGGGAATGGAAAAGGGTGCAGCCATTGTGGAAAACAGTATAGCAATTCCTTAAAAACTTAAACTGAATTAGCATATATTCTAGCAATTGCACTTCTAAATTAAAAGCAGGGACTTGAACTGGTATTTGTACATCCAGTGTTCTTAGCAGCATTATTCATAATAGACAGAGGTGTCAACAACCCAAATGTCCACAACAGATGAATGAATAAACAAAATGTATGTATATGTACACATGAATATATATAATATGCAATGGATAGTCATTCAGTCATAAAAAGGAATGAAATTCTGATTCATGTTATAACATGGATGAACCCTGAAGACATGCTAAATGAAATAAGCCAGACATAAAAGGACAAATACTACATGATTCCACTTATATTGAGGTATCTAAGGCAGTCAAATTCATAGAGACAAAGAATGGTAACTGACAGGGGCTAAGTGGAGGGAGGAGTGAGGAGTTACTGTTTAATGGGTACAGAGTTTCAGTTTGGGGCGAATAAGTTCTGGACGTGATTGGTTGCACAACAATGTGAAGGTACTTAATGTCATTGAATTGTATATCTAATAATGGTTAAAACAGTAAATTTTATGTTATGAATAATTTATCACAACAAAAATGCAATATATTTAAAAAGTTTTAAGTTTCAGTCTTAAAATACATAAAATACAAGTCCAGGCTCTAAAAACAACTATACACAATTAAGTTTAAGGAATTATTCAATCTTGTTGTAAACTGAAGATTCCAACCTACCATCTGGGAAATACCCCATTCTCCAAACTTGTTGTTTGACTGCGTCGCCAACGTCGCTGGTAGCTGCTAGCACAACTTCGGGTAAGTGAGGAGTTTGGGGAGGGAAATGGTGTAATCAGCAAACTGCTGAGAGATGCTGTCAAGTCAGAATAAGAACAAATATAATGCATAAGTCAATTATAACTAAGTAGTAGGACAATTTCTTTTTAACAAATTTAAGAGTGGTGACTCAAATTTTCCATTTCCTTCATAAGTCTCTAAAATTTCCATTAAAAAAATGATTGTTGAAACAAGGTCTCAGAGAAGAAAAATCATGTATTAATTCTGTGTTGGCAAGAAAACTCTGAGACAATCCCCCTTTAACAGATCCTCACCCCGACCTCCATCCACCCTAGAAGAAAATACTCCTTTGAAATTAAGCACTATCCCTTCGGCCATGAGACTGTCCCCCTAGCTTACCTGAACACTTCCCGAGTCCCTAAATTAAAGGAAATATGATGCAATTCCAATTTTAATGCAGCAGTTGGATTTTAAGAACAAAAGTTGTATTTAAAAATAAGTGTCTCAATATCGCTTAAAGGTGTCATTTAAAAGTATTTGTGGATCGCTTTTGCATAGGTAATCAAGGCTCTGAATGCCTGGCTACTTTGAGGGTCATGACTATACCTACTAAGGTTCAAAAAAAGGGTAAATCCTGGAGCATTCTAAGGGGTGACAGACACATTCCAATACAGTCCACTCTAATTATAATTCTGCAATCCCTAACTGTGGGAACTATTCTTTTCCCAAAACCCTTCTCTGCAATCCAAAAGCTCTGTTTTTTGCTAGGATATCAAAAGCTACAACCCTTTATTTTTCCTTGGGCTAGAAATTCTCTCCTTCCCACTGGTTCAATAGAGAAAAAGACTTTAAGGGCTTGCTTTTGTTTGGTCATATTTTAGATTTCCATCTTCATGATTATAACCACATATTGAGAACCTGTAAGTAATCAAAATCAGAGAACTATTATTATCATCTATAAAAAGGCACGTGCCACATGATATATCGTTTTGGACACCGGACTGAAAACTAAGAGACTGACATTACGAAGATTTGTTCATTTGAATTCTCTCTGACAAATTCAATAAGGGGGAGAGCTTTACACACCATGTAAACATCTAGACATCCAATGAATTAATTCTAAACTACTTCCTTGAAAATTCTACATTTCATCAATTACTATTGTAAAACTTTGTAGTCTAAGGTAAAACTGGGTATGTATAACTAATCTGGGTATGGCTTCAGTGAAAAATAAATTACTACTCTAAATCTGGAAAAACTGTTTTACTAACTTCTGATATTAAAAATAACCCTATTAGAAAAAAAGAAAATACACAATTAACTGTGAATTTAATGGCTTTAAAAAGCTTACAGGGAGGGGAAGCTAAATATAAGGTGATGGAAAGAGAACTCAAAAAAAAAAAAAAAATGCTTACAGATCAATCTAGCCAAGGCCTTTCAATTTACAGCTAAATCAAATGAAGTATAAAGACATGAATTTATCACCTCCAAAATTAATTCCTGCCACAGAAGAGAAAACTAAATCTCTAGATTATACAGAGGCAAAGGTTTTAGGAGAAATATACCCTAGATTAGTTCTGAAGAACAAAAATAACAAACTCAATTACAAAAGAAGGGTGAGATTATTTTAAAGATGCCATTTTCATATTACCGTAGTGGTTCTCAACTCCAGCTGTCCATCAGAATAGGTGTTGAGTTTTTCATGTTACTTTGTTTCTCAAATATGGATGTCTAAGACTTTCTCTAAGCTAAATCAGAGTCTCAAGTTCAGGCACTTGCAAAATTTTGTTTGAAAATTTGTGTTATCCTAATGTAAACCTAGGGATTACAACAGTATATGGTAATATATACCATGTATCTCATCTACACTGAAAACTGAATCATAAACAATTTAGATAGCAGAGCCATATAATGTGACGACACACATAAATAATCATAGTGGATAGTTTCTCATATCTAACAAAAAATTCAAGCCTAAAATTAGTCCTTCTTTCATTTATGCTAATCTCTGGGCCCTGACAAACACTTCTCCTTTTAAATGGAATGTCCTTCTTCCATGTCTTTGCCTGGGTAACATCTATTTATTATTCAAGACACAACTCAAGTATTATCTCTCTGTAAAGCATTCTCTCAAATAGACTCTGCCCCTTAAGGTAGAATCTGGGCTTTACTTTTTTTTTTTTTCCAAATCAATAAAAGTTTGTTAGACAAATTTTGGGTGAGTTCATATTTGAAAGAAGTATGTGTAATATTAGTTCAAAATGCCTAAGTCTTTCCAGGCAAGAGCCATTCTGATAATTTAAACTCTAGTCAGGAGCAAGCAGATAAAAGCAAATGTATTTCTTCTACTACGCTAGCTAAGTAGTCTCTTCAGCAATATCTTACTCTTGGATTGGCTCAGCCTAAGCCAGTGTGCATTCATTTATCCAGACCATGCTCCTCAAGGCACATTTAATAGTAAACATGAAAACTTAAAATTTTAAATATTTTTCTCTGTTGTTACAATGCTCATAATATTGATACTAATAAACTGTACACATAAAATTGAATGGTAAAGTCAAATATGTAAAAGAAAACCAATGTCGGCTAACAGTAATCTCATAAAAATCTGGACTAATACAAGAACTTGGCATTACCAGAGCGTGCTATGCCGCTGTCTCTGTCTTCATTCAGTTCTCTTCCAGGCATGTCCATTGGGTTGCTGTGAACTGTGAATCAAGACAAAATTGTTATGAAATATATTTCTATTCAGGTTTATGTTGTTCCTTTTAAATAGCAAACTAAATCATGCTCATCACATTGCATTCCTTTATTTTTTCAATAGCATTGCACAAACCCAACACCAAGAGCTATTACTCAGTTGAACAAGCTTTGAGATCTAACAATTTGACATATAATATGATAATAATGTATAATATTTAAAGAAGCAAGGGTGCCTAAAATAAGTAGAAGCATATTCAATGACATAGGAAGATATTCACATTATTAAATAAAAAAAAAGAACAAGCTACTCAACAGTAAGAATGATTGCTAGGGCTAAGTGATGGGTATATGATAGTTCATTCTATTCTTGTGCCTATATCAATGTTTAAAAATTCTCGGTAATGAGTATTTTAAGAAAATGGTTTCAAATGGTATTATCCCAATTTTGTTTTTAAAAAAGGAAGATTATTTCTGGCTGACAGATGGCTAACATATTTTTTGCCTATTTTTCACATTTTCCGAGTTTTCTATAATAAATATATATTGTTCACAATTCATATGTATAAGGAAGATAAACAGTAATTATTTATTTTCATAATAATTAGTTGGATACAATTTCTTGAATACTGAAGCATGAACACACTACAGGCATCAGTTTAACAATATACAAATACACTCATATATGCCTTTTACAGAGCAATTATAATGGTGCTTGTTCATCTAAATCTTAGCTCTAAGAGAAATCATTCTTATGGAATAGTATAGATCAGAAATTTTACATTAACAATAAGATACTGGTGAACTATTATACAAAAGCTACTCAGCCATGGAAACAAGATAGTGTCAAATTAGAAATTTCAACTGAACTAAAATACTATTCAGACTAAAATTTAGTTTGAACTTCTTAAGTTAAAATCATTATTACATAATGAGAGGAATGACAAACTGAAATTTCATCAAAATGTCAATTCTACTGATATAGTTTCTGGAAACTTCAAGAACATACTCAGTAGAAATAAATTAATCTTGCACTTGTTAAGCAATGCTTTCTTACTGCTTCCCCAAAATGCATTTATTTACTATTTTGTTTCCACAGCTTAACTACAGATTGTAGCCGCTGGGGCATACCAACTAGTCTACCACACAGCACATCGCAAACCTGCAAAGAAAGAGGCGCTCCTGATCAGGCGGAGCGGACCCTGTTCAGAGAATGCCCGCCTGGGGCTGCAGAACTGTGAAAGACCTATACGGCAAAAACGTAAAATACATGTGAAAGAGGGCTGTTAGAGAAGCCACAGTGAGTCAGGAATAAAAGGCAAGCTAAGGCAGCACAAAAGCAGGCCAACAGATATGGACAGAAACTTTTAAACTAAAAAAAGAATAATTCAAGCTGGCTTCCTCTTTTTTGAAACAAGATGGTTTCCCTCTGGTCACAGCTTATGTCAAACATAAGAATTTCATGACCATGCACTAATAACTTTGTATATAATAATAAAAATAAGCTTCCACAATACAAGGTAAAAATTATTTTAAATTTCAATCCTTCCTAATCTAAAACAATGTTTTAATGTTTTTAAATATTCAAAAAAGAACAGTATTGTTATCTATACAACTTGACATCTACCAAATCACTTTATCTTTTAAAAAGTTCATTTTAAGATGACAGTAGTCTTCTCCAAAAGCAGTAAAAAGAAAACCACCCAAATGCTTGGCTGAGAAAACAGAATACAACATACAACAAAGAGCAAAATACAGACAAAAGACCTACTGATCTTTTCAAGTAAGCACGAAAACAGTTTTTTCCCACCTAGCGATAAGTTACAACATAATAGATAAACCAAACTTCCTAGATCAGGGGTCAGCCACTAAGGAAGCACGTCACCAATGCAACTTGTGAGGGCCAGACTCCTGAATGTCCAAGAAAAGTGGCTACTGCACACTAGACCCAAGAGAAGATAACAGAGTCTAAAAGACACTCCCCAAAACAATATTATAGCCTAGAAGCAAGCAGCTGGGTTACCCGTTACTCTTAATCAAGATGGCCTACAAACCACCACCTAGGAAGTTTATCTAGGATAGAACAGGGGGCTTTCTGTATTAAAGAGTGACAAATGTATTTAATTGCTAATAAATATTTTTCTATAATATTTTTCTATAATTAAAGTGCATATGCAGTAATCCTTCCATGTTTCATTGTTCAGTTCTCCCTTCAAAACTTATCTGCTCTCTTTAAACTCCTTCCCTATGTTACTTCTTCCTTACTCTCAGCATATAACTTTCTCTTATAGCCATATGTAGGTGCATATGTCTATGTGTTTTCAGACACAGAATTCACCAGTGGGAACTCTCCTTTTCCTACCAACCTACTTCCAAACTTAATCAAATTGTCACCCATCCTTGCCTCCTTCCTGCCTGAGCAGTAATAACAGGTAACATTATTCAAGCTTTCCTGTGTGCTAGGGACTTAATGAGTGAAAAATCCTGAGAGGTCCCGCCTCCAAAGCTAATTCTTATAAATCAGCTAAGACCTTAAAAAAATCCCACTTTGCCAAATATCACCTCTATCTCTAACCTTATCCTCTTTATAACCTCCTTTTCAATCAACATTTAAACACAGTCACAACTATGCTACCTTCTCACCATATATCTAATCCTCTAGTTCCACAGTTCTTAAAATGTGGTCCCCAAGATGCCTGGGGAATCCCTGCAACCTTTTCATAGTTGGAACCTTCCCTTTCCAACTGCACTGAGACTGGCTTTTCTTAACACACTTCAACCAAAACACATATCACAAGACACTGATTATAGAAGCAGATATGAGAATCTAGCTATTTTCTAAATAGTAAGCCAGACCTTTAGGAGATTTGCAAAAATGTAAAACAATGCCATTTTTTCTAACTAAATTATTATTTTTATCTTGGAAAAGTTATTTCAAAACATGTTACTTATATTACTGCACCCAGGAGCTCTGATGGAAATGGATGAGATTAATGTTGTTGTCATGCCTGCTAACATAAGAGAACAAGTCTGCAGCCCATGGCTCACCAAGGAGTAATTTCAACTTTCAATTCTTATTATTTAAGAAATATATTTCATAAGGCTATAGCTGTCATGGGTAGTGGTTCCTCTGATGGATCTGGGCAAAATAAATGGAAACCTTCTAAAAGGATTCACCATTCTAGATGCCACTGAGAACAGTCATAATTCATGGGGAAAGGTCAAAATAGCGACATTAAAGGAGTTTGAAAGAAGTTGATTCCAACCCTCAGGGATGACTTTGAGAGGTTCAAGACTTCGGTGCAGGAGTTAACTGCAGATGTGGGAGAAATAGCAAGAGAACTAGAATTAGAAGTGAAGCCTGAAGATGTGACTGAATTGCTGCAATCTCATGATAGAACTTTAATGAGTTGTTTCTTACAGATGAGCAAAGAACGTGGTTTCTTGAGACGGAATCTATTCCTTTTGAAGATGCTGCCAGGAGAATTGAAGTGACAACAAAGGATTTATAATATTACATAACCTTAGCTGATAAAACAGCAGCAGGGTTTGAGAGAAATTTTGAAAGAAGTTCTTCTGTGGGCAATATGCTATCAAATATTACTGCATGCCACAGAGAAATCACTTGTGAAAGGAAGTGGCAAAATTCACCCCAACCTTCAGCAACCCTGATGAGTCAGCAGCCATCAACATTGAGGCAAGACCCTCAACCAGCAAAAAGATATGACTCCCTGAAGGCTCGGATACAAATTAAGATACATATGTACATTGTTGGTTTTTTAGACGTAATGCTATTCCACGCACAACAGACTACAGTATAGTGTAAACATAACTTTTATGTGCACTGGAAAACCAAAAAATTCATGTTACTCACGGTATTGAGATATTAGCTTTATTGTGGTGGTCTGGAACCAAATCTCTAAGATATGCCTGTATTCTGAAAACTCCTCTGTAGTTGCTTTAAGATTGCATTGCAAAGATGTCTGGCTATAAGGACTGTAACTGACAAAGTACCCCAGACACTGTATTCTGAAATCCATTGCCATGTTTGTGCAAGTTCACCTGTCCCATAAGCAGCTCCAAGCCAATGACTGAACACAGAAGGTACAGGTGGTAAGGCAGGCCCCTTTTGGCAAGAAGTCAGTCTCTTCTGACAACCAACTTTGACTTGAATACTTGTCAATGACCTTATCAAACCTTCGTTGGACTGTATGGCAGGCTGGACACTTCCATTAAACCTTCTATTCCTTTCTTTCACTTGGGGGTCAGACTTGCATCACTATCTGAGGGATCTCTTGACCTTTCCCTGCTCCCTCCTCATTTTCCCTCACAAAGTCATTTTCCCTAATAAAATCCTTGCATGTTTAATCCTGTCTTGGCACCTGTTAAAAAACAGGTGGGGGACCAAAACTAACATACCCTCACTGGTACCCAATGCTCAAAGGTTAAGTCTAAATTCCTCAGTATGGCCCACAGTCCCCTCTGTGATTTGGCTCTTGCTCACTTCTTTCTTTTCACTCCCTTTACTCCTATGCTGTGTTCCATCCACACAGATTTATTCACATTCTTTCCACGGTCTATGATCTCTTGCCCCTAGGTCTGTGCACATGCTATTTATTTTTCTAAGAACATTTCTTTCCCCAACAATCAGGCTAATCCTTCAAGCTTATGCCTCACTTCTTCAAGAAGCCCTCCCTGACTCTCCAAGACTGAATTGATCCCCCTCAGTTCCATCACACCACGCTTTTAATCATGTAAAAGAATTAACAATACTATGATTGTTGTATGACTTATCTGACTCCCACTAACTATAAATCCGTTGAGGTAGAGACTGTGTCTGGTTCACCACTGTTTCCTCAGGGCCTAGCAGAATGCTTGGTATATAATAGTATTTGTTAAGTATGTGCTGATTAATTGAAAATTAAAAAAAAATAAGAAAGAGTGCTCAAACATTCTTGAGTCACAATAAGAATGTGCAAGTAAAAACCGTTCATTACTTAAAAGTCTGTACTTTGCTAAATAGATTAATTTCCTCGTCTATATTAAAACAGAAAAGATGAGTATATCTAGCATTTACAGTGTAAATTACCTTTATAAGTGATAATGATTTTGTATAATTAAAATAAATAGGTTTTGATAAGCTCCTTGAGTTCTGAAAAGTGTCAAATTATTTAAAAAAAGGATTCAGTTATTTCTTGTCACATTTTTACTTTGTTAAAACCAATTAAATAATTATTTGGTTAACAAAAAGTAGAATTTTTATTTTTCCACAAAATAATACTGTCTAAAGCACATGCCTTACACTGTAACTAACCCACCATGGGTGCTTAATAAATAGTTCCTCGTTTGATTGAACACCAATTATAAAACATTAACAGAATGTTATACTGTTCAAGCTGGAAGAAAAAACTATTTTCTACTAATACATATAACTAATATATATTTATTAAAATTACTAATAAAAATTCTCACTAAGCAAAAATTGAGAGAAATATTCATCCTATTCTAACTGTAATCTACGCTCTGACATATTACTGTTCTTTATGCATTAGAAATATGGTCAGCAGCAATTTAATTGAGCTTTCTAGAATGAAACAAATAACCAGAAATTTTGCCAAGTTTGTCACTTTAAAATATTGAACCTAAATAACAACAATAAGCAACTAACCAAGTACTAAGTAAGCTATTATTTTTTTTTAAATAAGCTATTATTTTAATAAATCTTCTAAGGAACATCAAATTTGAATATCTGCTCATCTGATTTATAGGGTACAAAAATAAGCAACATTTACAAATAACTTTTATTTTTAGTAAAGGCTTTTTATATCAATAACAGTGCCTTTCAAAGATGCATCAAATTTAAAAAAAAAAAATTAATCTTCAGAAGTTCTTTTTTTCAGATACAAAATAAACATTTTGCTCCAATATATGAGAACTGTTTTTCAAGTAATACAAATGTTATATACACTTGCAATTTAAATGCCTTGTCCATTTCTAGTATTTGAAACTCTTCGATCTTATAAAAGATGTACCTTACTAAGAAAGAACTGCAAACCTTTGTTATACTAACATTTTTAAAACTTACAAAATCCAAGTAACCATTTACCTATATTTCCAAGTAGTCCATTAATAACTGTGTTACTATCAGCCTTTAATGTACTGTTGTCCTGATTGATGAATTCAAGACTGTCTTGTAGCCTAAAGAGGAGAAGAAAAAAAGTAAATTCCAAATTCATTTTACGCTCTTAATGGCAATTCTTTGTATATTCCAATGAAAGTTTAAGTGCATAGCAGTGTCTTAAGTTTTCAGTTTCCCTATTAACCCTACAAACTAATAATTAAAATAACAGGTTGACAAACTACAGCCGAATGGCTAAATCCAGTCTGCTTGCTTTTTGTAAATAAAATTTTATTGGAACACAGCCACACCCTGTCATTTGTGTATAATGTATGACTGCTTTAATGCTACAATTGCAGAACTAATAAACTATGACATACTGTCTGGTCTACAAAGCCAAAAATATTTAGTATCTGTACCTTTACAGAAAAAGGTTACTGAACCTGATTTAAATTACAAAGTCTTCCCTTATATTTTCAACCTGAAAATATCTTCTGAACTTCTGGCATAACACAAAAAAGAGAAAAGAAAAAAAAAGAATCAAACAAATACCCAAAAAGTTTATTTACTCTATACATTACAAATGGCCTATATTACTTCTGTTAGTAAATCTTCAAAATAACAAAAATAAAATTATGTGTTTAGTACAAAGTATCATTCCTTGAGATTAAGTACTATCAGTTAGAACTGTAAAAAAGGGAATAAACTAAAATCAGTCATCCCAATGTAGGACTTCTAATTTCTACTTTAGTATTAAGTTCTTAAAAATAAGTACTTTTGGCATCAATTTTAAGTGTCAATGATATTGTAAAAAAACATCTCTCCTTTTCCTTCCTACAAGTTAAAAGAGAGTTACAGGCATTAGAATTTTCGTTAATAAAACTTCTCCAAAGTCTTTTTAGAGGACTTACAATTAATAGAGGCTGTTGGCAAATTCTCTAGTTCAAAGTCAGCTCCTTGTTACCTCTGCTGTTTTTGACTTTGGACACTCCCATGGACTCATGCTAGCCAGGTTTCTGATTTGGCACCAAAAGAATCTCTCTCCAGGGTTCCATACCACCTCATTCTAGCCCTAATCCTTCATTTACTTGGCATATAGCTCATTATCCTGACACATCAGGCCTGACCATGTTTCGGATAACAATTTGTAATATCCCTGTGACCCACCATATGGCTGACCTAGGCCATTCCTAATTGTGGGGTTAATTCTGCAGGGAATCTAAAAACTGAAGACCACAACATACATATGCTAACTCAGCATGGCATTGCAAAATGGAAAATCAGCATGCCAACTTAACATGGAAATGCATTCAACATTTTACTTGCAGATACAGCTTCTAGCAAATTAAGGAAAGAAAAACCACATTTCCTGTTCAACTAAAAATAAGACTCAACACTATGCTGCCTACAAGAGACTCACTTCAGCTTTAAGGAAACACACAGGCAACATGAAGAGATAGAAAAAGAAATTCTATGCAAGTGGAAACCAAAAGAGAGCCCCGGTAGCAATAACTATCAGATAAATTAGACTTTCAGCCAAAAACAGTAACAAGAGACAAAGATGGTCATATAATGATAAGGGAGATAATTCATCAAGAAGGTATGATCAT
>PVJL010000510.1:143301-401410 GCA_004026885.1 Lyroderma lyra | reverse complement strand
TGTAAGTAAAACCTGGATTATTACTAACATCCCAGAAGCCTCCCTCAGGTCTCCTTCTTGACACACCATCTCCCCCAACGATAACTACTGTCCTGATTTCCAACAGCATAGAGGCATTTCGCTTGTTTCTGTCCTTACTGTAAATAGAATAATGCCCTATGTACTCCTTTGAGCCTGGCTTCTTTCTCTCAACATTATACTTGTGAGAGTCACTTACATTGTTCCATGTAGTAATAGTTGTAGATTATTCATGCCCATTGCTGTAGAGCAATCCATTGTGTGAATATACCATAATTTATCAATTCTACTGTTCGTGGGGATTTGGATGGTTTTGAATTTTGGGCTGTTATTGATAATACTTGAGTATGTTTAGCTTCAGTAGATATTGTTGGTTTCCCAAAACGATTGTATTGGTTCGTACTTCTCCCAGTTCTAGTTGTCCTGAGTCCTCACCAACACCTGGTGTTCTCTGTCTTTCTCATTTCAGTCATTCTGGTGGTTGTGTAGTGGTAGCTCCTTGTGGTTTTAATCGCTATTCTCCTGGAGACTAAGGAAGAAAAGTACCTTTTCACCCAGGTGTTGACCAGTTGGATATTCTCTTTTATGAAGTGTCTGCGAAGTCTTTTGTCCATTTTTCTAATTTCTGTCTTTAGATATCTTGAACCAATTATTTAATCACTTTCAGTTTCCTCATTTGTTAAATTAGGGTACTAATTGAACCGATTCATAAGGTTGTCATGAGGATTAAGAGAGATAGGCATATCAAATGTTTAGCTTAGTGCCTAGCACCTGGCCCGTGGTGCTAAGTAATTTGTGACAATTATTAGTAGTTAATCACTACTGCCGTACACATCGTGGGTACTCCATCTATGTTTGTCATGTAACTGAATTTTACATATCACTGTAACAGCTTTGTAATGAGACCGTTAATTTCAGCTCTGTCTGGGTGGGAACCTCCGTGGCTTGAGGGTGGGATGAAGGAGACTTACTTATTTTTTATTCTTTTTTGAATTTTATAGTATGCATTTCTTATTAAAAACACACAAAGTCCAAAAAGAAGAGCTGAAATAGAAATGGAAATACTCTGGAGTTAAGTTGAATTGTGAGCTAGGTTACCTGTAATACTCAATATGTACTAATAACAAAAGGTGAATACAAGTCCCATCTGACTTCTGCAATTACAAGAGGGGCTCAAAGTGGTTACCATCAGCATCCAGACACTTCTGATTATGGCGAACTACGGCTTGAGCACATGCCGTTTCAATTTCTTCCCGATGTAGCACCAGTGTAGCTGGTTTTTTAAGGTCCACCACATCCTTTAAGGTAGAAGTCAAAGGGTGTTAAGTCAGGAGAACATGGGTGAAACTCAAACAATGTTCTTGAATTGCAAATACCACTTCAAAATAGTCTTGCGCTCCTGGCACAACTGTTTCTCTGCCATTTTCTTTGACAGTCCTGCCTATTCCATGGTGACACTAGGTTCATTTAATTAATGCCATCTTTTGAGTGAACGTCATACTACACATTGCTACTGTAATTCAATTCAACTTCAAAAAGTAATACACAGATAACATCTCCTAAAATGTGTATACATTTTTTGGCATCCTGGTAGACTTAGTTCAAAAGGTGTGGTCAATATATTCATGTAAAACTTATGAGAAGGGTAGGTCAAATAAATTATTCATGTATGATTAGTATTTGAATGTTTCCAGAACTTAGTGAGATGCGATGTGAATTTAATGTTGGGAAACAAAAAATATCAGAAGACATATGGAAATGAATGGAATGCTTTAGTCATGTTCAGTTCAGCCCCTCAAGGTTTCAAGAAGTTTAAAAGGAAACTTCAAAGGTTGAGGATAGAGGTACACATCTGCAAGTCTCTTGGAGCTTTGTTATTTAAAAAAAGGCATTGGCCTCTTTTGGTGAATTTTATGTTGCATTTTTCCAAGTAAGTCATCTTTGAGTGACCTAGAAGGAGAATCAACAAAGTTCTGTCTCTGTGTGTTTTAAAGTTATTATTATTAATAACAATGCTGATAGTCTTAATTTGCCTAATGTTCTTCACAGTGTGCCAAGTACTATTAAATACATGCTCTTACTCGCCCTGCACACTGACTCCTGAGAAGGTTAGTTATTGTTATCTCCATTTCACAGGTGGAAGAACTAAGGCTCAGAGCGGCCAAGAGAAACGTGGGAGCCAGAACTAAAAGCCAATTTAAGTACTGGGGAGGACCCCAAAGTACAATCCCTATGGTCACTGTTAGGCCTGTGACAGGTATATGGATTGAGATAAGGAGATTGATGAGATGTTTGAATGGACAATAATGTCTGGAGAGTAATGAATGGAGATGTTTGAAACAGAGAGTTCAATGATTACCACCCCCCCCCAGGGGATGTTTGTGGGGGTCATGTCCTGTGGTATGCCTCTAGATTGTGTCAGTTCTGAGCTTTAATAATGTCCCAGGACAGTGGCTTTGCAGCACCATTCAATTTAGTGACTTTTTACATAGTTCTGTTTTCTGTTTCAAGCTTGGCCAACCTGCGACCCACAGGCTGCACGCGGCCCAGGACGGCTTTGGAATGTGACCCAACACGAATTCATAAACTTTCCTAAGACATGAAAATGACGCATGGACCTTTTTAGTTATTGATTGGTTGATTTAAGCTCATCAGTTATCATTAGTGTTAGTGTATTTTATGTGTGGCCTAAGACAAGTCTCTTTTCAATGTGACCCAGGGAAGCCAAAATGTTAGACACCCCTGGTAGGTGGTTTGTGTGTGTGTGTGTGTGTGTGTGTGTGTGTGTGTGTGAGAGAGAGAGAGAGAGAGAGAGAGAGAGAGAGAGAGAGAGATTATTTTTAAAATGTGTCATTTTGATCACCACCATTCCTGGAATCTTCCTTTCCTTTAGGATTCTGTCAATTATAACATCTTTCCCTTAAAAGATAATTACATTTTATAGGACTTGCTTCCTCAGGCTGTTTTCCTAGACTTACTGAATGGTAGGCCTGGGAAACAGCTTCAAGGTCACCTACAACCACCTCCTCATAATTTTATAAATGAGGGAACTAAGACCAGAGCGGCAAAGTGACTTGTCCACCATCACAAAGCTGGCCAGTGTAGAGTACAGCATGAAATAAGCTGGAGGAGAGTAAGAGGGCAGAGTTGACTTTCAACAGGGATGATTTTTTTATGGAAGTTAAATTGAGTTTCGGGGAGTTCCCTGATGGTGTAGTGGCTTAAGGCTTCGGAGCTGGCGCTGTCAGTGCTGCGGCCTGGGTTCGATTCCCGGTCAGGGAGCTGCCCACATACCAAAAAGAAAAAAAAAAAATTGAGTTTTAAGGGAAGTGAAAGTTTTGAAAGTTTTATGGAAAGAGAAGGATTGATTTTTGGACTAACAAGAATTTCACCTATGTGGCTGCTGTAATGATGGCAGATGGCAGCCACAGGGCTATTGTAGCTATGCACCGTAAGGTCTTTAGTCATGGCATTCACTGATACACCTTCAACGCAGTATTTCAATCCTGAGCCAGTGCTGAAAACGCAAACTCATTCTGAAGGGACATAGCACGTGCAGGCAGAGCATTAAGATGGTCCCCAAGCATTTGTTTTGTGCACACTCTTTATAATCCCCTCTGCCTTGAACAGGGACAGATCAGCGAATATGAGAGATTTCACTACTGTGATTAAGTTCTATTACGTGGCAAAGGTGAAGGAATTTTGCAGATGCACTCTCAAATCAGTTGATTTTGAGCGAGTCAAAAAGAAGATTATCCTGAATGGGCCCGACTTAATCCGACAAGAGTTATTCAGAAGGAACTGCTGTTCAAAGTAAAAGAGATTCTCCTGCTGGCTTTGAAGAAGTAAGCCTTTTGTTGTGAGATACCCACGTGGCTAGGACCCCAGACACCTCCTCTGGGAGCTGAGAGAGACCTCTGGGTACAGTCAGCAAGAATACGGGGAGCTACCCACATACCAAAAAGCAAAAAAAAAAAAAAAAAAAAAAAAAAAGAAAGAATACAGGAACCTTAGTCCTGTAGTCACAATGAAGTGAATTCTGCTAACGACCTGCATGAGCTTAGAAGACCTCAAGCTCCAGATAAGGCTCCAGGCCCAACTGACACCTTGAGACATGGTGAGCAGAGGACTCAGTTAGGCTGTGCCTAGTCTTCTTTTTAATGTACAGAAACTGTGAGATAATACATTTTTGTTATTTTAAAAAAAAAGGATTTTACCTATCTATATGCCACTTTCTTGGAATGCCCCCAAGTTCAGGAGCATAAATTCAAGCAGAACAGCCCTTTTGAGGATACTTTATTTCCTCTTGGGTTCCAGGGTTGATGTGTTGCTTCATAGTATAACATGTTAGTTATGCAGGCCAAATAACAGCAAATTTTCAGAGAATTGGCTCATAATAATTTCTATGAATCATTCTGCAGAAAAACAGTTTTCTAGGAAGTCCACTGGAGCTTTCTTAAAAGCTTTACTTTAGGGAAGTGAACATGCCAGATCTGTTTGCGTACTTTTGAAATTCAGAAGTCAATCCCCGATTGAGAGTTTAGGCAAGTGACTCAGGAAAGCAGGGGGACACTGGACTGGGATTCCATGCTTTGCTGTGTGACTGACCAGTTGTGTAACTTCGGCCAATTCATAGAACTCTTCTGGTCCTCAGTGTCCTCAGATGTAAAAGTAGGTATTTCCATTAGTTCTTTGCCTGCAGGGAGCAGAAACTAGCTCTTACCTCCTTAAGTAGGAGGGGATGGTTTGGAAGGTGCTGGGCTGCTCACAGGACCTGCAAAGGCTTGGGACTCAGGCTGGGAAAGGGTGGGAAGCAGAGCAGTCTGGGTTCTGCAGCAGCAGTGACCACGCTCAGCCATGGTGGATTCTGGGTTAGAGGCACACTTCTCCGCCCAGGAGTATAGACAGTCCTGGTCTCGGAGGGAGGCTTTACTATCATCATGGGTCTTCCTGGCTGAGACCCTGGCTTTTGGTTTCTCACTTAGTGCAGAACTTTGGATTCATAATATGAATATTTAGTTTAAAATAAAAATGATGGGCATTTCCAGGCTTCCTCTTCTGAAACTGTTTCTCTTCTGGAATATATGCATTTTATTCAGCAGAATTTTGATTTGATTGAAGTTATTACACTCGTTACCAACCTGAAGCTTGAAACGTTTATTTTTATCATTTAATAATATAAGGAAGGTGGAGAAGGCTCTAGGCTCGACATACTTGACATTAAAATCGAACTTTGCAAAACAGTTTACTAGGTAAGAAAAGTATTTGCTATGCTTTCTCATGTCTACCTGGATATATTGTTATAGGAAAATAATGAGCTTCCCTAGAAGGGGTACAATGTATATTTGAAGTTTTTATTTTCTGTTTCATTAACATAGATTCTCTAGGTCAAAAGCCTTTCAACTTATGTTTTCTCTGTGCTGGCCATACATTTAGCCATAGTTACCACGAGAATTAAGATTTGGGAACTGTTTACTTGTGTATGGAAACACACTGTCATTGAATACATTAGAGCCTTCTCCCCCGCACCCCCCACCCCCTGCTATTCTAAAAGTCAATTGAAACTCAATTTAGAGAAGTTCTAGTTTTAAGGAACCAAAATTCATGCCATTTATTCAGTTTAGTAAATTTTGATCACTTACTTAGGACCTTAACCATTTTAGAACTCTTTTTTCATCTAAAAATGACAGAATACTTTTTTGCTGCTGCAGACATATGTTTAATTAGCACAATCAGATATATTTATTAGCAATTATTAAATAAACACAAAATATTGACCATGTGTGTTCTTTTTCTCATCCTAGGAGATGGGGTGAGGATTGCACGAAAGAGCCTCAATCTTGGTTGCACAGTCGAATATGTAGAACATGGTCTATGTGTAGATCTAGTACTCAAGCAGAGCTGCCCTTCCTATCATCATGGACAGGGATGAACTGTGGAAATGGGTCCTATTGTTTTCCCATCAGAGTTCCTGGGGTGCATTTACTATCATGTATGCCTGAGTGATGGGGAAACACAAACGATCCCCATGGGGAGAATGTGGCAGAGGTGGCTAGCTGCACCCCAAAGTTTATGCTCACAGAGACAAGTACAGTACATACTTATCTCTGGTAACTACAGTAGCTACTCCGCTGCGGCTAAATTTTCCGCCCTTCTTGCGTGGCCATGTAACTACTTCTTGCTCATGGAATGTGAACGAAGTGCGTGTATCCCGTTCTGGCCATAGCAATTAAGAAGCATGGTTGCTTCCTCCATGTTCTCCCTTTCTTCCTCTACTGGCTGGATGCAGGTGACAACACCTGGGTCTGTTGGAGCCACAGGTTGAAATCATCGTAAGGAGGAGTTCCACCTATCGACTAGGAATACCCATCTTGTATTTTTACCTGAGCAAGAAATAAACTTTTATTGTGTTTGAGCTTTTGTACATCTGTAGGTCTATTCATTGTATCAACCAGTATTACCATGTTCTATGAAACATATTCCCTTGAATAAGCTTCTCATTTTGCTACTCAGTGTTTATCGTATCTTTGAAATTCTTTGTCAATCTCAACTTATACTGGAAGGAAATGTATAGTCAACATTTTCTTGCTTAGCACATCTACAAGAGGACAAAACTATGTGATTGAAAATTGACACTCCTCAGATTTATAAATCATCTTCCTAAATTCTTCTCCCAAACTTTTAGCCCATTGTGAGATGGTATGGCATAGTGGTTAAGTATGTAGGCTATGGAGCCAGAATGCCTGGGTGTAAATATTGCCTCTATTTCTTATTATCTCTGTGAACTTGAGCAGTTGCTTTACCTTTCTGTGTCTCTGTCTTCACATCTGCAAAATAGGGGCAATGACACTACGTATGTCAGAAGGTCTTTGTGAGGGTTAAAGGAACTAACACAGCTAAGAGCTTACAGTGTTTTCTGACCACAGCGTTACTTGTAAACACACAATTAAGCGTCATTTTAAAATAATTTTCAGGGATCTTATTGTGTGGTTTAGCTTTCCTAAGCTGAGAGTCTTTGCATTTGTGCTTAGTTCTTTCATGCTAATGTCAGGACAATCCAGGAAGCTTTTCCATCAAGGGTGATGCTATCGTTAATGAGACAGAGGCAAACCTAATATTAAATAAAATGAACTACAAACACTAGCTGCTTTGTGGATTAGAAGGTCTAAAATGATAATGATGATGATAGTTTATACTTTAGAGTGCTTACTATGTGTCAGGCATTGTTTAATCTTTATATACTTTAACTCCTTTAATCGTCATAATGACCCTATGAAGTAGGTATTATCTATAGAAGTCTCATTATATGTGTGTGTGTATTTATCTATCTCTCTTTCTCTCTTTCTTTCCACCTCTATCGTCTATTGGTTCTGTTTTTCTGGAGAACTCTGGATGGGACCTGAGATTCTGTATTTCTAACAAGTGATGCTTCTAGGTAGTGGGCTATGTTTTGTTGGGAAAATGACAAACTGTAAGAGCTAAACATACAGGAAATAGAAAGTAAGATTAATGAGCCTGATGGGGACTAAATGACTCTATCAGTGTTAAGTTTAGAGAAGATGAAATTAGTTATAGCACTTGCGGTTTTAATAGCATAGATTTGAAACTATGCACTGCCTATGTATCTTAATGTTATGTAAAATTTAGTTCTACACATTCATGCATCGAAAGTCATTTTAATCATTTGTAAGGATGATAATGTATGTATCCATAAAGTTTGAGCCTGATAACCTTCAGTTAGTTTCATGGGTCATTATTTTTTGCTATGGAGATGGTGTGGCTCACTGGCTGTGTCTCCTCTTGGAACTTTGTTTCTGGAGTTTGGTTACACTATTATTAGCTCAACAAATTCAGGGTTTAATTTCTGTATGGCAAGTGTTGACAACATATTTTATCATTGACTTAGCTTGTTTTCTCCTAATGACTAAGGTGTATTTACAAGGTTTATAAACCTGTGACTCTAAGATAAAAATTATTTCAGGAAGCACATAAGAGATAAAAGTGCTAAAACAACAATAACAAAAGAAAACAATAAAAGTAGGACACACACAGACATACACATACAATCTAAGATGCTATTGATTGTAAGATGTATCATTAAGCTATGTCCTGTAAATATTGAGAAAAAATGCTGCACTATAATGTTATTATGTTATAATGTCACATTTTTAGATTAAAAGGTGCATCCCAATTTCAGAGATGTTAACATGTGAAAATATTTGCATTTTAGAACTTCTGAAATACATTTTATATTTATGTATGCGACATTTTATATTTATGTATGCATGTATATGTGTATATATAAATTAGTACATATTTTTATTAATGCATACTCATTTAGATATATGGGCAATATTAAAATCTGTGTCTCAGCTTTTAATATTGACTCTGAGAGGCTGCAGATATTCTATTTAGAATTTAGAAAAATATCTTTCTTCTGGTTTCCTACAGCTAGAAACTGAGACCACTAGTGATATTTTTAGCTTATTTTAAATGTTGGGAGTGATTGAAACAGAGTTCCACTGTAATGTTCCTAGGGCTTAAGCTAGTTCAGGCTTCAAAAAGAATACTTATTTTGACCTATGAAATTGAGCATTTCTAGTTAACAAAGAAAATTATAATTCAAATAAAAGCTATTTGGTTATTCATATATACCATATGAAATCTATGCTCCGTTACATGACTTCATGGTATCTTGATATTTTTTTCAGACATTTTAGTCCAGATCTTCTGCTTTTTAAAGTCTTATTTGATTTGAGGTCTCATTCAAATTGACCCTGTTAAACCAATTTGCCAAGGCTTTCACTTGCATGACCTTAGTTGAAATTGCATGGCAAGTTCAGAATTGCTTCATATATCCAGAGTTCTCCAAAGTTCAATTATATATATATATATATATATATATATATATATATATATAGCCATTTTGTTTTCCTTTATTTAGTTTTATCAGTATTATTTTTATTCTTTTGAGAATTTTTATTTTTTTAATTACATTTCACATACAATACTATATTGGTTTCAGGTGTATAGCACAGTGATGAGTCATTTATATAGCTTATTAAATCCTCATCTGATACATCTGGTTCCCCTCTGACACCATGCATAGTTATTACTATGTTGTGGACTATATGCCCTATGCTGCATTTTATATCCCTGTGACTATTCCATGACTATTAATTTGTATTTCTTCCCTTTTTTTGCCCACCCCTGCCACCTCTCCTCTCATCACTCCAACAAATCTAGTACCCATCTGACACCACACAAAGTTGCTCTAACCTTATTGACTATATTCCCACGTTTATAATACTCTGTATCTTGTAACAATCAAACTAAACTTCTCCACCCCTTTGCCTTATTTTACCCACTTTGCCATCTCTCCTGCCATCTTAAAGAAGTCCCTCTAACACTCTTTGTAGAACTGGTTTGGTGGTGATGAACTCCTTTAGCTTTTCCTTGTCTGAGCAGCTCATTATCTGTCCTTCAATTTTGAATGCTAGCCTTGCTGGATACATTATTCTTGGTTGTAGATCCTTGGTTTTCATCATGTTGAATATTTTCTGCCAATCCTTTCTGGCCTGCAAAGTTTCTGGTGAGAAAACAGCTGAGAGTTCAATGCATGATCCCTTATAACTTAACTGTTTGCATTTCTCTTGCTGCTTTTAGAATTTTCTCTTTTTCTTTAATTTTTTGCCATTTTAATTAAGATTTGTTTTGGTGTGTTCCTGTTTGGGATTATCTTGTTTGGGATTCTCTCTGTTTCCTGGGTTTGTATGTCTATTTCTTTCACCAGGTTAGGAAAATTTTCAGTCATTATTTTTTCAAATAAGTTCTCGATCCTTTGCTTTTCCTCTGCAGCTCCTGGTAGACCTATGCTGTGAATGTTGTTACGCTTAATGTTGTCCCAGAGGAATGTCAAACCATTCTCATTTTTTTAGACTTCTTTTTTTTTTATTTGTTGTTCTGATTGGGTGTTTTCTGCTGGCTTTTCTTGCAAATCCCTGCTTTGTGCTTCTACTTTATCTAGTTTGGTGACTTTTATTCCATTCTTCATTTCAGTTCATGTAATCTTTATCTCTGCCTGGTCCTTTATAATGGTTTGTATGTCTTCCTTTAGGCTTGCTATCTCTCTGTTGAAATTATCATGAAGTTCCCTGAGCATTTTTATAGTCATTGCTTTGAGCTCTGTCCCCACCTCTTTTACTTTGATTGTTGTTCTAATTTACTTTGACCTCCCTTTCCCGGGTTTCTCATTCTGGCAGCCTCTCTGTAGATATACTCTGCTCCTTAACCCAACACTGGATGCTGCAGTAGCTTTGGTGTTTGCTGCTGATACTGTGTGAGCAGAGGTCTGGCGGGAGAGGGGTTTGGGCCTTTGGTTTCTCCCTGGGGCTGCAGGGGTTGTGCGGGTAGTATGGGCGTAATCACACCTTTCTGTTCTCAGTTTGCCCCGAGGACTCTGCCCTGAGCCTTGGGGTCAGTCCTGTATGCTGGTCTCTTAGACTGTGCTCGTTGTGGGCCAAGAAATGTGCACATAGCCTCCTTTCTCCATCTCCCTTCTGGGCTGGAGTGAGGTCACACTGTGGCTTCTCACTGCACCCTGGAGTGAAGTCAGGCCACTGCATCTCACACACCCGTGCCGCACCTCCTGCGGGCCAAAGCGAGGTCTGGTTGTGGTGTCTCACACCCCTGCCTTGTGGCCTTTTCTCTGTCCCCCAGACCGAGTGAGGTTCGGAATGCTCACCTGCTGCCTTCTTCCTCTCCCCTCCCCCAGTTGTAGAGTTCCAATCACGGAACTGCACGCAGCTCACGTCTCTGCACTTCCCCTTTTATTTCTCCTTCATTTAACCCTCTGCCCACCTGCAGCTACTTTAATACAATGAGTGGGTTTCTCAGCTGTGATTGTGTGTTGTGTAGGGAGCCTTTAGTTGACTTATAGATGTTTTATTAGTTGTAATCTCCAGGAGACTTTTTCCTAGGTCACTCTCACACTGCCATTGTGTTGCTCCTCCCAATAATGACCTTCATTGTAGGTGGACTTTGTGACAAGTAGCAATGGACTTTATGTGAGAAACAGTTAAAATAGCATCAATAGCCACTAATGTCTTGCACTGAGGGATCAGAATTGTGAAAAAGCTATGAACCCCAGGAACACGATGGATATTGTAGGCCAACCACAGTTGTCATGGAAAAGCTAATGATTATTGTTTTTCATGCATGAAACTTTCACACTGCCAATAAAACCTTTCAGATGGATAGATGTCTGTCCCTTAGGAAACATGTTTAGGTATTGCTACAATCTGTTTTCTCTCCTGTCACTCCCCAAAGTCCCTTTAAGAGATTATTTAATGTTGAACCTTGTTTTATTTCATGTTGGTTCCTGTTGATATCTTGTATTTGAACTAAGAAGGCAAGCTTATTCACTGCTAAAGCAGGAGCTAAAAGAGGAACATTAAGGGGCCACCAAGACAGCAAGACTGTAGTAGTCAGTAACAATAAAATCTCATTTTAAGGGAGAGAATGATCACGACATTCTGCAAAACATTATTATTATGCAAAGTAAAAGATATTGTTTTTTGGCTTGAAAAAAGATTCCACACTATTTAAATAATGATAGGAGTTACAATATACTTGCAGTTAACAGGAATCGAGAGTTTCCTGTGAGCCAGACACTCACAACAGTACTGTAAAGGCAAACACTCCCTAGACTGGTTTTGTAGACGCAGACACTGAATCACAGAAGCATTAGGTAACATGCCTAAGTGTGTCAGTCAAGGTCCTGGCAAGAAGCACATTCAAATTGGGTAATTGGAGGAGAGTTTATTAAAGGGATTACTTATCAGAGTATTGGCAGGGTTTAGGGAAACCAACAGAGAGTTAGCACCATCGGAAGCCATTTCTTCCCTGAGGACTGAGGAGGTGGGGGAAGGAACAGTTCCTGAATTCAAAGCTATATGGAGAAGACTGCCTGGCAGGGTGTTCATTTTGGGAGAGAGATGTTGCCAGACTCAGAGACGTTGCAGGAAGGGAGCTGGGGGAATAAATGCCCCACCTCGCTCTCCTACCCTCACATATCCTGCTGGAGCCTTCTTCCATTGGCTGAATCCCACTGCAGGCCAGAGGGCAGAGAGCTCATTGATACAGTCACGTGAAGTACGGCCTAATTCCCTAACCACGGCCTCACGCCAGACGCCTTCAGGTCACCTTCAGAAGGAATCCAGGATTAAAAAAAAAAATTCCATTAAAATGTGTTAGCAGCCCCCACATCATTTATTCGTCCTTTATTATTCACTTAAAATACCACTAAACTTCCATTTCTAGTATTACACAGTTCTGGAAGAACACCTTGTCCTTCTCTACCTAGGCTGCATGAAGTTCAGGTTTATCTTTGGCTCTGGATGACTATGTGTTTTGTTACTTTGCCACTCTGTGTGGAGTGTTCTTTTATTTTTGGAAGTGCTTCTCCAATAATTATTGTGGTTGAGAAGAAATAAGTTCTTATCTTAAAGTGCTCTGTAAGCCAGGTAGATTTGGGAGTATTTTGTGGTGTTAAGAAAGTATCTGTTTGCAAAAAAGACAAGAAAATTGCCTTTTAGTGTTTGTGTCAAAAAGCCAAATTGGAGAAAAAGAATCCTTATGAACAGGCAGATAAATGAATAAATGATGATCTGTTTTTATATTGAAATGTAGTTATTTCCATGGATACCTGATTCATAAGGATAAACTATGCAATTGTGTTTCCCGAAGTTTATTTGTATTCTATATGGCAGTGATATAAATATACTTCTTTTTATTCAAATAATTAAAATTTTTCTTTTAAAAATCTTTGATGTTCAGTGCCTTAAATAAAGATTAATTTAATAGATTCAGCTTTCCAATTTCATATTTCACATGGATTTCTTTCTATCATCTTGAGAGCTGGGAAAGGGGAGCGAAGTAGCAAAGGCTTGGAAACACTGGCCGTAACATTTTACATCGTCTATCACTTTAAAAAAGCATAGGTTTTATTATTTGATACTCATAGTAAATGCTCCAACTAATTAAATAGGCAAATTAGAAGATGAATAGCTATATTACAAAAGATTCTGTACTTTACAGAAAAGATTTACTGTAGGATTTTTTTTTTTTTTACACACAGTTCTTCCCTGGGCATTGAAGTACACATTTCTATAGCATTCATTAATTAATTCAAAGTGACTAAGGAGAACAGGAGCATAAATGTGAAGACTAAGGAGGCACTATCAATTGGAGATAAGTCAGAAACCAAGATAAACTTCTCTTCAGGCAAAATGAGAATCCATGGGAAAACTGGATTAGATTTGCAAAAATTCTCCTCACAGACATAGGTTATCAAGCATACTTGTGCCGGTTTTGTGTCATGGTATTGCTGACCATTTTTTGTCTTGGTGATTTAATGTGGTCGGTGCCACCAACTGCCGTTGTCACGAATGGCAAGTCAGCTTTCAGCTAGAGTGAGTCCCACGGGGATCCCCTGCTCGCATAAGGGGACTGCCCCCATGAGAGTCATCGGTCTGTCCTATGTTTTTATAATTTTAGCTCTTTCATTCAGTATTGACAACTTTTGGAGTAGAAAAATAATGGTGCTCTGCTTATTTGTAATCTATATTTATAAAATTTCTACCTAGGATTCTCTGTAGGTGAGTTCACGCTTGTGTTTGGAACTTCACGTTTTTTAATATTTTAGTGATTTATAAATAATACAGAGACTGGTAGTCACTTGTAAATAATACAGAGACTGTCTATGAACTTATTTCTTTTTATGGCAATTATCCCTATTTAGACCATTATAATATACATTTGAATGAGAAATGGAATTAGTCCTTACATTTTAAAATGCCTTTTATGTAGTGTCACGAGGCAAGACACATAAAACAAAGATAAAGGCAGAACTAGCCTTCACCATTTAAGAAGCAGATGAAATAACTCGACACTGAGGCAAGCAGCCCTCTATTTACCAAACATGACGTTCAGAAGGTAATCTGCCTGCCTGACCTTGCCCCTGGGATGACTCACAAACATCACAAGAGTAGCATATCCTCAATGGAACTCTTATTTTCTTCTACAAACGTATCCCTCTATCTCCAGTTTCCCCCATTTCTGCAAAAGGCACTTCTGTCTACCCAAGTATTTGTGCCAGAACTCTGTGAATTGTTCTGATACACCACACGTGCAATGTGTGAGTGAGCCCTGTTGCTTTTCCAGGACCCTGAATCCGTCCACTTGCTCCTTGGACATTGCTGTTTTCTTAACTTAAGACACTGCTATCCTTCGCCTGCACAGTCTCATTAATATACTAGGTGGCCTCCCTTCTTCCACTCTTGGCTCCTCCCACGCATTATCCACCCAGAGGTAGGAATGATTTTCAGAACATATTTGTCAGCCCCTTTTATTCCCCCCGTTATAATCCATCAATAGCTTCCCATTGTATTAATACGTGGAGTCAAGTCCAACGTCTTTATAATGAGCTGCCAAGTCTGGCGTGATGTCTCCCCTGCCCCTCCTCCGCTTGCCCTCTGTCCGTCAGCCGGAACATTCAGTTTCTTGCACACGCTGTAGGGCGTCCTTGCGTCTCTGCAAGCACGGTGTTCGTGGCTTGCTGCCCTCCCTCCTGTAGGTCTCGGCTCACGTGTCACCTCTCTGAAGAGGCCTTGCCTCCTATGTGTCTCTGATTATTCTCTTTCTTAATTCCTTGCTTGTTTCATTTGTGACACATAACACACGTTTGTTATTCTTTTAGTTATTTGTTCATTTGCTTCTGTAGTTCTGTGGTCCCAACCAGTATGTAAACTCCATGAGAACGGAGACAAGTTCCTTGCGCAGTGTCTCACACGCAGTAGCTAACCAGTAAATAAATACGTGTTGAGTGAACCATATTTAACATCTCACAGAAACGTCAAACCTCATGGTTGGTATCCCAGGCCCTCCATAAAAGCCTGTTTGTTTGAGGGATGTAATTTATCCATGGCTCTAGGATTAGCAGCTTGAGTTATGGGTTCTGAGAGTAGGGCTGGGGCGTGGGATTCAAGAAAAGGAGAAGGAATAATTTGCTCTCACTTCTCTTATTCACAGATGTAGGTGTCAGCAAATGGTAGAACTGATGTTTGTCTTCGGCATCTTTATACTTGCTTTACTGTAGCCTCCTTTATTCTATTTTGACTGTTGTAAGGGATGGGGATCCATACAGGAGAGCCCAAGAAAAAGGAGGTTCTATAATGAATCACCAGAAACAGGAGCTTGGTCTCACAGAAATAGGAACTGGGAGGCCATTGAGAATAAACATAGATCTTTCTTCACTCTTCCTTTTCCTCTTCCTCTTTCGTTTCTCCTTCCCATCCCTCTTTTCCATTCTCATTCCTCTTCCCTTCCCCTTTCCCTGCCTCTGTCTTTCTCACTAATGAACCACATGATGTCTCTCCTTAGGGTTCTGCTGTTCTATCACATGCCTGTTCTCTGCTGTCTAGTTCACTCTGCTTAGATATAACTTGGGTTTTCAAAAAATCATCATGACCAACATGCTCTGCGACTCTTTTATATTGCAATTCTTAAGTTTTAATTTCCTTTCCTGACTACCTCAGACTGCCTTCCATTTCCGAATTCTTAACAGACAGATCTTATTGGACCTCCTTATTTTTCTGAGCCAGGTCATAGGCCACTTTCTAGCCTGTTTTTTGGCTTCCCAGGAATCATTTGTCTACTCTTGGCCTAATCATCTGTGTCTGAGGTGAGGTCACGTGATAGGCTAATGGTCCTGGGGGTAGCCGGTATGAGGGGGTTGCATTGCCTTAGAAAGAAATATGCATAGACAACAAAGATCTACATCTCTAGTACCACGTCTCAGTTCATGATACCTTTCAGTCAGCCTGCCAGCTCCCTCACTCTGGCCCAGTATGCATTCCTAACCCCCAACCTGAAGTTTGCCCAACATGATCCATAAGTACCCACTTCCTTTTGTTCAATTAAAGCCCTTTACCTAGAGGGAGTGGTTATGATCCTTATATGTCAGACACCATGCTAGTCACTTGAGATACTAAATTGAATAGAATATGGTCTTCTTTTTCAAGGAGCTGCAGTCTAGTTAAGGAGATGGACCAGTATACCATCAACTAATTTTTCGTGTATTCAGTGCTATTACAGGTTGGTCTAATGAAAGTGTGTTCTCAGAATTGAGTGGTAAGCTTGATAATTCTGCTTGAATAGAAAGAGAGAGGTGGACAAGACTTCACAGCATTTCTGACATTGTGAGTGGGTTTTGCAAGATGAATTAAAGCTGGGAAGAGGGTGAAGGCATTCGCAAAGCCACAGAGATGTAAGTCACAACCTGTGAGACAACTGTTCTCTGTCTGATGCATGAAGTACAGGGAAGCAGCATTCTGCTGAAATATGGGCTGGGAAGGTAGGGTGAAACCCAGCTACTGGTCACGGTGCAGCAATAGTTAGGCAGGGATTTATGTAATTATGGAGAAAAGGACAAGATAGAAAGATATGGGAAAGAAGAAGTAGGTAGTGACTCATTCTACATACATTCTTACCTTTATATTAAAGGCATATAATCAATTCAATTTCATAAGCCTTTACTGAGCATCTAACATGGCAAAACAGCATTCAAAGAGCAATATTTATATGGCATCATATTAATAGTTAAATCCATGGGTGTGGATGATATCTCCTAGGAAGACCATGCAGAGAATAAATGAACTGTTGGGTGGGGGTTAGGGGAGGGACTGACATAAAAGATATCTCCAAAGAGCATGATTGATAAAGTAGGAGAGTAGAAGTAGAGGCCAAGGAAGGAGATTCAAGAAAATAGGAGTGGTTGGCAGTGTCCAGAGCTGCAGGATGGTTGGATAAAATGAAGCCGGCAGTCTGGTATTTATGAAGATTATTATGAGTGAGACACAAAGCAAGGAGAGAGTTGGGGTTTGGGGGTAGAAGATAGCAGGCCGTCACCTCCTAATTTCACCTAGAGCTGAGTCTGCACAAAGGAATCTCATACATGTCAGTTTGAATCTTTTGTTAGCAGCTCTTAGAAAATGTTTGTTGAGGAAGGAGACTGAAGCTCTTGGCTTAAATGAAGATTCTGGATTATTTATGGATTTAATTTATCCCTGTGATTCATGTCCCCAGTTGACATAAGGTATCAAGAGTTAGTTGCATTCTTTTCTTTTTGAAAAAGTAGGAACGATACGGGGTTGAACAATTAATTTCATGAACTCATCCTAGAAAAAGTGCTACATACCTCATTGCTAAATATCACTATGGTCACCTTCGAAGTACGCCCCTTGGGAAGCCATGCAACGACATCAGCACCTAGTCCACCTTTCAAAGCAATTTTGGAACTCTTTTTCTGGAATGGCCATCAGAGCTGTCAGCATGCCCAAAGTCTGACAGTTAAGTTATGATGACAGCTCTGATGGCCATTCCAGAAAAAGTTTCAAAAGTGATTTGAAGGGTGGACTAGGTGCTGACGTCAGTGCATAGTTTTCCAAGGGAAATCATCAATGAGGTACATGGCACTTTATCTAGGATGAGTTCATGAAATTAATTGTCTCCATATTTAATCATAACTGAGATGCATTAATAGAGATTTTAATAAAATTGGGCTGAACTCGGACTGGGAGGTTGTGTAAGCAGTTGGAGAGTGGGTGTTCCTCTGGTGCACTCTGTGTGCTGGTATAATTCTTAGGGCTGAAATATAGTATTTGATCCAAGGAACTCACAAGGTTTCCATAAATGCAGTTTATAGTCTGTGCAAACACATGCAGTACATTAATACAATTTCCTGGGAATTTTATGCCTTCTTGTAACTTAGGTAAAAACTTAAAGAGAAAATCTTTGATAAATTTGATGTCATGCTCATTTAAATTAATTTACCTTCCATGGAAATCAAGACTGAAACGCTTACCCCACCTCTGACATACTCAGCCTTGCTTTTAGGATAAGTGAGAGGGCCTGAAGAATCATCACCATCTGGTGCCTAGAGAGCAACTCGTACAGCTTCTTTGTTTGCAGTGAGGGAACTGAAGGCCACAGGAATCACGTGTCTGAGGTGCCTGTTCCATGCCAGTGCT
Source organism: Lyroderma lyra (assembly GCA_004026885.1). Taxonomy (NCBI): domain Eukaryota; kingdom Metazoa; phylum Chordata; class Mammalia; order Chiroptera; family Megadermatidae; genus Lyroderma; species Lyroderma lyra. The sequence continues at coordinate 383,303 of PVJL010000510.1, read as the reverse complement.
GGGAAAGGACCTGAGTTTAGGGAACTTGCTGTAGGGCAAAATCCACATTACTGTGGATGCTCATAATAGAAAAGCAGCACAAGTTAAATCCTACCAGTTTTCTAACTCTGCTCTGTATTGCTTTAATCCTGCCAGAGTTTTCTTTCTAAAAATGAATCTGCACTTGATCTTAGCCAAAAGGCCGAGAAGCGATTAAAAAACAACAACAAAAAACACACATCTGATGATGCCATTCCTTCCCTGTAAAAGTCTTCAATGGCTGGGTCCCCCTTGGCCTGTGGTCAGAAGTCCAGGCTCCTCTGAATAATGGCTGAGCTCTGCCTATTTCTGTGGTCCTGTGCGCCCACCGCCACCCCTCAAGCTGTATCTTTCAGCCATACTTACCCACACGCAGTCGCAGACTCCTGTTCTCACACCTTGTGCTCTCTTCCCGGGCTCCGCCTTCCTCTTCCCGGGCTCCGCCTTCCTCTTCCCGGGCTCCGCCTTCCTCTTCCTGGGGTCTGCTTTCCTCCTCCCCACGCTTAACATTGTCACTTCATCCACCAGTTAGCCTAAGCAAGCCCACCTCCCAGAAGCCTTCCCACACCTCCTCTCTCTGTGGTCTCATTCTAGGAGGTTGCATCTCTCTGTGGTAATACCTGCCACATTGATGGGCAGTGATTTGTTTATATATTTGACTATTTGACTAGGAGATCCTTGATTCAAAGAGACTGTTACTTGTGTTTGCACCCGGACTGTACAATGCCTGGAATGTATAACGCTCATCCATAAACGCTTACGGAATTGAATTGAGCAACAACAGCAGCAGCGACAAATCCAGATAGTTATGATGCCCTAAGAGGAAATTTATGTGAGATTATTCACGAGCCCTACCAGTTTGAAACTGCCCTCTGTGTCCGCCCCTTCCTTTCGTTCTCCATAACCTTATGGAGAAATTGGTCAGTAGGTTGGTGCCCAGGGATGCCTTCTGCATTTATTCCTCCCACCGTGCCCTTGCCCAGGGCGTGAACCCTGCCTGAAACCCATCTTCCTTGTTTATTTAGAAGTTGATGACTACCTGTACGTCTGACGTGGTGCTGGGCTCTTATCCACCTGTCTAAATAGGACTCCACCAGTCCAGGCCCCTTCAAGTCCTTCACACTTGCATCCTCTTCTAACCAACGCTCTCAGCTCCCTTTATCACTTCAGCATTTCCTAGGTGATACATAGTTGATATTTACTATCTGTGGCCTTTTATGGTTATTTTTCATTCCAAGCATATTATACTCTGATCCAGGTAATTTATAAAATTCTTGGGGGCAAGGACTGTATCTTCACTTCCTACCTTTAGGAAGTGCCTTAACACATGTTGGTCAGTGATTGAAAGGACTCAGGTGACTTTTTCACAGTGAGGATCTGTGATTTTGCTATTAGAATCAGCCGAGTATGTTATTCATGGTGGCAGGTCAGGCTGGCCATGGTCAGGGGTTCTGAAATTAAAGAGTCATAAGTGTAATTGCCTAAACTCATTAAAAATAAATATGTCCCAGATGGGATCGTGTAAAGATTTCCCCAAATTGCAGTGATTTATAGACTTAATCTAATAGCAACGGAAATCTGATTTTTTCCTCCAGTAAGTGTTTAATGAGTGAGTAAACAATGTCTTATTGAAAAGACCCCCACCCCAATGAAAGGCCAACTGCAGTAACACTTCAGGGTTTCACCCCTGCTTACTCCCTGCTAGGAGGTGCCATGTCATTTATTGAAAGCAAAGAAAACAAAATAAAACAGGGCAAACACATCCCTTAGTAAGTGCAGTTAGAGAAATCCTGTTAAAACAAATGGATGAGGGGGAAGTAAAAACAATCAGAGGATCCCTGTGGGAAGAACCTTTGGTTCTGGTGTCTGGGAGACCTCTGGGGAGGAATTTCATGTTCTGCAGGGAGGGAGCCCCTCCCCTCCCCTTCGCCTCTTTCCCCTTAATCCCACCAGAAACTACCAGGGTATCTAGAAGAGAAGGTTTCACATTCAATAGACACATTCTGCAAATGCAGAAAGCAGTTACAGTTCAACTGAACATGAAAGCGTGTGTGCAAAGTTACTGACACACAGTATAAAAAGTTAGGGTACAGAGGACTCTGGCTTTGCTGCTTGTGGGTTTTGTCTTGTTTTGTTGGGGGTGTCTGAAAGTATGTTCTGAGAGGTTATCCCTATCAGATCTCAAAGCACAACGAGCTATAATAGTTAAACTATTTTATTAGTACTCCTCCATAGATAGAAAATTCGATCACGTTTTGCTATTTTATGTGTATGTGTGTATGTTTCATATCGTGCTATACCGCGTGTGTGACAAATGCCTGTAACCAGTATCATCTTGCCCTCAGGCTTCCCTGCAGGTCGTGGGGAAAAGCCTTTAAATGTGCCTTTCCCCTTACCCTTCCCAGGGACAGCTGGGAAAGAAACTGGATTACCCTCAAAGAAAAGGTATTTGGAAGTATTTAAAATGACCACGGCCCTTTCACATACAAACCAATAACACAATTATACAGCTTCAGGATAACATACAACAGTGGCGAAGTGCAGAATTTTTTTATTCTTGTAAGTCGATCTAAGCCATTTAGTAAAACAAATACCAAATGGAAAGTGTAAAAATTAAACCACAGTCCAGCATGAAGATTTATCAAACTTTAGAGGAGGTGTATTAATATTTTCATGCGTGAGGTTTAGGCAGGGCTGAATGATGACTTCATAGCACATACGAGGTTGGACAATTAAGTTTGCAAATTCATCCTAGAAGAAGTGCTACATACCTCATTGCTGAATGAAACTATGGTCACCTTAGAAGTTCTCCCCTTGGGAAGCCATGCACCGATGCCAGTGTCTAGTCCACGCTTCAAAGAGTAAACTCTTTTCGGGAATGGCCATCAGAGCTGTCATATTATCCTTAATGTCCTGAATGTCATCAAAATGTCTTCCTTTCAATATTTCCTTTGTCTGTGGGTAAAGAAAAAAGTCAGTGGGAGCGAGATCAGTAGAGAGTATGTCCCAATATAGTATTTGTGTACTGGCTAAAAACTCCCTCACAGACAGTGCCGTGTGAGCTGGTGCTTTGTCGTGATGCAACAGCCATGAGTTATTAGCAAAAAGTTCAAGTTGTTTTTGTCTACCTTTCTCATGCAGCCTTTTCAGCACTTCCAAATAGTAAAATTGGTTGACTGTTTGTCCATTTGGTACAAATCCATAATGAACAATCTCTCTGATATCAAAAAAGGTTAGCAACATCATTTTGACTCTTGATTTGGACTGATGGAACTTTTTGGTGGTGGAGAATTGGCTGACTTCTATTGTGCACTGTGATACTTTGTTTCAGGGTCATATTGGTACACCCATGTTTTATCATCAGTGATAACACAGCCCAAAACATCATCTTGCCTCTCCAAAAGGTCTTGGCAAACTTTGACTCTCCTTTGCTCATCAGTGAGCTCCTTTGGGACCATTTTCGCACACACCTTTCTCGTGCCAAAATTTTCAGTGAAGATGGTGCTCACTGTTTCTCTATCGATGTTTACTTGGTCTGCTATGCTTCCATACTAGCTGACAATTCTGATGCACAATTCAATGAATTTTTGCATGTTATCCTTGACGTTTTGCATGTTTTCATCAGTTTTGCATGTTACTGGCTGCCCTGACCACTTTTCATCATCAGCGATGCTCTCTCTCCCCTCAGAAAAATGTTTAATCTGCTTGTGCACTGCTATTTTTTCATGGCTTTATCCCCATAATCTTAGACTAACGTGTCTCTGATTTCACTTTCACTCTTGGCCAAGTTTAACAAGAAATTTAATGTTTGTTTGTTGCTCTAATTCAAGCTCCAGCATTCCCATGACAGCACACAAAACCACGCAACAACAATAATGAACGCCACTCAGCAAGACACCACCACACGTCAACACGAACACCGCTGTGAGACACAGCTATTCCAGGTGACGACACCTACCGAGCTGTCTGTACAGCGCTGCCAGCGTGAGCGCCTGGCGGCAGGCTCGCAGCCTTCATTGTCAGGCCGCGCAGAGACGTAGAGTAGCGGTACTGCATGTCTAGCCCCGGGTTCCTGACGGCGTCCGGCACGTCGTGGTTGCAGTAAGCACGCGTGGGATGGGAGGGTGCGGGCAGGTCGTAAGCACGCGTGGGATGGGAGGGTGCGGGCAGGTCGGATGAACGTGCGGACCGTTGACTCTGACAGGGGAGGAGAGTTTTCTCTGTGCACGTGCGTGTCCTCGCTCCCTTTGCACCTGGAGACAGGAGATGCAAAGACCTTACAGAGCCGCCAGGCACCCCTTTGGACCCTCCGGACTGTGCTGTTCTTCATGTTTTGTGGGAAGAAGGGGCAGAACAGGATGAGATCGCAGGACTGGAAGAGGAAAAAATAGAACTTTTTCAGCGATGTAGGATGGGGAGTACGTGCGCGTGTGGGGTGAATGTCCAAGTGTTTTTGGAGTAATTTTAATTCTCTTCCTCTTTTTGTGGTGGCAAATAAAATGGTTGCCTCTCTGGCTTCCTGTCCCTTTCTCTAGCTAAAAAGTAGCTATTAATAATAGAGAGTTGTAATCTGAAAAAGGAGTTTCTTCATTTGGATTTTTATTAGTTTCATGAAGAACTGCCTACTGTGTACCTTCAGAGACCTGTGGAGGAGACCTCCAAGGAGTTTATCGTGTGAAAATATCTGGTCTTTATTAATGTTTTCCTTGTGGCATTGTGTTTTCAGACAATGCTCAATATTAGCCTTCTGCACATTATTAGCCTTAGGGACACACGGATCCAGAATACATTATAGTCATTTGTCTTGGCCTTGTTCGAGTTATATTTTCTGCTCAGCTCCTTTCCCCACTCTTACTGTCGAGTTGTTAACAGTAACAGGAGCTTCCCGGCTTTGGTCAGCGGCATGCCTGAGAGGGATGTTCAAAAGAGAGAGGAAGGTTTCATCTCCCGACTAATTTGTATGCCAGGACGTACCAGCCCTTAGACACCATGCTCCTTATAGCTGATGTGGTTCACACTAGGGCTGGCATGGAGGGGTGAACCATGGCAGCTAGGACAGACAGGGAGAAGCTGGAGCCCTCCTCCCTGACCCCAGTGCTAGATCGGTGCTCAGGGTGGGCCGGATGGAGGCCGCAGCCGGCAGTGGGGGGAACAAACAGGGCGGGTGGGCAGACCAGAGCATCTGGGCACTCACGGCGCAGTCCTGGGGGAGGCTCTGACCATCGAGCGCCGACAGCAGGCGGGTGAGAGACGACTACATGGCGTGGTTTGGAGGGGCAGCTTTGGGGAAGACGCCAGGTTCATCAGCAGGTGGATGGATAAGCCAAAGGCAGGGCATGCATACAGTGGAATATTATTCAGTCCTGTGTATGCTACAACAGGGATGAGCCTTGAGGATGTTATGCTACCTGAAATGTGCCTGTCCTGTGTGATTCCACTTATATGAGGTTCCTAGATTGGTCACATTTGTGGAGACAGAAAGTAGAATGATAGTTGCCAGGGGTTGGGGGAAGGAGGGTGAGGAGTTCTTTAGTGGGTATAGAGTTTTAAGTTTTGCAATGTGAGAAAATTCTGGAGATTGGTTGTGAAACAATGTAAAGGCACTTAACATGACCAAACATACACTTAAAAGTGGGTACTATGGTAAAGTTTATGTTATGTGTATCTCATCATAATGAAAATTTTCTTAAAAATGAGAGATATTCTAAAAGAAAAAAAAAGACAGCTTTGAAGACAGACTCTCCGAGTTCAAATTTTGGCACAGACTAGATGGGTGACTTTGGGCGAATCAGGTAACTTCTCTCAGCTTTGATTTGTGTTCTGTTATGAGAGTGACAATAATGACCTATAGTACAGGACTGTAGTGAGGATTAAATGAGATACTGTATGCCAAGCCCATGGCACTTGGAAGAACCCAACAGTGTTAGTTTTCACCACTGTTATCAGGAGGATATGTAGCATTTCCAGGATACAAGCAGGTGATTGCTGTAGGATGTCTGTGAGCATTTTGTGGGACTAGGGTCCCAGATACCAGGCTCAGACTGAGGGACATGACCTCAGTTCTTAGTGGGGTCTGTAAAGAGCGAGGTGTGGCCTTACAGAAAATGTTCAGCGGGAACTGATGCTGACCCAGATGAGGTCACCCAGCCATCTCTCCTACTGACAGGACTGGGCCCATGGCTGTCAAGTGACCGAGGGGAGTAGAGAATAAAATCTGACCAAGGGAGTAACATCGAGAAGGGCCTGACAGTAGCTCAGTGACCAGAGAGGAATTTGTCCCAGTTATTTATACAGATACTCCTCTGAAAGGAAAAACTCTACATTTCTGCTGGAGGGTCAGATACTTTCTTTCTCCTTTAGTCAGGAGGTGCTGGCCCTACATTACAAAAGAACTGCAGTTCAGAGCATCGTTGGCCTTTTGAATTAAACCACCCTCGTGATTTCTTTCAAAGATGATCAGATTCAAAAACAAGCCCAGGTCAGTGGAGTATCTTCTTTCACCACTGTGCAGTCTCACCTGACTCATCATCAAGTGGCAGACACTCTTGTTTCTGGAAACTTTCCTTTTCAGCCCTTTCTTCTTGGGCTGTTTGGGACAAGGACAAGGACATGAAGTAGGAGACTTTCTTACTGTCCTACCAGCTCCGAGGTGTCCCTGGTTGCAGCATGTGAACACGGGTGACACTTCTAAGTAGAGCCCGCCACAAGCACGGGCAAGTACTCCCATGAGCTATTGGGTGGCTAGTCACCTGTTTGCAGGTGACTAAATTGCCCTGCAGCCCCAGGGGAGGGATCTCAGACCGGAGCCGCATTCGAGAGCTCTCCTCGTCAGTTTCAGCCTGAGGTTTAAACAGAATTTTTAGTGTTGGCAGAGCAAATCGACACACTTCCGAACTCTGCTGCAAGTGGCAAAGGAATCAGACTAGGGCCCCCTTTTCAATGTGGGTGGGGTCCCTGGTGGGGAAAATGGGTGGTGTTCGCCAGGAGAGGCCACTTAAATTCCCTGTTGGTTTCCATTCAAGTCCTGCATGCAATGTCTTCGATCACAACTGCAGACTTTGATTTCCGAATGCCTCTGATCACAAACGGGTCTGAAAAACATAATCACGTTCACCCCTGCCTGTTTTCAACTTTGGAGTAACTTTTCAGAGCACACTGTTTTCATTAACACTGACTTGTAAGAGTCAAGGTCAGAAGTCCAAGGCAGCTTGGTATAATTTGATTATGGAAGAAAGTCATGAATTTTTAAAATGAAATTTTCTGCTGCCACCTCTTCGTGGTGTATGTATGTGTACGTGGGGTGGCGGGTAGCCTCGCGAGGTGGGCTATTTTTATTTAAATGTTTGAAGCCCGCAATAAAATACCATGCAGGCATTCCCGTAGTTACGCACACCTGATTTGAGAATGTTTCTTGCACGTGTGATGACAGTTATATAGGAACCCTCCCATACCTGCCTCATGACAATACTGTTCTTTCTTTCCCCTCTGCCTTTTGCTGCCCCCAGAGAACGGCCTTGGGGTCTTTGGCCACTGATGCCAGCTCGAGTCTGACGGGCAATTTCTGATCTGCTACCTCTTTTCCATGATTTCCTTTCTTTCTCTTGAAGCAATTATTTGTGCAACACGGTTTCCGTGTATTTTCTGATTTTCACTGCCCTGGACTCTGTGAATTCTTTCTTGGAGAATTTTTCTCATATATATAGTATCGTGTTTAAGACCCTGGACTTTGCTTCAGAAGGACGATTTCAAGTCTTAATTGTACCATTTGTCAGCAATATGACTTTGGGCAAATTATTCTGCTTTCCCTGTGTCAGTCTTCTCACCTATAAGATTGAGATAACAATACAATTATACTTATCTCTTAGCCAAGTTACGAGAATCACGTAAAACAAGGTTAGTTGGATGGTAGCGTGGGAACCCATTGTAAGCGCTCAGAATACGTGACTTGTGATGTTGTTTGTTATTTTTATTTTAGTTTCTTCTTTATGTTTCTCCTTTGCCTTACCTTTTCTCTCTTTTCTAATTTTTACTCTGTTGTTTGAGAAGAACAATTTCGTTGTTTTTTTTCTTTTGATTATCTCCCCCCATTTCTGTTTTTCAAGCTGACACACAGGTGACAGTAGGCAGTAGGCCTGGGCATAGTGTGTCACAGGAAGCTGCTAAACAACTTCCTTTGTTCTTCTAGCCTTCATGTAGTAGTCCTCAGTGACCCTATTTATAGTTTCTAAAGATTAGGGTAATGCAGGGGATGCACCTGAATTAAGAAAAGCAAAGCCACCTGCTTGGGAGGGAAGGGTGATGGACGTCAGACCTGTTAGCAGTGAATACCATGTCCTGAAAATTTTGAACAAGACCTCTTCAGAATTCCAGAATTTCTACCTTAGACTCCATCTTCTTCAAATTAAAAATGCTTTTTGATGCACATTATTGTTCAAGATTATATGGTAAAAAGCAAAATGGTTTCTTAGTCGATTTTATTCTATTTTTGCTTTGCATAATTGTTAGCATTGTGATAGTATACTGTATTTTTATTGAAATTGCATAGCAGTTCAGTTATATCAGAGGTTAAATAGGCCTTTGTGCTGTAGCTGATAAAAGTATTTCTATGAGGAAAGTAAGGTCTTAGTCCTTAACATCTAACTAATAAAAGAAATTTTTAGAAGGCTACAGGTCTGTAAGTGGGGGATCAAATGCATAGCATAGTATGTGATATAGGTGATCTTTTACTAGCCCGAGTTCCATTCTGTCTAGATAAGATGTTTACTAGTAAAGATCCCAGAACTTACTTAATGTCAAATGCAAATGGTATGTCTCTGGATTTGGACTGACCTTTCTGTAAGTCAGGGTTCTCTAGAAAGCAGCAGTCCCCAACCTTTTTGGCACCAGGGACCAGTTTGGTGGAAGACATTTTTTCCACAGACCGGGGGCTGGGGGGTGGTTTCGGGATGTTAGCTGGAGACCCAAGAGAGCTAGTGATATAATTTAGCCAGAATCCGAAGGCCTGAGGGCCAGTGGACCACTGGTATAGAGTCCAAAGGTCTGAGAACCAGCAGCTCCAATGTCTAGGGCAGGAAATGATGGACATTCCAATGTAAGAGGAGAGAGAATTTGCCCTTTCTTCGCCTTTTGTTTCCATTTGGGCCCCCAAGGAATTGGGTGATGCCCCCCCACATTAGTGAGGATGGATGTTTTTACTCAGTCTACTGATGGAAATGCTAATCTCTTCCAGAAACACCTCACAACATATCCAGAAATAATGTTTTATTGGCTACCTGGGCATCCCTTAGCCCAGTCAAGTGGACACATGAAATTAACCATCACAACTTTTAATTGCCTTTATAAGTGGAAGTCTTGTCCTTTGGGTTTTATTTGCTATAGCAACTTTAAGTGGAGTACAAAGGCTATATTCATGGATGTTCATGGCACTTAAGAGGATTTTGAAACCAATTGAATTGCTAAAAATATAAATAAATACAGAATTTGTGTGCTTATGTTTTTAAATTGCAGAGGTTAAAGAATTGTTGCAGATCTGCTTTTGCACTACTTGGAGTCATTTGCCAACACTCATTCTGTTTCCGTTATCCTGGCCCACCCACGGGTTCAATCAAATTAAGAATTTTAACACCAGGCATTTAAAGGGAAAGGAGAGAGGTTCATTTATTTGGATTCTTCAGAGAAAGAGAGAGAGAGAGAGAGAGAATGAATTATAATGTGTTTTTGTGTCTTCCTACTTCTCATCCCCAGTTACTACTGTGCTTGGCAGGCAAGTGATCCTCAAATTGTAGTTTGTGGACCATATGTATCTATTTGAATTCCCTGGGGGGCTTGTTAACATGCACATTCCTGGGAGCCACTCTAGACCTCCTGACTGGGAATTTCTGGAGTTGGGGTTTGACAAATGATGTTTACGACCTCTGAAGTTTGAGAACCACCGACCAGACGTCCTTCCTTGGGATGTATGTGATTGACAATGAATGCAATGGTAATGATCCCCTTTAATTCAGAACTTGGTATTGCTGGACTTTTAGTTTTTAGATTCTTGACTTCTCTGGGGGTGGGTTTGTCAGAGTCTATGTAATATCAGTTGTTAGGGCTGCCATAATGAAATGCCGAAGACTAGATGGCTTAAACAACGGAAATTAATTTTCTCAGAGTTCTACAAGCTCGAAGTCCAAGTTCAAGGTGTCAGCAGGGCTGGTTTCTGATGAGATTTCTGTTCTTGGCGTGCAGATGGCTGTCTTCTTTGTCTTCCCGTGGTTTTTCCTCCTCCCATGTGTGTTGTCTATGTTTTAATCTCCTCTTCTTATAAAGACACTGATCATACGAACTGGGGCCCATCCCTGTAACCTCATTTAACCTTATTTACCTCTTTAAAGGCCCTATCACCAAATAGAGCCACATTCGAAGGCACTAGGAGTTAAGATTTCCACAAATGAATTTTGGGAGGGGAAACAATTCAGGCCATAAGAGTCTAAATGGATCTCAAAACACTGTATGACTTAAGTGAAAGACAAATACCGGGGGTTTCTTATAAAGTGACTTCCCCCATGCCAGCTTCTGTGCAGCAGTAGGAAACCTAGTCCTCATTGCTCTCTTGGTCTCTTTCCTTTAAGGCAGCAGGGAGGAGGTAAGAACAACGACTGCTTGTGTTTCCTTGGCTCGGTTCCTTGTACGCTCCATCTCTCTGAGCGTAGAGCAGTCTAATTACTATTGGCTCAGCTGCTTTAAATGATTAGGAGCAATGGTTCTTGAAGGGGTTCTGAGGAGCCAAAACTCTTTTCATAATATTATTAAAAAGATGATCTTTGCCTTTTTTTATTGGATGACATCTGCACCGATATTACAAGACCAATGAACTGTTGGTGCTTTAGCATAAGTTAAGGCAGCAGCACCAGCTGTACTCACAGTCCTTATAATTTTACCACTGTGTATTTGCATTGCAGGGAAAAAAAGTCAGTTTCACTTTAAAATGCCCTTGGTGAGACAGTAAAAATGAAGTTCACGAAATCGCAACCCTTGAATACACAACTTTTTAGCATTCCATTTGACAAAGTGGGAAGTATGCATAAAGCACGGCTGCACATAAACTTTCAGTGGGTATTTTGAAGAAAAGCACTTATGCAATTGAACTGTGAGCCAAACTAGCCTTTTTTTCATGAAACACCATTTTAACTTCAAAGAACAAGTGTAGATAAACTACATTTAGTCAGACTCTTAGCTGGCAGACATGTTTGCAGAAGTGAAGCAAGTCTATTGCTTCAAGGAAAGCACCTGACAGTATTTGTTGCTCATAAGGAAATTCAAGCGTTCAAATGAAAATTAAAATTTTGGAAAACTTGTATCAGTTACTGTGAGCTTGATAGCTTACCAACTGTTGAAGATTTTTCTGGTGAGGTAGGTTTTTAATAAAGGTGATTTAAAAAATATTATGTAGTGAAATATGTCCGTATTTGTGAAACCTCCATGACTCACTGAGCCATTATTTTTCCAGATGACCAATACAGGATGCTATGAAATCAGGTGTGAATAAAAGATTCATTCAAAGTACAAGACAGACCGACAAATTTTTATATAACACACTGTAAAAAGTTCGTGGATACGATTTCAGATTCTACATTGCAGCTAACTTATAAGGAACTGCCTATCGTCAAGTTTTGGCACATTATTAGAGAAGATATTCACAGTGATCTGAAAGGATTATTATAAATAGCTTTTCCTTTTCCAACTGTACATCTCCGTGAGGCTGAGTTTTCTTCCTTTACTTCAACTAAAAGCACATTGTATTAAAATTGATTAAATGCAGAAGCAGATATGAGAATCTAATTGTGTTCTATTTAAGCGAACCATTAGAGTTTTGCAAAAATTTGAGAAAATAGCATCCTCTCACTAATTCTTTTCTGTTTAGGAATGTACACAAAATACACACTAATATGTTATTTAACATAGAATGGATTTATTATTTTTATTTTAAAATAAATTAACAAATATATATATTTAAAATTTCTCAGGTTTAATTTCTAGGAGTGGATATCAATGGATATAACCCACATAAACAAAAGCTGTTTGGGGGCCCCAATAAATTTTAAGAATGTAAAGGGATCCTGGAACCAAACTATTTGAGAGGACTTAGGGATACATTTTTCTAGCTATCTTGTAATAATTGCATAAGTTAACTTTGATTCATGCTACACTTAAAAGCCAGATATATTCACTATCTGAATGCTAAACATAGTAAGCTCGACTTTTGCTTTTTTCTCATCAGGAGCAAAGTCATGCTGATAAAATATTCTCATGCATGAATTAATGCCTGTGTTACCTTTCCTAAATCCAAACAAGGTTAGGGACTCATGAACAAACTGGAAAATAAAACGCCCTTGATAAGAACTAATGTTTTGGGGAGATCTGCGTCCATCTAAGGAAAATGTACTTACATGAACAGAGATTAAAATCCACCCTTTAGGAGACACTTGGAAATTTGTCATAAACACGCCTTATCTTCATTGTGCCCCATTTTCTTCTTTTCCAATTTATAGAGCATTCGTTTCTCTCCTCCTCTTTTTTCTCCCTTACCTCTTCTTTTATTCATTCCCCTCTTCTTTCCCTTTGTCTTCTTATAGCTGGAAATACTTCCTCATGTTTGCAGTTTTGGGTTTTTGCTGGTGTCCTGTAAGAAATGTGCTGAATAGGTAAATATAAGCAAGGCATTGACAAAGTGTAGGTGCATCTTTGCCTTCTCAGCTCCAGGATTTAAAAACAGTTTTCCATTCGGTGTGTAAAATTCAACACTGGGGTCTAGGCTGTGATTCTATTCTTAGATTTCTACAGGCCGTGAAGTAAGATTAGGGGAAAGGATTTTAACTTACAATTTATACCTTCCAGAAGAAATGACTTCAAAATAAGTGTTACTGTTACACTGTGTTCTTCATCAATTTCTTTCTCATTTTTCCTCCAGTCCAAGAGTCACTTCCGAGTTGGACTGAAATCAAGCGCAAAGCAAAAGGTATGTTTTTCCCCTTTCTGCATTGTTCTTTTAAAAAGATTATTTTGGTAGGTGCTTTAATGTTTTCCTGAAGAGAATTACTTGTTTTGAAAGGCAAGGATATGCTTAGAAACAAGGTATTTTTGAATTTTCATTTATTTTGCTTCCATAATAGCAAAACTAAAATTGGAGAGAAATCCTTGAAATGAAATAAAATGAGATATTCCAGAAACCCAGTGACAGAATCTGAGAATTTCCCGTGGCTTACAAGCAATTCCGAAAACAAAGTCAGAAGGTACTCTTCCAGGGTCAGCTCTTCCGTTTTCCCAGTCCTTCACGTGAAGGCATTTGTTCCTACCGCAGTTCACATTTTTACTGAACTTCATTTTCTTAGCATCTGCTATGGAGAACGACCCTCACCTATAACCTGTGGTGAGGGGTCTGAAGCATGAGCCCTGTGAGTCAGAAAGAGTTGGTTTCAATTCCTAGTTCTGTCACTTTACTAGATTTGTGACCTTGGACATAGTCGTATGAAGAAGATGATTGTAATTACTACTATAGTTTATTTTAGTGATAAAATGAGATATTTATGAAAGCACTTATATCCTAGTGCCGAGCACAAAATAGGCACTTCATAAGTTTTTAAATTCTATAATATTTCATTGATACTTTAGATATATGAAACAATAGAATTTTGAAATTCCAAAATCTTAATTCTCAGACACACACACACACACACACACACACACACACACACAGTTATGTGAATTCCTTGTGATACATAGGACAATGGCATAAATAGATTTAATAGAATTTGGAGTTCATGTTAAAATTATTCTTCCAACGCAGATGTTGGAACTGTATGAAGTACTTATCTAACCTTTCAGGATAATGGACATATTAACTCAGAATACTATTCTCGACGCCAATGGCTAGGGAAATAACACTTCAAGAATGTAAAGCATCAAAGAGACGCTTAAGAAGGTGGAAAGAGGTAACACCTCTGAAAGTCCTGGGCCCAGTGCCTAAGTAATGGTTGTTTTCATTAGAGAAACTTCATGTTGATTGAACGGAAGATGGACAGATCTGGGTTCCACCTCAGCTTCAACACTTATCAGATAACGGGAGCTAACACTGATATCGCAAACGCTGTGTTCAGATACAGTTATAAGCACTTAATGATCAACTCATTTAATACTCTTAAGAGCTCTCTGAAGTAGGTGTTCTTGGATCCCTCAGGATCCGTCAGGAGAATGAGACCACATCAATACTTTCAACAAAGATTGAAAATATAAAGAATTGTTATCTGGTTGTATAGTTGTTAACTAGGTAATGGAAAGAAGAAAATTAAAGCCCTAGAGGTCATTAGAGTAGCAATTCCAGGCAGCAGCTACCACCCACAAGACTGAGGGAAGAAAGGAGGATGGGCTTATTCAAAATTCTTACATACTTATAGGAAGGGCCTCATAGAGTTGAAATTCAGACCTCTGAGGAGAGGGTTCTGGCCAGCACACTATGAGGCTGATTCTGCAAGCACTGGGAGGTGGGGGGACGGCCAACTGGGTTCGGTGGTTCTGTAGGAGGGAGGGGAGGGTGGTGCAACTGACCTGAGAGGCTCAGAGCATCCAAGTTCCTTCTTGTTTTGACAGCCCTGCAGCCCCTCTAGTGCCCCTACGGGCAGAGCTAACAAGAAGCCTGCGGACTAAGCAGGAAGGTGTTTTGCAGACCCTCAGGCTTTTGCATCACAAAGCTGGTTACAGCGAGATGGGGTTTGTAGGTGAGAGACAATAATTTAACTGTTACAGTTATAGCTCCATTTTGTAGATGAGGAAACTGAGGCACAGATATGTTAAGCTGAATATTTGTGTTTTCTTCAAATTCAAGTCTTAACCCCCCCAAAGGTAATGGGATTAGGAGGTAGGCTTTTATGAATGGGATTACTGCTCTTATAAAAGCGACCCCACAGAGCTCCCTAACCCCTTCCACCAGGTAAGGACACAGAAGTTTGCGCTTCTCACCTGTCCATGCTGACACCCTGATATTGGGCTTCCCACCTCCAGGACTGTGAGAAATTAATTTCAGCTACCTGTCTGTGGTATTTTGTTGTACAGTTGTTGCCCCTTATCTGCAGTTTCGCTTTACGTGGTTTCAGTTATTCCTGGTCAACCGTGGTCTGAAAATATTAAATGGGAAATTCCATAAATAAACAATCTATAAGTTTCGAATTGCATGCTATTCTGAGCAGCATGATGAAATCTTGTCATTTGGCTTTGTCCCTTGAATCATCCCTTTGTCCACAGTCCCCATACCGTACACGCTCCCCACCTATTAGTCACTTAATAGCCACTTGGTTATCAGACCAACTGTTGGTATCAGTGCTTGTGTTCAAGTAATACTTATTTTACTTAAAAAGGCCCCAAAACACAAGAATAGTGATGCTGGCAGTTTGGATATGCCAAAGAGAAGCTGTGAAGTGCTTCCTTTAAGTGAAAAGGCAGGTACAACACAGTAAGATATTTTGAGATGAGAGAGAGACCACATTCACATAATTTTTATTACAGTATATTGTTATAATTGTTCTATTTTATTATTAGTTATTCTTGTTAATCTTTTACTGTGCCTAATTTATTAATTAAACTTTATCATAGGTATATATGTGCAGAAACAAACTTAATGTACATAGGGTTCTGTACTGTTCACTATTTCAGGCATCCACTAGGGATCTTGGGACATATCCCCTGTGTATGGGATTGGGGTGGGGTGATGGTAGTAGCCAGAACAGACTAAGATACCCATTTAGGAAAAGGCAGGATCAGAATTTAAACCTAGATAACCTGGCTCTACAGTGCAAACCTCTTAACCTTTTGAACAAGGGACTATGGGCAAAAACCCTTCTCTGTGCCTTCTAAAATCTGCAAAAGTAAGATGGTAATTCCTAACTTGTTGTGTTGTTCTAAGGATTAAATGAACTCAGGCTAAATATACATAATGTGCCTATTATATTTCCTGGCACACCGTAAGTTCCTAAAAAGTAGTAGCTCTTACTAAATATGGTGTTTTTCTTGTTTTGAATGTAGGAATTTCATTTTGCCTCAGTGACTCTATGTGTTTTGAAAGTATTGCCTTTGCGTTGGGCTGATTCCAGTGGGTTGTTTATTTAGTTGATTAGTCTCTCTCCAGCTTAGCATATTTAAGTATTTATGTTGGAAAGTGAAACAGTAGAGAGAATTTAATGCTGGAGCTTGATCAATGGAGGCTTTATTGATGATGTCCTTAAAATCACAATTTATCAGGACCTGCATCAGGGCACTGAGTTAGTCTTTCACTTCAGATTTTAAGTGGGGGAGGAATCATGGCCTTTATTCATTTGTTCTTTAACACAGCATTTATTTATTGGATACCTAATTGCACCAGACACTGCACTAGGCATCAGGGATGATATACACAGACCTACTGACCCTGCCCTAGAGGCTGTTTCTTCCCATCTAGTGGAGAACATGATGCAACAATCTTTGTCCTTGACAGGTATGTGTGTTTCTTATTACACAGATGCAATGCTATCCTATAGGTAAGATATGCATGAGTATTGGGCCACTATGGAGTCAACCAATATCTAAGGGGAATTGAATGGGGGTAGAGAGGTATAAGAGGATGGCAGCTGCTTCTCCTGAAGGACAGAGTCATTAATTAACTGAGGAAAAGGCAAGTCTCAGTGCAGACACAGGAAACAAGTGGGGAAAGCTGAGAGGCAGCAGCCCTGGGAAGCTCTAGTGGTAGGTACGTGTCTGTGTGCAGGGATGTGAGAGTTAAGGCTCTAGGCTGGGTGCTTTTATACTGTTGGGCCCTTTTGCTCTCACATGGTCAAGAGATTGGGAGACAGAGTCTGCAAGCGACAGA
Organism: Lyroderma lyra; assembly: GCA_004026885.1. NCBI lineage: Eukaryota > Metazoa > Chordata > Mammalia > Chiroptera > Megadermatidae > Lyroderma > Lyroderma lyra. The sequence continues at coordinate 366,409 of PVJL010000510.1, read as the reverse complement.
GCCTTACAGGCCTGGACATAGCTAACTGTGGTAGGGCCGGGACCGTCTCCTATATAAATCAGGCTGTTTTCTGCTCCATTGCCCCTCTGTGTTGTTTACTTTCCTTTTGCTTAAAAGTACCAAATATCCCCAAATCCATAGGGAAACTAAGGGAAGGGCTTTATATATATGCTTTGGCCAGAACTTTAAGAAGAAGCCGGCCTTTGGAAGCTAACATGGTAGCAGTGGCATCCAGGATGCTCATGAGAGAACCCAAAGGTCGTAGAAATGTGGTCATGATTATCCTAGGTCTTGGAGACCTTTCTAGAAAATCTGGAAAAAATTAGGGAGGTTAGGTTATATTGAAATCTATATTTTAGGACATAGGAATACCCCAAACCTGTTCTTGACTGCCACAGCTCAAGGGAACCAGAGGAAAAGAAATGCATAGAAAACAAATGTGGGCACATGACTGTTCTGTTGCTCCAACATAGAACTTCAGTGAGCGAGGCTGAAATAAATAGGAGGCTCTTTTGTCTCTTTCCCACAAAACCCACTTTCTACTCCCCAAGTATCTTTTCAAGATTAACAGCAGTATTAATAGTAAAATTGGCATGCAATCAGTGTTCTGGTTGCTTTGCAAGCATTCAGTGGTTGCTCTGTTTTTATTTGATTTTAATCAGAATAAAACAAAATTGCCAAAGCCTACAGTTAACAGAGTATTTTAAATATTCTCAGTCTCCTACCCAAACATTTCTTGGTGTTCAGTAATCTTGAGTTTATTACATCCTTTCTTCTCTCAAAGCCATCTTCTCAGATCCGATAAATAAATTCACAGTAAGTTACACTTGAATTATATGGTTTAAAGTCTAATCTCTCCTAAGGGCATTTGCATTTTAATAGGTGATAGAAACTAATGGAATTGAGTTGAAGGGGTGGAATTTCTAGTGTTAGCAAGCAGGGAACAATTTTTGATTGGTACAAAGATCTTATCCTTGCTCCTAAAATAGCACTGTTTACCTGTAAGATCAATTCAGATGAAATATTAACCGATTAGATGACCTAGGGTCACAAATGCATACAGTTGGTTGGTCGGGAGCCAGTACCCCAGTTTGGAGCACTGCAGCTGGCACTGTTCCAATCAGCCCCCCATCATCTCTTCCTCCCACCCCCTTTTCCCATCAGCTTCCTCGTTGGTGAGTGTAATGTCCTTCTTGCCCACAGAACTGTAAACGCTCCTCCAAACAAAAGTTGTGTTTTATTAATCTTGCTACCTTTTCTCTCTGGCACCTGGCATCTGAGAGCTTCCTAAAATGTTGATAATTATATTGAAAAAACACCCCATGTACTCCTGACACCTGAGCAAACCATGCAGCAATGGGGCCCAATGTTAGTCTCAGGTCTTTGGAAAGTAGCTTTTGGCTTTTCCTGCCAAAGGCTACAAAAGGCTCTGAACGTTTCCTGGGTTATTATTTTTATTTTATAATTCTGTCCCATCAGTCATGCTCGTTTGCCCCTCTGATCCCTCCATTCATTTTTTTTCTCACACATGTGGCCTCCCCACTGTCAATATCTGTCACCACAGTGATCCATTTGTTATGATTGATGAACCTACACTGATGACTTATTATCACCCAAAGTCCACAGTTTACACGAGGGCCCACTCCTGGTGTTGCACTTTCTATGGGTTTTGACGAATGTCTAATGACATAGATCCCCCATTGTAGTATCATATGGGACAGTTCACTGCCCTTAAAATCCTCTGTGCTAAAAACAAAATGTACACCTGGGACCTATGCAGATTTTACTAATCAATGTCACCCCACTAAATCTAAGAACCAAAAGAAAAAAACAATGAAAAAAAAGTCCTCTGTGCTCCACCTTTGCCTGCCTTCCTTCTCCCAAACCCTTGGCAACCACTGATCTTTTGACTGTCTCCATGGTTTTGCCTTTTGCAGGGTGGCTTCTATTGGAATCATGTAGTGTGCAGCCTTTTCAGATGGGTTTCCTTCCCATAGTAACACGCAGTTAAGTTCCTCTGTGTCTTTTCACGGCTTGATAGCTCATTTCTTTTTAGCACTGAACAATTCCTGTTGTCTGGATGTATCGCACTTTATTTCTCTATTTACCTATTGAAGGATATCTTGGTTGCTTCAAGTTTTGGCAATGATGAATAAAGCTGCTATAAATACCCATGTGCAGGTTTTTGTGTGAATATAAGCTTTCCATTCATTTGTGTAAGTAACAAAGAATAGGACTGCTGGATAAATTTTGTTTTTCATTTTCTTCCTACAAAGGACTCACAGCCTCTGCTTGATTGTTGTCAAGTATTCGCTGCAACTTGTGTATTTTCCCACACACGTGCTTCATGTTCTTGGCCATAAACTTCCTGCATGGAGCCCCTCGAGCCTCTAAGAATGATCTACATCCCACTTGGAGGAATGTAAGGAGAGAGAAACCTGGTGCACAAAAGTTTCTGATGTAGCAGCTAGATATGGGCAAGGAAGTAGAAACAGAAGATGAGTTTATAGCCCCCAAGAGTTAAATTGTGTCGGCTCATACAGTTCCTACTGGCCTGAGAAAAAGTCATTTGGGCCTTTTACAGCATCACTGTGAGGATCTGAACGCTGAATCTAGCTTAAGGGAAATTAAAAGTCACTGCTTTCTGGTAGTGACAGTTCCCCTTGAAGGCCCTGACAGGAGATGGCAAGGATATCAGACTCCCTGGAGTGGAGTCCATATTATCTTTCATCCATATTATCTTTCGTCTGTGTTATCGTTTCATGGCCTATGAAAGATGCCTGGTGGCTTTCTGGAGGTGCAACCCAAATGAAAAGTGACAGGACAAGCAAGATTAATTTAAAGGAGGTGGAGATCACCTCTACAGACTCACAACAATAGGGACTGTAGGAGAGCCGACTGTTTGATTCCGGATAAAAACAAACAAACGTGAATTATCATTTTTATGTCTGTCTTTTAAAAAATGCCATGAAATTTCTCTAGAAGGAAGCTTTTGACACAAATACTGTTCAAAGGATCAAAGGCGGTGCATCAGAAACACTGACAGTAAGTTTTACAATCACCTCATTGCTGAATTTTAGTCATAAAAGACCCAGAAAGATAAACTAGGCATTTCGGCCATGTACGTTGAATTCTACTGCCATGAGTTCCAGCAGACTGGCTGTCCAGTGCTTTCTATCCTTTTGAACTTGTATGATATTGAAGAGCATTTGGAAAACATGAGCCTTGGGCTGAGGCTTTGGGAGAGTATCATGGATTTTTGATGTGACGGCATTTGTTAGATGAGTATTAGAGTCATTGTGCTTTTCACTTACTCCTTTGCTTTCCCCTGCCTTGGTGGAGCGCAACCTCCACCTCCCCAAAACTTGTAGTCCCTCTGTGTCTCATTCCCATGGGGCTCAGGTCAAAGTCTCCCTCATTCCTGTCTTCTCTCCGTTGGTTTTCTAATACCCGGAGACACTGCAGAGAGAATGCATGCTCAAGGTCACGGAAGTTACAGCCTAGCTTCTCAAACTCAAGAGTGTGCTTCCAGGGTGGGGTGGGCCAGTGGTTTTCAGAACCCCCTTCATCAAAGAGCAAATGTATTTGTATCCATCCTGTAGGAGGTGAGGTCTGAGCTGGATTGCTCAGAGCATCCACCTTGTATTTCTGGACCAAAAGAAAAATAATAATGCCTTTGAACACAGCTCCCCTTGCTAGAGATTAAATGTGGCCACGGCTCCGTTCCCCTGTGGTTCTCTGGGTTTCGGTAAGTCTCCTTGAGCTGGTTTTCTAATGGGCTTTCCTGATCTGAGTTAAATCAGCATTTGAGAATGAATGACAGTCACTCTACAAGGAGAACCAATAAGCTTAAACCTAACTAGGAGATGCAGACCAGGTGAGGTTTTGCTGAAACTGTCACAAAGGATCTGTAAAGCAATCCAAATGCAATACAGTTTCTTCTCTTAACTGGAGAGAATACTAGCTCGAAAACATTCATAGCATTTCAACTCAGAAAAGTTAGTCCATATACCCTTATGTCAGGCTGTTCGGAAATCAAAACTTGGATTTTGTGTCCATGGCTTTCTCTAACAGGCCTTTTAATGTACGTTAACTAAAATAAAGGAAGTGTTTTTATTTGCATAAATTACAATCTTCCATGCTTCAGAAATGCGATAGATAGGATTTCAGAAAGAAAGACTGGAAATGTACTGTATTTTGCCAGGTATAATGCGCTCCCATGTATAATGTGCACCCACGTTTTTGGTCTGAACTTTCAGGGAAAATAATCTTTCATTTTAATTTTTTAATTCAAAATTTTATTTGTTTATATTTAGATACTTGTTTTTGTATTATAAAGGAATTTTAGCATTTATTTTTTTAAACACAACTCATATATGGAATATAAAACTGAAAACAACAAAGCAACAAAAACTCATGGACACAGTCAAGAGTTTAGCAGTTACCTGAGGGTCAGGGGAGAGGTGGTGGGAGAGGAGGGAGGGGGAGTCAGATACACGGTGATGGAATGAGAACTGACTCTGGGGGGGTGAGCACATAATACAACACGTGGATGATGCACTGTAGAATTGTACACCTGAAACCTATGTCATTTTTACTAACCAATGTCACCCCAACAAATTTAATAATAAAAAAACTTGATTATCACATTCCAGGGTATTATTTTGCATACAGATACCATTATTGATTTCTAGAGTACATTTTTAATTCATAAGCATAAATAGAAGAATTAAAGACATTTATATAGACATGGAATTAGTACTACCCCTGTATAATGTGCATCCTTATTTTTTCTCATAAATTTGGGCCAAGTAGTGCGCATTATACATGGCAAAATATGGTATCTCTTTTCTCCCTTTCTTATAAAAAGATGATTCTCTATGCAGAGATTGGAAGTTTATAACTCAGTTATGTTTTATTTTGGCTACTTGAGTGATTTTTAAAAATATTGAGCCAATGCTTTAAAATGTGAATGTTTTTACATAGATATCTGGATTTTGGGATTTTCTTGCAAAAGTGGAATATCTGGAACATTAGCATGATTTTTCCCAATGACAATAGCCAACTGCAGCTGAGCATCACTGCCCCCTCCGAATAGGGCAAGGCCCCTCCAGTTCACCACATCCCTCAGTTTTCCCCACAGTCTTCCTGACATCCCCCAACTCACTCTCTTCACTGCCTTCCCACTCCGAGAGGTACTGGAGGTTTTGATGTCTATTCTATGAGACATTATGGTACTTCTTGCCCTAGGAATTCTAAGTCCTTATCTCAATATTTTAGCTGAAATCAACCCCGGGCTCTCTTGCAAACACATCCTATTTAGCAAATTCATTAATTAGAGTTCAAGTTTTCTTAGTGACATGTTAGGCTTCATCAAAGAATTACTTTAAACATTCTTTGGTTTGAATATGTTCTTCTAATGTATTATAATATTTAAGGCTTTTTTGGTAAAAGATTAGTTTCATGAATCTTGAATTTCCTATCGGGCCCTTGACTTACAAAATAGCCCCTCTGCATTTTATTTAAGCTAAGAATAATTTTCCTATAACATCAAACTAAAGATAGGAGTCTAACACACGAATATGCGAGCTTCCTACATAATGACGTAAGTCCAAGTCCAGATGCTATTTCAGGTGTAAATCTCTCAAATATCAACAACCCAATCACTGAGCAATCAATATAGGGGTAAAATAGGAGGGGGAATAAAGGAGTCCACAAAAGGAAGGAGTAGTGAGAAAAATCTGGACATTAAAATGCAGGTGATGGGATTCCAGATGCCTGAGCTGAGGGTTCCAGAACCATGGCATCACTGCCATGAGCAGGTCTGCATCTAGGACAGGATGAGAGAGGTAGTCACAGAATGGAAGAGGTGCCTGACTTTAGTAATAGGGTAAATACACTGATGCAATCTTTTATAAATAAAAATGAATGCAAAGAAATCCATGGTGAATAAAATGGCCAACGGGCTGAAATTTGGTCAGCGTTGAGCATATTTTCCCTATGCCAGGTATGGTGCTAAGTATTTTTTTATGTCTTTTTAAAGAAAATTTAATATGCAGAACAATTCCATGAGATAAGTTCTATTGTTTCCTATCCCTCTCTCTATTTTACAGTTAACAAAACTGAGACTTAAAGATGTCGAGTAACTTGCTGGGCTAATAACTAACAGGTCAGGATTCGGGCAGTTTGACCCCAGAAGCCGCTCTTGTCCATGGTCCTGCAGCTGGGACGCCTTAGCCTACAGTGAGATCAAGTTTTGCAGATGCTCATGTGACTCCACTATCCTGATGTGACTCCACTATCCTGGAGTTCCTGCTGGATGTGGAATAGGCTGGGGATCTCAGAGCTGGCCCAGACGAGTGGAATTAATTTGATGGGAAGACATATTTGGTCTTTCAGCACCAAATAGGTGGTTTCTGTCCAACCCAATGCTGGAAGAGAGGGCAGAGGAAGAAATGAGGCAGGGGGAGAAGAACACACAGAGAGAGAGAGAATAAGGAAATACATATACACACAGAAAGACCGACATCTAAAGACAGTGAGTCCAAGACAATGAATAAATACCTGTTGTTGGTAGGGACAAGAGCATTGAGGAAAAGATGGTTTCACCATCAAATTCAAGTCCAGAATGGAGAGCAGGGGAACCCTGCAGCTAAAGGAGGCCCGTATAACTCAGCACTGGAGCTGTCGTGCAATGATACTCCAGTCTGTGCGAGTACGTCTAACGTCACCGGAGCCTGTTTCCTGTCTTCCTTACAGTGGGTTTCCCCGTCCCTCTCCGCACAGGTATTTCTTAGTAGGTAGCCGAGACGTTCACTGCAACCTGAAATTCCCAATGGCCCTTGTTCTCCAGATCACTGTCCTCTTCCCCAGTGTCAGTTGTCCTGTCCTTCTGTCCTGTCACTGCTCCCCCTTCTCCCCAGCCATCCTTCCGCCTCTAGCTACCATCACACTCTGATATAAGAGCTTTCATCAATGGAGCCGCGTGCGTGTGCGTGCGTGCATGTGCGTGTGTGTGCATGCGCGTGTGCGTGTGTGTGTGCACGCCTACGTGTGTGCGTGTGTGTGCATGTGCGTGCATGCGTGCGTGCGTGTGTGCGTGTGTGTGCGTGCGTGCGTGAGTGCGTGTGTGCGCATGCGTGTGCTTGCGTGTGTGCGCGTGCGTGCATGTGTGTGCGCGTGTGTGTGCGTGCATGCGCGTGTGCGTGTGTGTGTGTGTGTGCGCGTGTGCGTGTGTGCGTGCGTGTATGCGTGAGTGCGTGTGTGCGTGCGTGCGTGTGTGCGTGCGTGCATGCGTGAGTGCGTGTGTGCGTGTGTATGTGCATTGCGATGCTTCGTGAAGCTGTGAGGAGCCAGTTGTCTGTGACCCTTCGGCTGCCTCTCTGAGTTCTTCATTACCGGTGGGTCTCTCCATGGCCTCGGGACTGGACGCGGAGGGTCTGGAGCTGAGAAGCGGGTAGTATCTGCAGAGGAACGCCCAGAGAACGTTCTATTAAATGAGCACCCTGCTCGCCCCTCTGCTCACTTTATTGGCACATTTCCTACGGAATGGTTACCTTCAACTGCAGATTTGCTGTTACTGCGCTAACCAGATTTAGAGTACATGCGGTAGACTTTCCAGGTCCACTCAGCTCACCAGAATAATAGGTAATCCTCTAACTCAGTGGTTCTCAGTCCTATCAGATCCAACAACCCCTTTTGGCAGTAAGTATTTAACAAACATTTTGTGAAGACTTCTTCATGATTTGCATGGGTAATACAGCCTATTTACATATACCTTTAAAAGTGCTCTAACTGTACAAGAAGAAATAAAAGGAAAGTAAGTAAATAACGTAAATGTAAATTCTTGGGCAGGAGTATAGTCGAGACAGAAGGTTGTCAGATATTTTCACCTCTTTGTAGAATCTTTGAGAATGGGATTGTGACTAATGAAGTCTGGCATAGGTGTTTCATATTCCACTCAAAACCCCTGAGGAGGGTTATAGAGTCAGAGATGATTCTTCCAGAATCCCAGTTTCCGAAAACTGTGACTTTGTTACCGTATGCGGCATAAGGTCATTAGCAGACGTGATTAAATTAAGGATTTTGAGGTGGAGAGATTAGACCAGACTATCCCAGTGGGTCCAATGTAGGCTTAAGGGTTCTCCTAAGGGACAGGCAGGAGCGTCAGAGTCAGAGAAGGTATGACAAGGGAAGAAGAGGTTGGAATGATGCAGGGCCATGAGCCAAGGAGTGAGGGCAGCCTCTAGAGCAGCGGTCCTCAACTTGTGGGTCACGACCCCTTTGGGGGTCAAATGACCCTTTCACGAGGGTCGCCTAAGACCATCGGAAAACACATATCGGATACTTAGATTACGATTCATAACAGTAGCAAAATGACAGTTATGAAGTAGCAACGACAGTAACTTTATGGGGGTCACCACGACATGAGGAACTGTATTAAAGGGTCGGGGCCTTAGGAAGGTTGAGAACCACTGCTGAGTCTAGAAGCTGGGAAACACATGCAAGGATTTCTCCACAAAGCCTTCGAGGGGACAGAGAGCCTTGACGATCCACGTTAGACTTCTGACCTCTAAACCGATCAGGTAATAGACATATTTCAGGCCACTATGTTTGTGGTCATTTCTTACAGCAGCAAAAAGAAGCTCATATAATGACCAACTCTTGGAAAATTCCAAACTATCAAAGTTCAATCTTCATAAATTTATATGTTAGTGTTCTTCTGGGAAAATTTATTGTATAGTCAAAGTGTGGAAAAATACTCCATGATTATATGTAAAAGAAAGCTAGATTCTAGACTTAAATCATTATAAACAGGGTTTTCATTATGTTACCAGGTCTTTGATTTTCTCACTCTATCCTGTCTTTTCTCTGCTCACTTTTTTTTGTTGTTTTGTTGTTGTTTTGTTTTGTGTTGGTTCATATTTCAGGCTGAGCAGTTTAGCGTCTGTCTTGTTTTGAGGCTTCTTTGCCTTATGGCTTTGCTTCCTCTTTGCAGAGCAGCCCTTCAAGTTGTTTTCTGCAGACTGTTTCCTCCCTACGTTCTGGCTGTTCAAATTCTTGTTTAAGGTACTTGCTCTTCCTTCAGCCTAAAATGACCTCTCACTGCCCGTCCCTAGGTTGGACGGATGCATGGTGATCCTTCAAAACTCTTTCGCCATCATTTCTAAGCAGTTTCTTTGACCTTTGCTGTCAGAGGTAGATCCTTATCTTGGGTTTTCAGTGGTCCCCACACTTACTTATTTTTTTATCCATCACCTATTCTGTTTTATCTAAGGGTAGACCCTGTGCTGAGCCCTTCAGATGTATTTTGTCATTTATATCACATACCAGTGCTACGTGTTAGTTACTTCTTTCTGTTTTCTAGATGGGGAAATTGAGACTCAGAAAGTAAACATTCAAAATCTAAAGACAAAAAGAAAAAAAGGGATTCTTATTCTTAGAATCCTTTATGTTCATGAAAGATTAAATCTCAATGGATTGCCCTTTAAAGGATTAAATGTCATAACTTCTTCAGGATGCCTGCCTTGACAGTGGGTCACTCACTGTCACTATATGTGCTAGGGGGATGATGACGTTTTTGGAATTTTCCAAGTTTTCTGCTTTCCACAGATCTCAATCATTCATAATGCAGTTTCTGATTATACTTCAGTTTCTGATGATATTATCTTTGAAATAAAAGAAAAGCGGGAAAAGCAATGATTCAAAGAAATCATGGCACTTATCACATTAATGAGTGCTGGTTCAGTTTGTACAATAGACTTTTCTCTGCTAAATTTAATTTTTTGCTTCAAAGATTCGATGCTTGAATCAGCTTTTCCTTTTATGTTAATGATGAGTATCATTGCAAGCATTAATTATATAATGCCTTGTGTTCACACTACGATTTTCACACCAAAATGTAGAAGCACATTTTTGAATTCAGCAATCTCTCAAATTTAAGTCTACCATAGAAGAGGGACAGCAAATTTATTATTTTGCTTTTACATTTTTAACCTTCTGAAAATATACGTTGTATAGAAGGGCTTGGAGGCTAGGTGATAAAACAATAGCCACAACAACCAACTGGATACAGTTTGCTTTGATCTGATTGGAAATACACATTGTTGCAAAGCTGCCTGGTCTGTCCCCAAAGCTGTTTCTAAGACTGCTAGTGAGGTTTTAGAAATAAGCCGAAGGGCTGCTGCAGGCCGGAGTCAGAAGGCTGTCCCTGTGGTTTTGATTTCTAATTTCATTAGCTGCAAAACTAAAGGCTGAATTCCCCCTAGTTTCGTTCTCCGGTGGAAGAATTTCCAGGCAGTGATCTCGATGGGCGGCTTCTCCACAGGGGGGCCTTGGATTGTCTTGGAAGGTTTTGCAGCAGTGTGTCGTGCGTGGCTGTGCCGGTCCTGCTCCTGCGTGCCCGCCGTGCCTGCCTTGCCCCAGCTCTGCTCAGGCACCTGTGATGGGAGATGAAACCTGGCAGGCTGCAGCGATTCTCAGGCTCCTCATCGTCAGTTGGTCTCTGGCAGGAGTCAACCAACGTGGGGGCGCCGAAGGGCTGGGGGGCAGAAGAAGCCAGGGCATCTGCTCCTCCAGGGGGCCCGGCCTGCTGCCTGCTGCCTGGATCCCTCTAGCCTCAGGCTGGTTCTGGCTTTGTGCCGTCGCTGTTCTCTGAGCTGCTGTGCTTTCCTGTCAGGCTTCTCCATCGCCCCTCCTCACCTGTGCCACAAATGCCGTGACTAAGGTCCCTGCCGTAGGTGGGCAACGTGGTTTCCGATTTCCTAGTTAGAGCTCGACTGCTACAGGTATCGGTTCTCAGGGATGAGCACCGACGGAACGAACTGTTGTCTTCGTGAGAATTTTTGGAGCATTGACTTGTACAAAATTTACCTTGTTTTAGGCCTCAAGAAACAGTAATCTGGGAAAACAGATGATAACGATCATTTCCTGGGCAGGTATTTGTGAGCTGATGAATTCTTTTTTGTACTGCTGTGCATTACACACGCGTAGGTCTGTCTTGGAGTTCTGCCTTTGGTAATTACCCAATGGTATAAGGCAGTGTGACTGCAGGGTAGGCTGTGAAAGAGGTTTACATGGCTTCCCGGTCAGAGGAGTGTCTGTCCCGGACGTCACTACACAAGGGGCTAGCATGCCGGGCCGCCCGCGTTTCTCGAACCACGTGGCGTTCTGCAGTGGGAGAGGGCAGCACCAGGAGTCGGGAAACAGGGACCTTATCTCAGTCTGGGTTCGCTAGAGACAGGGACGAGCAAGTGATTTATGGTGGGAAAGACCCGCGAGGAAATGAGGAAACAGGACGGAGCAGGGAGGAAGATAAGCACAGATGGGTTTCCGCTGAAGCCGAGCCCCAGCCTGGTCACATGGGGAGCTCTGGAGCGTGAGTGACACCACAGAGATGCTGGGCTCTGGCACCCCTGTGCCCGTAAGTCACTTACTGGGGGTGGCGCCTGCTGGGAGAGAAGTGCATGCAGTCCCAGGCATCGATACCCAGGGGCACCATTCTCTGGAGAAAGGGGTAGCTGTGAGCTCTTAGCAGCAGACTTACAGCAGCTGAGACACGGCTAGACCAACCTAATGAAGGAGATATGCATGGGGCACCCATAGCGCCTACTACAGGGGTCAGTGCACCCGTGCAAACCCGCTGGCGCTGCACAAGACACGTAACTGCTCCGAGCCTCGGGGTCCTTGTCTGTTTAAATAATGCAAAAGACAGGGAGTTGGCAATAGCAACCACCTCGCCACTTTCTCTGTCACTCACAAATGGGCTTTGAAGGACACAAAGTGGCAGAACGTAGTAGCCGCTCTGTTGGGGGAGGGGACCATGGCAAGTCAGGAAGCTAGTGTGGAAACGCCCGTTTCAACGTGATTTCAGTCTCCCCTGGGAGTCCCCTGAGAACATAGTGCGAGACAAGGACTCGGGTGAAGGTACTTTATTTTGGAAGTGAACCTAGCAGGCGAGCGTGAGGGAGTGGGAGAGCGAGGCCGGGATGGAGGAAAGGCAGGCACAGCCCTGAGGTCTCCACAGGGCCGTCGGGAGGGTGAGCCAAGGCCTGCAGGACGCTGTTGGCATGACAGCCCAGGGACTGAAGTGCGCTGTTTGCTGTGCTGCACTCTGCACTGCGCAGACCCACTGACGGTCCTTCTTAAAGACGCGGCTGACCCCTGCGGCTAAGAAAAGAGTTGACCCTGCAGTGGGCAGTCCGCCCCCCTTGCTGCAGCTGCTTCTGAGGCCACAATTGATAGCCATCATCTCTCCCCTCCACTACCCATTGTAGACTTCCCTCGGCCTCAGCCAGCACTCCTGGGGCTGCTTGGTCAGTAGGTGACCTGGATCTCATCCTGAGGGGTCTGAGGCTGGGTTGACTGATGTCCTGCAATGGCCTGTTACCTGTGATCTGTGGTTATAGAAACACCAAGAGCGCCCTGTGAGTCCCCTGAGGTCCGAACTCACCCCTTCCTTCCCCGCGTTGTGTAGCAGCAACCCCATGTCTCAGGTGCTTCACGGTCAGTTTCATGCCAACATGGAAAATCTGTTCTTTGCCTGTAGTCCATGGGCATGAAGAGCCCAAGAGATCAGGTGGAGTCACAGCTTCAAGCTATTTCCCCAAGAACCAGGCTCTCTATTCGAGCAAAGTTTAAAGTTGAGGAAACAAGAAATCCGAGTCCAGCAGATGTGTCAGAGGGAGTGAAGACGAGAGGAACTAACCAGTGCTTGCACTCTTGGGTGCCCAGATCTTCGTTTTCTAGCTTGGGGGTGCACAACGCCATGTGATGGCTATTGTTTGAATGCATATAGTGTATCCCGGAGAACGGTATCCCAACCCCCCCACTGTAGACACGAACTGGCGCCGTATCTGAGCCAATCTGAGGCCAGTCTAATATTCTGCCAGGGAGGGTCCTTCCCCTATGCAATAGGGACAGTGGATCCTGGGGTCATGGGTCTATTGCTGCATCTTCTCTAGAGAGAGGCGGTTACCATACCGGGAATTGGCTCACCCAGTTGTCATCCCAGCCATGGCTGACATCAGAGGCAAGCCCCAAAGAATGTCAGATGGGGCTCCAGGTGGGTCTGCCACAGTTACCATCACAGATCTTTTGTGCGATTCCTCTTTGCATGTGATGCTGAGCTCGGGGCTGTACCCAGGAGGTGCACACTGCTTCTGCCTCTTTGGTCTTCTGTTCACAGATCATTCAGAAAACAGCAGGTAACTGTTACGTGCCACGTCTGTGTTGGCGTTACAAATGGGAGTAAGTTTCTGTCCTTTGAGAACTCACTCCCTAGCACGGGAAATGGATACGTAAACAGTGAACTAACTCTCTTTTGTAACGGATGCTCTTAATATAGGGAGCACAAAAAAAGAGAGTTATAATCCTATTTGAAACAATCTAGAAAGTCTTCATAGAGGAGGTGATATTTGGGTTGACCATTAAATGATGAATATGAGTTTTCAAAATAGACCTTGGTAGATCGAAGGCATGCCAGGTAGAGAAAACATCATCAGCAAAGGCATTGAGACACGAAGGGACATGGTGTGACTAAAGCCGAGGGTCTGTGCTGTCATGTTGAACTGGGGAGAATCGAGAGGGGTAGGATGGGAGGAGGAAGAAATGGTTGAACCAGGCCAAATTGAAAGGCCCCATACAATATTCTAAGGAATTTGGACCTGGCAGACGTCTCCAACGTCGACATATGTATATAGACTCTGCAGCCAGCATAGTGGAAATAACTGGCACGTGCATGGGTTGGAGCGTAGGGCGCAGAGCCTGCACCACAGCACTGCCAGGAGGCTGGAAGGAGCTCGCCCCGCCAGCTTGGAATGTATTTCCTACGCAGGCTGCAGTGGAAACCAGCATGGTCTAGTAAAGTCAGAGCTGTTGTGACTGAAGCGATGACGGGAAGGGGCCCGGAGGCCTGTCTGATGATCCTTTTGCTTTCTTTGTTTGTCAGATGAAACAAACAAATCAAAACAAAACAAAACATAACAACAAAACAAAATAAAAAGTCATGTGAAATGATATGTGAGTACAAGGCTAGAACATGAACCTTTGATAGAATCTGAAACCCTTTGGCCTTGTGGTTGTATCCTTCAGATCTCACCTGTTATGAGCAGAATCTCAAATGACATACATGAAATTTTATTTCATAAAATGTTGGGTGGTAGTAAGAGACTAATCAATATTGGCTCTTCTTATTCTTATTATTATTTTAATTGTTAACCAAAGCACTCAAACAAGTTTTAGAAGCAGGTAAGGAGAAGGTGAGGAAGAAACGGGGTAAGAATGTGCTGAGCCCCCCGTTTGGATCAGGACTGAGGATGGAGTCCCATTTCTGGCCTAGCGACGGGAAAGCTGCCAGGAGCTGTCTCTGATGCGCCTCATTCTTGCTTTCTGAAATTATCCCACAGTCTCAGCATTAAGCTTGGAGACTCAGCAAAAGACCTGGGACTGGACGTGGTGGAGGCCAATTATAGTATGTCTCCGTGGTGCTTCAAGCTCCTATCTTGGGCACTGTGGTGACACCTGTCTTCTTAACGGGATCCCTAAACTAGGTATGTCTGTTGGCTGAGAGGAAAAGGGAGGGGGGACCACACCTGTGAGGGGCGGGCAGCAGGACATAGGGACCTGCTGGAATTACCTGTGGGGTTTTTGCAGACTGCCCTCGTCTCTTCCTCTACGGTTACTAGTAGAAATGCTCATATGCCCCAGCTGGGGAAGAGGGGAGGTGACTGACGAGCCTGAGTCACAATAGCATGTCCTGTCCCTTAGACATGTTGGGGAAGAAAAGAGGTTCAGAACCCCTGATTTAACCTTTGCTTTTGCCTTATCTTTTTGAAATCTGCAGAGAAGCCTTTCTCCTTTCATGTTCTTCATGACCTCAGAAAATTGCTAGCTACCAGTATTTGTTTATTACAGCCCTTAGAGTTTATAATAAATCCGAATTAATCGGGACAGCATGATAAAAGTGATAAATCTTAGGTGTATCTGGTGGTGGTTCAGGATAAATGTCCCGATTTGTCATGGTTTGGCAATGGGGAATGGAGTAAGGGAGGAGGTTGTGTGTGTGTCCATTGCGATACTCTGTCTTAAAGGCATTCCCGGGGTTCTGAGTCACTTCTAGACACCTCCAGTTGAGTGAGTAATAACGACAGGAAAAAGAAGGATGACCAGAGAGAGCTTTGAGTTTTGTGGGCCATGAGGATGGATGAGGGGGAGGAATTAATACTGTATGACCAAATCTTCTGGATGATGTAACTTTAGTCCAAATGTGTAGCTTAGTTCTATTAATGGAAAAGTTTTCTTATTCCTTCAGTGTATTTTAGAAATATTTAAGTTGTAAAGAGAAAGGGCACTAGGTTAACTGTATTGTAATTTCATCCAATATTTTTTACACATATAATTATTTATGAAACAAATACATACGAGTACATATGTTTTTTTAAAGTCAAATGATGCTAAAATACTTACGTATTAAAAAACAGCTGTTGTCCTCTCCCTCATGCAACCCTGTTCTTCAGAGCCATTTAACTGCTAACAACTCCTTTCCTGTTATATGGCTTCCTGTTTTGTGAAGGAAGAATTTTTAGTCTCATCCTCTATATTCTCACCTCCTATATCCTTGCAATATCATTATTTCATGATGTTTGGTTAATTCCATGTTTGTGGTTTTTATTATTTCTACTCAGTAAACACTATTGTTATTATTATTTTTGCTGACCCAAATATTTGGCTATGATTATAATTGCTTTTAGTTTTCCTGAAATGGAAAATTGCATCATTCATTGTTTTTATCATCTTCACTGCCTTCAAAGTGGCCCAACTCTTCCCAAACCCTGAAATAGCTTTGTAAAATGTCCCTCTTAAAATTTTTCTCAGAGTCATACCTATCGGCTAATCTATCTTGCCCCTGACGCCACCCCCGTTTTGAGACGTATTTCCTGCAGCTCTCAGTTACTCTGTCAGCCCACACGGGTTGCTCCCTGAACCTGCTACAGATTGTCTGCCCTAACTCACTTTGCTGCTCTCCTTTGTGTCCACGATTATGTCATTTTCTTTCTTAGTTTATTTCTTCATTCTCCTCGGCTTCCTGAAAAGCCATGGGATGTAAAGTTTCTGAGACTACATATTTGGAAAGAAGAGTATTTATTCTACTTCTACACTTTGGGCACTTTGGCTAAATCTAGAGTGGTGGTTGTAATGCCCCCCAACCCCAAAGTTGGAAGCTATTACTGTATTGACGTCTAGCTTATAATATTGCTTTTGAAAAGATGTATATACTTTTGTTGTTTCTGATCCTTTGCCTGTGACTTGTTTCTTCCATGCTGAAAAATTTTAAGATCTCTTTATCTTTGGGATTCTCAAATTTCACCATGCTATCCTCAGTGTAGGTTCCTTTTTTCATTCATTTTGCTGTGTCTTTTAAAGCAAGAAATTCATGTCTTTTAGTTCTGGGAAATTTCCTTGAATTGATTCTTTGACGGCTTCTTCAATGAATGCTTTCTCTGTTCTCTGTTTCTGAAACTCCTGATGGTCGAATTGAACCTCTAACCTTAAGTTTCCTTGTCCTATTTTCTATCTCTTTGTCCTTTTGTCCTACTTTCTGGGTGAATTCCTTGATGTAATCTTGCTGCCCTCTTACTGTTTCTTATTTTAAAATTGTAACAATAGTTGTGTATCTAGAAGAATTTTTAATGTTTATTTTTAAAACATTTTTTTTTCATTTCATGGATGTAGTTGAAACAATATTTTTAAACTACCTATTTCTTTTTCCCAATAGAGATGCTAATACATCCCTTCTGTCACCCCCAAGAGAGGAAGGGACTATTGAATCTCTTACCTACAAGTATGCCATATCCCTTAGGGCATGTTAAGAGGAAAGTTTCAGAACTTCTGAGAATATTAAACAGAGTGTCTCTATAGTTTTCTTTTTCTTTCTGCATTGTATCTGTTTCTTCTGAGTTCTTTTTATTTTCTTATTCTTTGTTTGTCTCCCCTTAATACTGTAGACTTTCCTCAAATGCCTGGAGTCCTTGACTGTCCATTCATTGATTATGAGTAAATCTTTAGAAAGTTGTTTGGAAGTTGTGTCTATTGGACTTTTCGACTGGTGAGCTTCACGGTAGGGTAATCAGCATGACACAGCCTTTTCACTGGGGACCTTCAAACGTCAGAATCAGTAGTATTTTTGTCTCGGGGTGGTTCCGTTTTTTTTCTGGGGAAGTTCCCTCCAATGTGCTGGGCATTCTTTCTGTCAGTGTTTCATCTGCCTGGCCTACCTCCCCTCTCCCTTTTACCTCTCATCTCAGTCCGAGCCCCCACTTCTGCCTGCAGCAGTTGGGGAGGAGTAGTCAGACCCAGCTGTACCCCACCTTCTGAGTTACTTGTGCTCTTAGCCTGTTGGATTCTGGAGGTATTTTTAATTTGCTTCTCATCATTATCTTCCTTTGCAAGCACTTAGATGTACCCTTTTTCTCTCTGGCAAATCATTTACTGTTCTGTCACTGCTCGCCAGCTAATCGTGTAGTTCAGAATTAAAATGATCTCCATGACTGATCAAAGATTGAATTTGTATTTCTGATTCTTATTTCCTTGAGTATTAGGGGGATTTTAAGGTTGGAAATGTCTCCCATCTTGAGACTGAAAATCCAGTAATCTGATTGTCTTTAGGTATAATAGGGAATAATTAGGGTGATTAAATAAGTTACTACATGGGAAAACATTTTTTTCCTCTTCAGTTTCTCTTCTGACAGAAGCTGAAATACTCATCTTCATGAAAACATATGTTTTTCTTGAATTTGTGGGGGTACATGGAGAAACAATCAAAGTGATTGAAAATGGCTGAGAATCACATTGCAGCTTTTTTCCCCATAATTGATAGGATAGGAATTTCCCCCCCTTTTTTTCATACAAATTCATAATTTCAGATCACACCAAGGTTACTCTGCAATGGAAGGAAATTGTGAATTTTCCAGGTGGTCTGTGTACTCCGCATTTCTGCACAGAAATCCCGAGTACAAATCTAGCCTGTGGAAAGAGTGCTCGGTGTTCTGATATCACCTAAACTGATGGGTCCTGTTTAAACAAACAGAGAGAATAGAGAAAGAGTCAGTGGGAGGAGGGTGTTACAGTGTTTCCCCAGAGAGCGGTTTCCTGCAAACTGGAACTGGTTTGCAGGTGATCACAGAGGGCAGTTGGTGGTAATTGATGTTGAACACGTCTGTGTGGCAGGAACTGTGCTACCTCTGTCTCACAGCTTAGGAAGCAGAGACTGAAGTGACTTGCCCACTTTTACACAGAACCAGGATTCAATCCCTGGCAGCCTGACCCTGGAGCCTCTGCCACTAACCTACCTTTTAGTACTGAAGAGACGTGGAGATGGTGCGTGTGAAGAAGAGAGGCAATAGGTACGACAAGGCAGGCAGCCTGCACGGACAGCGGTCCAGGAAACTGTGCCCCAGGGGTCTTGTGGGTATCGCTGAGAAGAGGGGTTGAGGAAAAGAACTGTGTAAATATTTGCTTCTGCTTGCATGTGTACCCCCCAGCGCCCACCACCAATTAGGAGAGCCTGCTTGAAGAATGCTGCCTCAGCTTCTGAAAAGGAGACCCCAGGGCATGTGTTAATGAGAGAAGGAGAGTCGTGGCTGACGGAAAAAATAAAGCTCTCAGTGGGAGCCCTGGGTCCAGTAAGGCCTGGGGCATGTGGACTGAGCAGCAAGAAACCCCCTCTGTAGGGCTCCCCCTGACTCCTAGCCTCCCTGCTGCATCTTGGAACAGAGCTCTGTCTCCTGTGACTCACCTTATATGGGACAATTAATGAGTAGTGTGATGACAGGAGACATCTCTCCTTATTGTTCATATCTTGGACTTGTGACCAGATAATTCGCCATTGCCCTCCTGGTTCCATTAGAGGAGAAGTGCCTTTTCAGCAGTTTGCGGAATTAGGACACAAAAGCAAAGGGCACAGAGTTAACTGCATCACCCATCTTTCATTTATTCAGTCAATTGCTTTGGAGAGAAGCATGGATTTAGAAAGGCGGGCTGTTTTGCTTGGAGATGCAGTCCCTTTTTCGTCAATATTAGGATGCTTGTTACCATAGAATTACTTTGAATGAGAGTGACTGGATTCTCTTATCCACTAATTCAATACAAATGGAACTCGCTGTAAGCAGAGATTTCGAAGGGCTTTCCTCTAACCTGTTTTGATTCTGAGAGGAAGGTGTCATTATTCTCTTCCTAAAACTGAGAAAACTGAGACTCAGAGACATTTACGGAAGGGCTATGCCCAAGGCCACGCAGAGGTTGACGCAGAAGTGCAGCTAAGACTGACTGGCTCCCAATCCTGGGCTCTTTTCTCAGCACCACGTTGGTTGAGTTGCTTGTTGTGCAAAGTTTGCTAAGCCAGTAACTCCTTAAGCCTTTAAAAGGCCTCTTGTCTTGAGGACCCAGGACATCATGCAGGAAAATCATACTCATCAGTTGCTTATTAGGCATTTCTTTTTTTAAAAAATTATATTATTTTTATATTTTATTTATTTTTGACATTCAATATTATTTTATATTAATTTCAGCTATACAGCATCATGGTTAGACATTTATATAATTTAAGAAGTGATCTGCCTGGTTAGGCTAGTACCCACCTGGCACTATGCATAGTTACTACTATAATAGTGACCATATTTTCTATGCTTTACCTTACATCCCCACGACTATTTTGTAACTACTAATTTGTACTTCTTAGCCCCTCCACCTTTTCACCCTTCTCCTTAACCCCTTCCCATCTGTCACCCCAATAAATCTAGTACCCATTTGATACCTTCCATAGTTATTACAGTATTACTACGTTCCTCATGCCGTTCCCTACATCCCCGTGACTACTGTGTAAGAACCCACGTGTACTCCTTAATCCCTTCCTTTTTTTTTATTCACCCCAATCCCCTCCTATCTGGCAACCATCAAAATGTTCTCTGAATATATGAATTTGTTTCTGTTTTGTTTGTTTGTTTATTTTTTCTTTAGATTCCACATATAAGCAAAATCACATTGCATCTGTCTTGCTCTGTCTGACATACTCCACTGAGCACAATACCCCCCAGGGCCATCCACGCCACTGCGGATGGCAAGAACACATTCCCTTCCATGGCCGAGCAATATTCCACTGTATGCACGTAGCACCTCCTCTTTGTCCATTTATCCATTACCCGACTCTCCAGATGCCTCCACATCTTGGTCACTGTAAACAACACTGCAGTGAGCATATGGATGACTTCCCCTTGAAGTAGTATTTGGATTTCTTTGGATAATATCCAGAAGAGGGATTACAGAGTTCTTCTTTGTCTGTTACAACCTTTGTTTTAAAGTCTATTTTGTCTGAGTATTGCTAGTTCAACTTTTTGTTGTTGTTGTTTCCATTTTTATGAAAATTTTTTTTTATCTCTTTACTTTTGTTCTGTGTGTGCCTTTCAATCTGAAGCGAGTCTCTTATAGGAAGTATATGTAAGGGTCTTGTTTTCTTATCCGTTTAGACACCCTATCTTTTGATTGAAGCATTTAATTCACTTACATTTAAAGTAATTGTTGATAGATATATAGTTATTGCCATTTTATTAGTTATATTTTTTATCTTTTTATTTTCTGTCTTAAAGAAGTCCCTCTAACATTCCCCGTAATAATTGGTTTGGGGATGATGAACTCCTTTAGCTTTTTTTCTGTCTGGAAAGCTCTTTATGTGTCCTTTGATTCTAAATGATAGCTTGACTGGGCAGAGTAGTTCTGGTTGTAGGTCCTTGCTTTTCATCACTTTGAATATTTTGTGCTAATCCCTTCTGGCCTGCAAAGTTTCTGATGAGAAACCAGCTGATAGTCTAATGGGAGCTTCTTTCTAGATAACTAACTGCTTTTCTCATGGTGCTTTTAAGATTCTGTCCTTGTCTTTAACATTTGGCATTTTAATTATGATATGTTTTGGTGTGGGCCTGTTTTGGTCCATCTTGCTTGGGATTCTCATGCTTCCTGGGCTTGTATATCTTTTTCCTTTGCCATGTTAGGAAAGTTTTTCATTATTATTTCTTCAAATAGGTTTTCAATTCCTTGCTCTGTCTCTTTGCCATCTGGTACTCCTATGCTGTAAATGTTGGTATGCTTGATGTTGTCCTAGAGGCCCCTAAAAATATCCTCAATCTTAAATTTCTTTTCTTTTTGCTGTTCTGTTTGGGTTTTTTCTGCTACCTTATCTTCTAGATTATTGATTCAGTTTTCTGCTTCATCAAATTTACTGTTGATTCCTTCTAATGTATTCTTTATTTCAGTTATTATATTCTTTATTTCTGACTGGTTATTTTTTATATTTTCTGTCTCCATTTTTGTGTTTTCTATCTTTTTGTTGATGTTCTCCTGGGATAATTGAGCATCCTTATAACCAGTGTTTTGTACTCTACATCTGGTAGATTGCTTGTCTCCATTTTTAAAAGTTCTTTTTCTGGAGCTTTGTTCTGTCCTTTTATTTGGGACACGTTTCTTTCATTTCCCCATTTTGGCTGCCTGACTGTGTTTGTTTCTGTGTATTAGGTAGGGCTGCTATGCCTCCCTATTTGGATAAATTGTAAACAGAAAGCTAATATAGCTACTTTAATATATAGTAAAGAACTAAATTTATTTATTTATTCATTTAGTCATTCATTCAGCCACATCTTGTGCCCTGCCAGGGACCACCTGGTATGAGTCACAAATAAATCTGTGAATAGCTGCCACCTGGTCTGGGCTTGGAGGTGCCTTGAGAGATCAATCTGTGAACCAAGGATGACTGTTGCAAGTGCTGGGATTAGGGCTACTCAGCCAGAGGTGTGGGGCATGCCAAAGCCAGATGCTGTTTGTTTCTCCCTCTAGGAGAAAGCTGTCCCTCCAGCCCTCACCCTAAAGCCAGACAATTCAGTTCCTCTTCTATGTCCCTGGTGCCTGTCAAGCTGCTGCCCACTTGCTGAAGCTTAGAGTGAGTAAGTCCATCAGCAAGCAAGTCTGTGTGCAGTCTCTTTAAGAGGAATCCCTGGGACTGTAGCCCTCCCTCTCAAGACACAGTATCCTCTGGTTCACCCAGCTAAAGCTATGAGGACTTCTCTCCTTGGCACTGGAACCTCTGACTGGGGACTGTGGTTTGGTGCTAGGACCCCTCGCTCCTCTGGAGTGTTTGAACCTCTGCACCTGAAATATCCCTCCTGATTTTTAATAGTCACACCCGGGTGTAGGACCAGCCTGTTCCATGTCTCTGCCTTCCCACCTGTCTCAAGGTGCCTTTATCTGTATGTATTTAGCTGTAGGTCTTCGGTTCAGCTAGATATTAGGTGATTCTCAATGATGGTTGTTCTGTTGTTTAGTTGTTATTGATGTAGTCATGAGAGGAGGTGAGCACAGTCATCCTGATCTCTTTTGGTCTACTTGGTTTTCTTCCTCTCACAAGAATGTGTAATTTAAAGTGAGACCAAGAAAGAAAACAGCCTTTTTAGTGCACCTGTACTTTTTGTATTTCTTAATCTATCCATTTTACCAGTTAATTTTTGAAGGCCGAGCACTGCTTTTCCATCTGGACAGGAAATTTAGGCATTTCTTTCTTGATTATATAACTGCTTAGTACATTTTTAGGCACATGGAGAAAAAAATTATGTTATGCTTTATGTCTTTAAGGAGTTTTCAGTCATATTGGAAGATGAATAATGTACAAAAATACATTCTTCTCATAAGAATGCATAATTTAAAGTACGACCAAGACAAAAGTAGCCACTTTTTCTTGCATCTATACTTATTGTATTTCTTAACCTATCCATTTTATCAGCTAATTGTTGAAGGCAGAGGACAAAAGTAGCCACACTCAAAAAATTATTTAGGAGAGTTACTAGTCATCACTGAATATACTATCTGACTTTACATTCTAACCATCCCCCTCTCCAGAATTGATTTCAGAAAATTTTTTAAAAAACATGTCTCAGTGTTTATCAGAATATCCACATGGGAAGAATTTGTATTCATGTAATAAACTTAGAAAAGATAAGTAAAGATAAGATTGCTATGTAAATGTTAGTGTCTACACAAGGGAGAAACTCCATAAATGAGGCCAGGCAAAGCCAGTCATTCCCCCTCAGTATTTCCATAGTACTGTGAATAATCTTTCTTATTTACTACATCATGAGCTCCTAGAAGGAAGACACTATATTGTATACATATTTACATCCCCAGTGTCTGATATGCCTACCTGGTAGAAGTTAATAAAACAATCTCTACCATGCATTTAGTTGAATCAATAAATAAGTCTCACTTTCATACTGTGTATGAGTATGATAATGCTAGCTAATGAGAAAGCTCCTAAATTTCAGTGGTTTTGCACAACAGAACTGTAGTTGTCACTTATGATAGTCTAATGAGGTGCCCATGGTTAATGGGTGGCTCTCCTCTACCTGGTGAATCAGGCACCTGACAATTTCTGTCACATGGCTCACTTTCCACTGGGGCTTCAGAGACCCCTGAAGATGGTGGGCAGACAGGGGAGAGACCAAAAGAGGGCACTTCTGCTAACATTTATTTGATTAGAATTACATGACCCTACCTAGGCACATGTGTTCCCTAGCTGGACAGGTTTCTCAAGGAGAGTCTCAACATCATGGATGAGAAGTATGGATTTTAGTGGACATTGGCCCTCTCTACTACATCTGGCCTTTAGCACTTCCTAGCTGTGTAATCTTAGGCAACTTCATCGCCTCTCTATGTCTCAGTTCCTTACTTATATATGTAGATAATACATTATCTTGTAAGGTTGTAAATGTAAATGGCACGTGTGTTTGAAGTAGCTTAGCTGCAATGCTAAGCATATGCTTAACATGTGAGAGCTCTTATAATGTTACTTTTCATATTTTAATTCAATTAAGATACTTATTGTGTTAACATTTATTTTTCTTCAACCATAATTATGGCACATACAAAACTAGGGCAACCAAAGGGGAACATGTAGTTGTGTGTCTTAAGGTAGGAGAAGAGGTAGATACTTCTAGATTAATAACCGTTATAGTGGCACATACTAAGGCTAGGGTAACATATAGTACCCATTTGGCAGTGTGGACTGTAGATAAGAAAGAGAATTTTTTTCTTGAAAACTTACTGCAGATCTACTAAGAGAAGTTACATTGTCAGTGTGAAAGGTTGATTGTCTCTTAGATACACAGCCCATCCTAACGGAGGTAGGTGGAATGGAAATTTTACAAACTTGTTCCATAGTTGAAAGACAATAAAAGAGGACCCAGGGAAAGGAGAACAAAAGATTGTAAGGACTCAGGGTGATAGAAAGAGAAAAGGAGGGAAGGAAAGGGAAGGGTCAAGAAAGGAAGGGAAGGGAAGTGGAACTGTGGTGGGCCACCTGGATCTCCTCTTCAGGACTGAATTACTCATTCCCCAGCTGCTGTGAACATGTTTTTTGCTGACGGCTCATAGCTGAGTCTTCACTCAGAAATTTCTGTTGGTTGAAGGAAGTTTCCTAGCCCAAGGTACAAACCTCCCTCCATCCAGTCAAGGTGACACTTTCAAGACCCATCATGGACTCTGAAGGGCCAACTCAGCTTTGTAGTTCCCAGTGACATTTACTGAGGCCTGTGTTGCAATTGAGTTCAAATTCTCCTTTTGCTCAGTTTAGCTTCCTACATCCCTTCACAGCTGTGGTTCCAGAGTTCTTCCCAGTAAAGTTTCTCAAAGGAACCTCCATCTCAGAGTTTGTTTTCTGGAGAACTGGACCTACTAGAGTAGAGAAGAAAAGAAGGATGGAAAGCAGGCAGAAGGACCCACAGGAGAGGGAATTTTTCTTTATGGATTGTTGCACATAGCAGCCCCAGGAAGCATCAATATAGAAGGACTGCTTCTTGTTTACCTCCAGGAAAACTTGGTACAGTTAGACAGTATGACTCCAACTTGCAATAAAAGGCCCTTTGTACATTCTTCTGAAGTCCTCCATTATGCTCTCCCAGCCAACAGTGAGTTTGTTTAATAATGGATCATTCTGCTCACCTTTCACTATCAATGGCCAGCACTGGTGTTATGTTCTGTATACAGAGTGCTTTATACTAAATGTTTTCTCCCTTGCACCCTACTCCCTACCAAACATAATCTCACTTACCTAGCTCTGGTCTGGACAGAACAACAATGTGCCTTCCAAGTTTACCTGTTAGAAGAAAAAGGGAAAAGTCTCTTTAGGGCTTGGTTATCATCAAGAGGGTTTATGCTGCTTTTCTCTCCTGCCAGTAGGATATGGAAGTGGGTTTCATGGTCTTCTGTGCTAAGCACACAGTGGGACTGCAACAAGTACACTTTAAAATGACTTGCACTGAGTCTGTAATCAGTGTGACCTCACTAGCTGAGGTGAAAGGGATTCCCTATGAACCTGACCCCCACCCCCTCCAATTGCCATTCACCTTCAGGCATACTCAGTTAGCCTTATGTATTTGCTGCCTCTTTATGGACTTGTTTCATAACAAGATCTGCTGCTTCAAGGACACTGTGAATATTCCAAAATTTTCCTCTATTTCAAGTGATTCTATTTTCCCTGTGGGTTGGTTTGCCATTATGAGATTCAATTTCCCTAACAGAGATGTGTTTTCAGGCTTTCACGTATGATTAATTCAGAGGAAGTACTTGTCTCTGTGATCTAAATGTGTATTTGTTTTACCCTTAGCCAACAAGATAATTATAAATGTTGTCTTTGCCTGCAACTACATAGGCTTGGAAATACAGTTGTCACCAGGAAAGCTACAAATTATGAGGTCTAACAATTAAGTTTGCAAACTCATCCTAGAACACATGCTACAAACCTCATTGCTGAATATCACTACAGTCACCTTTGACGTACTCCCCTTGGGAAGCTATGCACCGATGCCAGTACCTAGCCCACTCTTCAGAGCCATTTTTGATCTTTTTCTGGAATGGCCATCAGAGCTGTAGTCATATTACCCTTGGTGCCCTGAATGTCATCAAAATGTCTTCCTTTCAATATTTCCTTTATCTTTTGGTAAAGAAAAACATCACTGGGGGCCAGATCAGGTGAGTAGGAAGGGTATTTCAATATAGTTATTTGTTTACTGGCTAAAACCTCCTTCACAGACAGTACCATGTGAGCTGGTGCATTGTTTTGATGCAAGAGCCATGAGTTGTTGGTGAAAAGTTCAGGTTATTTTTGTCTTAACTTTTTCATTCAGCCTTTTCAGCATTTCTGAATAGTTAACTTGGTTGATAGTTTGTCCACTTGGTACAAATTCATAATGAACAGTCCCTCTCATATCAAAAAAGGTTAGCAATATCGTTTTGATTCTTGATTTGGACTGACAAAACTTTTTTTGGTCATGGAGAATTGGCTGACTTTCATTGTGCACTCTGACTCTTTGTTTCAGGGTCATATTGGTACATCCATGATTTGTCACCAGTGATAACATGGCCCAAAACATTGTCTTGCCTCTCCAAAAGGTCTTGGAAAACTTCAACTCTCCTTTGCTTTTGTTCATTGGTGAGCTCCTTTAGGACCATTTTTGCACACACCTTTCTCATGCCAAAATTTTCAGTTAAGATGTGCCTGTTTTTCTATTGATGTTTACTTGGTCTACTATGCTTCTCACAGTCAGCTGATAATTGTTTTTAAATTCATTTTTATTGTTAGACTTATTGGGGTGATACCTGTTAGCAAAGATTACAAAGGTTTCAGGCATACTCAGCTGATAATTTTGATGCACAATTCAATGAATTTTTGCCATGTTTTCATCAGTTCTGCTCATTACTGGTCAGGGTGACCTCTCTTCATCATTGACACTTTTTCTCCCCTCAGAAAAACATTTAATCCATTTGTACACTGCCATTTTCTTCATGGCATTATCCCCATAAACTTGGACTAACGTGTCCCTGATTTCACTTCCAGTCTTGGCAAGTTTAACAAGAAATTTGATGTTTATTGCTCTAATTCAAGCTCCAACATTCTCGCAAGGACACACAAAAATACGCAACAACAGTAATGATCTCTATTCAGCAAGACACCACCACATAGTGACACAAACACACAGATATACCAAGGTTATGAAATCTTACCAAGTTGTTTGTACAGTGCCACCAATGTAAGTGCACCATGCCAAGTTTGTGAACGTAATTGTCAGACCATGTATATGAATTCCAGCCTCTGTGCTGACAATTGACTAGCTGAATACATGCAAGACCCAGAAAGTGGGAAAATTTTTTATGCCTTTCTGTCTTACCAAATTGGCAATAGGCTTTGTCTGGGCCATAATCTGACACAGGGTTGTTCCTGAGCATGCAGAGTGACATAACTGTTTAACTTCCCAACATTATATGCCTGTGGGCACTCTGAGAATATTGTTGTGTGGAAGTGCCCAGCCTTCTTCCTCCTGCCTTGTAGTTTTTGTTAACTCCAGAAGCTCCGAGGGACCCCAGCATCCAGGACAGACTCTCACTGGGCCTGGAGTAAGTAGCTTATTCTGTAACCATAAGTAACTCATTCAAGAACTAGGAAAACTTGGGAAAATTCAAGGGTGGAGCATCTTCATTCCTATCCTGGAGAAGGTGAAACCCACAGGCATATATCCACATCTTTCATGCTTATTGGCCTAAAAGCATTAGACAACTGTCACATGCTTAACATTCATAATTAATACTATTCTGCCCATAGTTCTAAAGACAGAGATGATGATGAAAATATATTGATAACCATACCATCTTTGCTATTAAAGCTGAAAAATAAAAAGACTTAGGTGGTGCCCTTCCTACTGAAGAGCCTCAGTATCCGATGCTATCTTAAGATGGTTCCTTAGGGAGCAGTTTTATGTCATTTTCTTGTAACTGTCACTCTAATGTGCTGAAGGGAAGTTTTATTATCATTTGCATATTCTGAAAGTTTATTGAATTTTAATAGAATGCACCTGAGAAATAACCTGTCTTAATACATTTAAGAATTTGGATTTTTATTTCCCTGGTTGGAACTGCCAAGCCTGGCTGTGACTCTAATCATTTATTTAGTATAGCTTTAGGTGGATTTAGTGCAAGTACTTGAGATGTGAAGAGGTGTGAGCCATCATTCCCATACATAGTAAAATGAGTCAGGCATGTAAGCAAATACTTGGAGTCCAGAACCCTCTGTAGAGCTATATCCCAAGTACTTTGAGAGTAGAGAGGAGGGAGGAGGGAAGAGCTGACCAAATCAACTTGGGGTACTTTCCTAGTGGAAATGGAATTTGTACTGGGTTTTGAAGAATGGGCAGGAGTGTGGAGGGTAGTGGAGACTGCTCCAGCAAGGGGCAAAGCATGAAGAGGCAAGGAGATACCACACAGTGGGGGAAGTGGATTTGAAAAGTGTTCTGTGTGGGCAGAAAGGCACCCTTGGGTTATGTAGAAGCTTTATAATAGTCTGAGGGGTTTGAAACTTGGATAGGCGGAGCCATGGAAGCTTTTAGGCAGGAGAACGAGAGCAAGAAGAGGCAAGAGTCAAATACCACATGCAGTGTGAGTAAGATGAGAATTGAGATGGTGCTGTAAACAGGTCAGTCAAGGACCCTGGTAGGTAACCTTTGAGGGAGCAGTTTCAGGAGAGTGCTGCTCATGGAACCAGGATGCAAGGATTTACAGAGTAGGTTGAAGGTCAAGAATATTAGCAGTAAAGGGAAACAGAGTGTGGAATGGTGGACAGAAGAGGAAGGATGGTGAGGGGTGGATGCACTGGTTAGGACAGTGAAGACTGTGTGAGTCACCACCTTTATGAATGATTTCTTAATGAATGTATTTGATATGTTTGACCCCGCCTGAACTCCCCAGGTAGAAATGAGTAGTGCCTGGAACTTCCTCCTGGCTTCTGAAATACCAGAGAAAACTTGACTCCTCATATTTACCTTCCCTGACTAGATTATAAGCAGTGTGAGGGCGGGGATTATGTTTTATTAATATTTATATCCCACATGCCTGATACTTATTAGGTGTTCAGTTGGGGATTTTTTGGAGAGTAATTTAATGATGAAATATAGATTGAAGGGAAGGAAACCATAGGATAGATAGGAATAGATCTTCCAGAATAGGGGTCATCAAACTCTTCTGTAAAAAGTGGAATAGTAAATATTGTAGACCCTGTGGTCTTTCTTACTCGACTCTACCATCGTAGTGCAGATTGGCTGTGTTCCATCATAACTTTGCTCACAAAAACAGGCCTTGAATCATACTCCAGAAGATCTAGAAAAAGAGAGAGACTCGCACTATTTTGAAAAGGTGTGGGAATCTTCTCCAGAGATGGTGGGAGAAGAGAGGAAAGAGTTATAAGTGGGTGAGCAGAGCTTTAAGGAGACTGGGAAACATTCTAAACAAATTATCTGAATAATTCTTTAGGAAATATACCAGGAAAATTTTAGGAAAGCAGTGCAACCAGGTATAGAGTATACCATGGTCTCATAGAGCATGGCCATGTGAGTTTCAGTATTTTAATAAGAGTGTCCTCTTTCCCCTTCCCATGGCTCCTGAGTGCTATGCCCAGTATGGTTATAGCTATGGACATTTTTCCAGGTTATGGGACATCTGTCTCCATCCATATGTCATGTGAAGGTCAAGGGAATTAACAAATGCCCCTTCTGCTGCAGGCAGCATGGTGAGTGCTGACATCAAAGTAGCAGTTTGCTTGGGCTGTCATTTCTTATATCAGGGCATGGGTTCCCAAGTGGTAGTGCGTACCCCTGGGGGATACGTGCTGGGCTGTTGAAGGATAATGAAAAATATGGTGAAAAACAAGTAAAGTAAAAAATGTAAAACGTTAATTATGGAACAATAAATGTAAAGTTTGAATCACCATTAATGGAGACACTTCACCATTCGATCACATTAGCGAGTGATGATTGGTGAGGGTGTGACTATGAACCCTTCCCCCAAACCTCTTTTCTACTAATTATTATGCAGTTTCAGAACAATCCATTTGTGACATTTCTATAATAGAACTTTCCCAAACATGTAAATAGATCTGTAGCCAGACTGTTAGATGAGTTTAGTTACTGACTGCGTAAAAGTAAGTGCATTGCCTTTAATTATGATTCTTTTCAAGTAGTTTTGTCATTTAATGTTTAAATACTTGATCATCATTATCAATATTTAACTGTTACAAATATTGTAAAATTAAATCTGTGGTTTGTACTTTTTTTTAGTGTAATAATTTTTCTTTCCCAACTTACTACCTCATTTCCACTATTTTATATAAAGATAGGCACTGAACAAAAATGTCCGTATTTAAAAACAGCTGTCTTAAAAACAAGGGGTTCAATTTATAGAAATGGGTTTAAAAGGGTACACAAGTGGGGAAAGGTTGGGAACCACTGTATTAGGGTTAGGAATTCACCATTATAAGAACCCAGAGTTCCCATCGTTTTTCAGGAGGTCTATAAAGGGTTTACTATATCCCATCTCAGGGAGTAGAGTCTCCCAGTTGCTCACCTTATCAAGGAAAGCTACTAGGATAGTCTTCAAGTGATCCCTATACCTCTTCTTCTTTGTCCTAGAAGTGCCCCTTACATTTCCAGTGCTTGTTTTTCTACTGATGACCATTCTGATTTTTGTCTTCAGAGATATAAAATTTCTCACCAAAAATAGAACAGTAATTACAATAAGAACCACACAGGTTCACTCCCTGGCAGGGATTCTGTGCTGTTGACTGTGGACTGCTATTCTGGACCTCCTTCATTCCAACCTCCCTCTAGTATACTCTCCACTAAAGGAGGGGCTGGAAGGTTAAAACCTGCAGAGATCTCTCCCCAGGTGATCTAGATTCCACTACAGGCCATTAGTGAGAGACAGATATATGAAAGGAGCCAGAGGCAAGGTGTGAGGTTTGACCTTGGTGATTCACTGTCTCCTGCAGCTGCAGGGCTCTCCCCATCCAGGTGGAGGATGCTAGCTTCCATCAGCAGCTCCCTGATGGGCTGTGATACAGCCCTGGTGACAGGAGTTTTTTAGGTCACAAGAGAGGCTGTGTGATTATAGCCTATCAGTCTGTTTCCTCTGATGATTTGGTTAAGCACCTCATACCTGACAACAAAATATTTTTTGATCAAACCAGTTACACAATCTAACCAAGGCAGCATCCCACCGGGCCTGTGGGCCCAGCCAGGAAGTCAAGAAAAAGAGGTGGTGGAGTTTTTGTCAGGGTTGACGAGTGGGAGAATAGATTCAGTGGGCAGCAGGGGCCGGGACGCCGAGATGCACATCAAAGTGGTGAAGCCAGGTGGAGGGTGAGCAGGAAGGGCAGGGCAGCCTCCCAGCTCTGGGGTCTTCGTGGTGGTGAGGACTGCCTTCACTTAGTGTACACAGGGGAGCCAGCTACACCTTCGTATTAATGAGGAAAACATACCGGCACTTTTGTGAATCTCCCAATATGCTATTTTAAGGGTAACATTTAAATTTGATCACAGAGTGCAGCAAACTATGACTGAAAAGTTAAATGAACCTCTGTTAGACGCTTAGTAAAAATTTCTGTGTGTGTGTGTGTGTGTGCTGATGCATGGAGAGCGATAAAATTGTAGTGGGATGCACGTGCGAGGCAGCTGCTAGGTTAACTCACCAAGTTCATTCTCAGTGAACTGAGGGATATCTGCATGTCACGGACGATTAGGAGTCACTTGCAAATAGTGAAACCATGAGTACTAACGGCCTTTGTTTTATGTGTTAGTTTTGGGTTTGTTTCTTAGTTGAACTAATCGGTTAGGTAGGAAGTATGCCGGCCAAATCTTTACTTTGCTTTCTAAATACTTGATATGATGATCAGAATCTTGTGGTTATTTAATGAATACCTGGTAACTGAATTATTAGCCATGCAAATGTAATTGAGACTTTCTGAGGGATGGATAACAATGAAATCATCTCATCATTAGTGCCCCGTTTAAAAGCCCTTCACCACCGTCTTACGCGAGAATGTCAGATTTCCCCCAGAGCTTCCTTCCTGTGTAGCAAAGAACTGGGTTCGTGTAGATAGCAAATATTTTTATGGAATTTGGTGAGATGATTATAAAGCAGATCCATTGCTTCGGTCCTTCCCTTGCGTTTTCTATGTGAATAATGTACCGGAGTTCACAAACGGAAGGCTGGTGGTGGCTGCATATCGAATATGTTTTGTTTGCATGGTTTTTATCAAATGCTTGAATTTGTGGCCAGTGATAAAAATCAAGAGCACTTACCAGAGAAATCCAGGTTTTCTAACAGCGTGGGTGCTCATCCTGGCCAAAGCTGAGTAGCTGCCGTCCCAACAGAAGGGCACGGTGGCCGTCTCCAGGCCACCCCAGCCTGACTTCCCTCATTCCCTCACTGCCTGCCTGGCTCCGTGGGCATTTACGTCTATGACCCCTTTAATAGCTTATGACTGAATAAATAAAAGTGATCACCTAGCACTGGATCGTGAGCCCTCTGACAGAAATCACGATGTGACGAATATTCAATGGTGGGTCATAAAAACGGTATGTGTAGTGCAAGCTTCCTTGAGAAAAAAATGACTTGGGTTTCTGCTCCGACCTAGGCAGACGTTGAAGTCTCACCAACAGAATTCTATGCTACGTGATCATCTCACCTGTCCCTGCAGCTCCACGGAGCACCTTCTCTTGCTAAGTTATTCTCTACGCAGCGTAGGAGACATTTTTGTAACCGTCGGTCTGCTCCCTCTTTCGGACCTTCCAAGATGGCTCGCTCGTGCCATCACTGAGGAGGGTCTAGCTTTGCCGGGTTCCTGGGGGAACTGGTTCTGCTCTATTTCCTTCTCTTTCCCCCGATGCATTGTTTTGTGCACTAGTATCTGTATCATCTTTTTTCTCACTTTTAGCTTGAAAAATGGCTCACTTAATAATGAATATGCCTGGAAAAGGAACGTAGACCTACAGTCACTACTTTGATAAAGCATACACAGAAAGCTAATATAGCGATTAATACTTTAATATATGAGGACCGTCCAGAAAAAATCCAGCCATTGTCAATATAATGAGAAAGGTGACATGACTGGATACTTTCTGGATGGCCCTCATGTGTTAAGGAATTAAATGTATTCTTTTAAAAAAAAATTCATTCAGGCATTCACTCAGCAGATACTTCTTGAGCACCTATGTGTGCCTGATGTTTCTAGATCCTAAGGATGAAGTGGTAAACCAAAGACAATAGCATTCAGCCACATTCTAAGGGGAGACTGGACCTAAATAAATACCTTATAGTATCTTCCAGTGCTCTGAAGAACCATGATGGGGTGGGGGTGGACAAGGCAAATAAGGCCTCTCTGAAGAGGTGACACTGAGCAGAGAGACCCGAAGAAAGCAAAGGGAAAAGCCATGTGGATGTTTCTGGATGCTTTCCTGGCTGTTGGAACAGCTCCTGCAAAGGCCCTGAGGAGAGAACGTTCTTGGGTGTTCCTGGCAGAGCCTGAAGGCCAGTGGAGGGGGATGGGGTCATGGAGGCAGCCGGTAGGAAGGGCTCTGGGCTCAGGTTAAGTAGGCTTTGTCGGCCAGGGAAAAGAATGTGGGTTCTATTTTCAGTGTAGTGGGAAACCATGGAAAGATTGGTTTGTTTGTTTTTAAAGTGGGACTCTTGAGCATCCATCTACATGCACGTAAATGATGACCTGCTTCGTTCCCAGAATGAAGGTCAGATTTCACATGACTGAGGCGGTACACAGAGCTGTGCTATGACTCTGTCATTGTTCTCGCCCTGCTAGTGCCCCCAGGCTCCTTTTCCTTTCTCTGGTGCCCTCCTCGTGCAGGGTATTCCCTGCAGAGTGCCGCACAGTGTGAAAGTGGTACGAGCAGGCTTGGGATGCGTTTTTGATTTGTGGGGTACCTGCATGGTGTTTATTTGAGTCTTCTGCAGGCACATGGACTCCAGTGTTGCCTCATTTGCTGACCTGTCTGTCCCCCCATGCATTCCCCATGACATCCTAAGGCAGGAGCTGAGCATGGACGCCATGGGGACATGGAATATCTAGGAGACAGAACTGACCCTCTCTCAGGGGTCCTGTTCCTCCCTCCCTCATACACCTCACAGCACCCTGTGTGGCCCCGGAGGATGGTTGGTTGGTCAATGACAGGTAGGATTCCTCAAGGGAGGAGCAACCTAAGAAAGGCACAGTCACATAGGGGCCATCAGGAGAGAGCTTGGGCTCTACAGAGGGGAGGCACAGCCCCTCACCCTTTCTGAGGTTAATCTTCTACCCCCTGGCTGCCTTGTGTCCCAGGCTGCTCCCATGGTGACCTGATAGAACAATATTGGTCATGTGCCAACAGGAGTGACTTAGGTACTGAGTCTGCCCACTGGGGTGGTTTCGGTACACTGAGTCCTTGGGGCTGTGTGTATGTGTGAAGGCACAATACGTGCGGGAACACAATGGGGACTTCGGGAACAGCCCTAGGCACGATGATCACAGACCTTGGAAAGAGGAAGGTTTTACTTCCTCATACAAGTTTCACTTTCTCATTCTATCCATCAATAAAAGCTGTGCATTGGCCCGGGGCTCTTTCAGTCCACAGGCTGGAGTCCCTTGGCCCTGCTTATAATAAATTTTTGGCTACTGTATTTCTTCACTTGCGCCATGTCCAGCTGGATGTGACACTCCAGGAACGATGGTGTCCAGTATGTGATGAGTGTTTACTCAGAGGTGTGTCTGTGTTTATTGGAACTGATGGGGGAAGAAGCCCTGGCTGGGCAGCAGCTTTCTGTACAGAATCCTCCGGAAGCGCACTTGGATGGAGATGCGCTTAGGCAGGTGCATTCATTAGGAGGGATAATTTTGATAGACAAACTAATTTGTGATGCCCCATTGACCAAATGACAGAACTATTCACTTTCCCATACTCCAGTGCACCTTAGTGATTCCTTAACTGTTTGGAATTATCACTCTCGTGTTAAAAACCTTATTACTTTTCCCCTTGTAACATGTGTCAGAAGGATGCAGACTTGCCTGTTTTTCTAGTAAAGGGTGGTCCACCAGTGAGTTCTAACTAAAGCCCACTGAGAATCAGAGTTTCCCTTGTCAGAGTTCATTTGTATCATGAGTTGGAAACATTATTATGGTACCGTTTTGTTCAAGTTTTTGCTTTGGCATGATTTTAAGTCAACGTAATACTGCCGTACTGCTTAAAACGCTGCCTCCTCTCTTCCTGCTCTGCCTCTTGCTCCAGGATCGCTGCTATCTGACTTCCTCCCCAGTTTTTGAACTTGCTGTTTCCTCTGCCTTGAACATTCTTTCCCAGTGATATCCGCGTAGCTCCCTCCCTCACTGCCGTAAGGTTTCTGTACAGATGTCAGTTGTATCATTGAGGCCTTTTCTGGCCTTGTTTTGTGAGATAAATACCCTACTATGACACATGATACCCTACTATGACTCTTTTGCTCAGTGTTCTTTTTCTCTACAGTATTATCACCCCCTGGTGTGCAGTTGTTTATTTACTTGGTTATTTGTTTATTGCCTGTCTCACTAGAGTGTAAACTCTGTAGAAACAAGGACTTGGTTGTGATCACTAATTATATCCTGAGTTTCTAGAACAGTGTTGCATATAGAGGAGTCGCTCAATCAATATTAAAAAATGAACTATGATGATTAATGGCTGAGGAAGTCAAGACCTCTAGAGCAGCAAATTCTCACCACTGAGCCACTTTCCATCGAGTCATTGAAAGCCAAAAGTAAGCCATCTTTCTAGCCACTAATTTGTACGGGCCAGTTTTCTGTGGATATCGGGTTGTTTGCTCTTAGGAAAGGGAAATTTGTAGGTGTGATTAACAGACAGTGTGGGAGGGGGTCTTGGGGTCTCTGCCCACCAGCTGCATTGCTATCACCCCCAGCTGGCAGGATCCCAAGGCCCATCCTACCTGCTTAATCAGATCCGGCGTTCAGTGCAGGTGATTCCTACATGTAATCAAAGTTTGAGAAATATAGCTCGAAATCACCCAAATTTGACCTGGAAATCAGAAACGATCTTCTAGAACTTGGTTTTGGATATCATCATTAGTAACAGGGCCACTTTAAGTACCTCATTTTGTTCTTATTTTCTTTCCAAGTTGAAAACAGACATGGAATTTGAGTTGGTCCCGTAATCTCCTGTCTTCAAGTTCTTTCTCTCTATAAGGAGGTGGTTGGTCTAAATATATTTGTGTGCGTGCGTGTGTGTGTGTGTGTGTGCGTGTGTGTGTGTGTGTGCGCACGCGCGTGCGTGTGTGTGTGTGCGTGCATGTGTGTGCGTGTGTGCGTGTGTGTGTGTGTGTGCGTGCGTGTGTGTGCGCGCGCGCGCGTGTGTGTGCATGCGTGCGTGTGTGTGTGCGTGCATGCGTGCGTGTGTGCGTGTGTGTGTGCGCGTGCACGTGCGTGCATGCATATGTGCACACACACTTGGGGTGTCTATCAGGCCCAAGTCAGAGCAGATCTGTGTATATTGTCACTTCCACTCTCCCCGCCCTGTTTCCTACTTCCATCCTCCTAGTGATCTTTAGAGCTGCAGACGGAGGAATTGACTAACTGAGGAAAATGGTAACCACGTTCTGTCTGAGGAGAGCAGTAGGACGTCCTGATCCCTAGAAAGAATCTAATCAGTATGTTAATTAGATTGAAAAATACAGTTTTTGGAGCTTTGCGTCAGGCACTATCCATGTGCTTTCCGTCATACACTTATGTAATCTAACGACCGCTTGGTAAGATGGAAGTGATGCCGTTGTCGTTCCCAAGGCCTGTTCACCTTCACACAGTTCCTAAGTAAAAAGGCTGCGAATTCAACTCCGGTGGTCTAGTCCCAGGCCGTGGTCCTTCACTATTTCTGCAAATTTACTAATATCTATTAGAGAAAAAGGTGGAGTAAATATCGGTAAAAAGCAATTGTAAGTGCTTCAGTGGGACTCATTTGAAAGGCAAAAGTATAAAACCCTGAATTTTGAGCTGAGTGATCAAGCTTGCTTTCTTTTGAGGCTCATGCTTAACCTTTTGTTATGCAAAACTGTTAATGAGATTTTTCCAGTGTGCAAACTGTCTGGAATGATGAGCAAGTTGCATGTATTATTCCTTGTAACTACTAACAAGCAGAGTAACTTGAGGTTGTTAAAATTGCTCTCAATCTGACTTCAGGCAATCATTAACATGCACGTGGAGGCAGCACAGGGCGAGTTCCTGAGTTGGTGAGGGAAGGGGAGGAGAAAGTGTGAAGGCACCCATATGTGTACTTGACACCTTCTATGTGTGAGGTCTGTGCTGGGTGTCTTACATAGATTATCCTTTTAATCTTCACGACATACCCATGCTGTGGAATCATTTTCTTCACTTTACAAAAGAGGAAATCCAAGGTTTGGAGCTAGGTATAGTAGACTCTCAGTTAACTGGCACCCATGGGGATTGATAGATGCTGGATAAATGTTAGTAGGCTCTCTGTTAACCAGAACTCAAGCAGCTGTCACTTTCAAGCAACCGGCAAAATCTGAGTTCCAATTAAGGGAGAGCCTACAGTACTTGATATGAATCTAACATCTGACTGCTAACTAATGGATCGTGGCAGGATTTAAACTAGCTTTACTCTATCTCAAAACTCATCTTCCCGGTTTGGCACTTTGGAGAAAACCTGGGAGGTGAATATGGTGATGTTTTTAAAATATTAGAAATATGGATTTCGAGTCACCATATTTATTTAAAAGTAGATATTGCCCCATCCCAATTAAAATGATGCTACTCTCACTGCTTCTCAGCTCAGATTACTTGACAACAGTGAATTAAGTAAATAATAATAGTAATAATAATAATAATAATAATAATAATAATAATAATGACGATTGGTTTCCAAAGACCTTCCTGGAAGTCTAACTAAAAACAGGAATAGTGGACAATTGGTCTACCTGTATGTAGTGAGACACATTATCTATTGCATCTCCAGTGCTTGTAAATTATTCATTTGTTCACTTTATTTGAGGAAGAGGTTGGCTTTTGCTTGGAGTTAGTCGAAGCTATAAATATACGCATATGTCTCCAGCCACCTCCTTAGCATTGCACTCCACGGCTGGTGTGCACTGATGTGTGCTGTAAACACGCTTGGCAGGAAATCTACCCCAAGTCTTCATTCTAGTGATTTGCTTCACTGCATTCAGTTGCCCTAATATTAGCTAGCAAATTCTCCAAATTAAAAACCCTCACTGATTTGGCCTATCCTTATTCCCAGCTCCTCCTAAGACAAAAAAGACTGATGCAAACAGGTCAGCCCACCATCCCTACGAGGCAAAATTTCTTGCCGTGTTTTTTCAGGCCTGTTGAAGGTGAAGTCTGCAAAGGGGAAGAGAATCTCTTTTTTAATGAAAATGCATGATATTTTTTACATTCCAAAAGGAAAGCAGCTGAGCTTCGCATGTTGGCTTTCTTGATTTTGCTAAGTGGCTGCTGGAGCCTTTGATGAGGCAGCAGCCCCGGGAATTGCTGGGGACTATTTCCACATGTTCAGTTTAAGTGGTTTCTCCCTTTTAAAATGAAGGACTGTCTGAAAGTCCTCAAAAAACCCCAGGTTAAGGCTGCATCTTCCTATGGCCTTCCCTGAGTAGGGATAAAAAATTTAGTAATTTGGGGGATCATTTTTGAATGTAGAGTTGTCAAAGCTTCTAGCGTGATTATTCTAATTTGAATAACCTTTGCAGTATCTGGAGCAGAATGAAAAGGGAGGCTGGTCATGTCTCCTGGGCCTTTCCCTGGCTGGGATTTCTTAAAAACCCTCCCAGTTATTTTCTAGTAACAGTATTTTTCAGCTTCCCAAGGCAGCCAGCAAAATTCTGATGTAAAAGGATTTGTCATTTTGATTCTAGTCGAAATGAAGCATTTTGTACAGTACATGAAAAAATATAGAAGTCTTTTCGGTGGATGAACAGCCTATTATCCATAGCAAAACTACTGTGTTTTGTGTCTGTCTGAGAATTACTGATTACAGCGACAGCCCAGGCAGAGAGCATCTAAGCTGCTGCTGAATTGTCATGGCCTGGACATGGATGGAAGCTTTATTTTTATTTTTTTAAAGCACTTTCAATTGGTGCCGTAGTCTCCATTTTCTAAAGTACAAATGAGCTCTTTGGTTAGAAATCCTGAGGGTAAAAGGCAGCTCCATAAATGGAGGAGACATTCTCTGACTGTCCAGTCGGTTTTAGAGTCGGAGGAGAATGATGGATAACGGATTCATTCCACCAGTGACAAAGCCCGCCTCTCTGCAACCCGTTGACTTTTGTAGGCTGATCCATCAGCATTTCCCAGCTGCGTCTGTGACGACCAATTTGAGAGGAAGATCAGGACCCTTTACGACTAATGTGCTTTGACTTTGGCAACAACACAAAACAGTCTTTTATGGAGACTTACTACAGCTTCAGTATTTGGGCATCACAACCATCAAGGTTTGAACTTGCCTTTTATGCCTCTTGGATATAAAACCCTCCAGGAGGGGGAGACAGGATGAAAAGAGTAATCACACAGAGGGTTGTTTGATATTTTGAGGAATCTGTAGCAATCCTAATCGTGCCAAGCACCACTGCACGGGTGTGTGACCCACGTGGTGACATTGGGCGAGATCTCGGAAGAGCCCTGTGCTTTGTTTAATGCTCTGCTGTTACCTTCTTGAAATTCTTAGTAATTATTTGAGCAAGGAAGGCTTCATGTTTATTTTGCACTAAGCTCCATAAATTATGTAGCCAGTCTGGCTTATAGTTTACTCTTAAAAGATGGTAAAATAAACAAATAAAACAAATAACCACAAAACCTCCACAAGGACATGGTTCAGCTTGTACACTGGGGACCCTGTGGAAATTTGGGGAGAAGGTCTTGCCTAGAGAGGCTGTGGAAGCTCTGTGCCTTTTCCTCACACCTCGCTCTGTGCATGTCTTCCACCTGGCTGTTCCTTTTAAAATAAAATAGTGATCTAGTAAAAAAAAAAAGATATTAAATCAGGGACTCTACTAAATAGTCCCATCTCTTGTTTATTAACAATTGAATTGCTTTTTTTTTTTTAACTTGGTTCTGCTTTTCTTCTTCTGTTTCTTCTACACAGAGTGGGGATTTGTATAATGTACAGACTAAGCTGAGGTAATTGCTCATTTACTTACTGTGTGACCTTGGGCAAGTAATTTTCTTTCTTTTAAGCCTTTGTTTATTTGTAAAATGGGAGTGATAATAGGATGTTTATGAGGATTAAATTAGATAATGTTTATAAAACATCTAGCATAGTACCTGGCAGTGGTAAGCACTCAGTAAATAAGACGTATAAATTTTATCTTTTACTAATTTTCTCCAACACTTTACAATAAAAATTAACAACATATAGAACAATTAAAGATCTTTGTAGTAAACAAACGCATCTTAGATTCTATCATTAACATATTACTATATTTGCTTTGTTTTATCTCTTTCCATCTATGCATCATAATCCATCCACCAACCAATCTTATTTTTTTATTATTAGACTTATTGGGGTGACATCTGTTAGCAAGGACTACATAGGTTTCAGGCATACAATCCTACAGTGCATTGTCAACTTGTTGTGTAATAAGTTCACCACCCAGTGTGAGTGCTCTTTCCATCACCATATATTTAGCTTCCCCCCTCCACACCCCTTCCCCCTTCTCCCCTCCCCTTCCCATTTGTCCCTAAATAAACATTAAACTATTGATTGGTTCCATGCAACCCATCTTATTTTTGCAATGAATTTCAAAGAAGGCTGCCAACATGAGTATACTTCGCCTAAATGTTTCAGCAAGTGAATCCTTAATAACCAGAGTTCATTATTTGTTTATAGTTTTTTCTTTTGAGATAATATACATAGAGGGAAACACCCAAATCTTAAGTGTGTCTTTACTAAGTTTCGACAAATGCTTATAGTTGTGTAGCCCAAATATCTATTAAGTTATAGAACTTTATCATTACCCAAAAAAGTACCCTCATGAACATTCCCAGTCAATCCCTTCTCCCACCCCTCCATCCCCAGAGGTAACCACTGCTTTTTCTTTTAAACATTAGATTAGTTTCTCCTGTTATATGACTTTATATAAAGGTAATCATATACTGTATATTCTTGTGCAAGGTTTCTTGCACTCAGCATAATATTTTTGATATTTAGCCATGTTAGTGTTCATTTGCTTGCCTTGCTGAGAACTATTTCATGTATGACTATATTCATATATGAGAACTATTCCATGTATGACTGTATACTCCATCGTCATACATGGAATAGTACACTTGGGCTGTTTTTAGGTTCTAGTTGTTCTGACTTAAAGCTGCTATGAACATTCCTGTAGATGTCCCTTTTTTGTGGAATCGCTAGGTCAGGAATCGTTAGGTGTGTATTTAGTTCTATACGAAACTGTCATAAATTATCCCAATGTGGCTATACCGAGTGGTGTGCTGGTAAATTGTATCAACTGGTTCTCCAAAAAAGGAGAAAAGTGTAAGGAAGAGGGAAGGCCAAGGAGAAAGAGGAGGAGGAGGAGGAGGAGGGGAGGGTTGGAAGAAGGACGGAGGACCAGCCATGACTGTAAGTGCAAAATGACCTATTCCGTGGTGTGAATACGCCCAGCAGGGACAGTTCCAAGCTACCGATGTGAGGTCGTTGAGGTCTAAGATGGGAAGGACGTGAGCCA
This sequence comes from Lyroderma lyra, assembly GCA_004026885.1. Lineage (NCBI taxonomy): Eukaryota > Metazoa > Chordata > Mammalia > Chiroptera > Megadermatidae > Lyroderma > Lyroderma lyra. The sequence goes on along the minus strand of PVJL010000510.1, from coordinate 324,772 downwards.
GTGCAAGCTAGCTCCTGCACACGACTGGCACAGCTTTGTTCCCGCGGCACACTGGGGAGTTTCAGTTGCTCCACCTTCTTTTCAACACTTGGCGTTGTCACTCTATTTAATTTCAGCCATCTTGGGAGATATTAGTAGTGTCTCATTAAATTCTCGTTCTCTAATGTGCTTGGCCTTTCATATAACTGCTTCAATGATGGATTTGTTGAAATCTACCTATTTTTTCATTGGGAAGATTCATTTAGGAAACATTTATCTACCTCCAAGTGTTGAAAATATTCCCTATCTTTTTTTTTTTTTTTTGTAAATGCTTTATTATTTAACTTATCTGAAAAGTGTGTAATTTATTTCAAGTTGTATTTGGTGTGAAGTGGAGGTCAAAGTTTATTTTTTAGACATGGATATCCATTCATTATAGCAACATTTACTGTGACGTTTTTTCCCCGTTAGGTTGTCTTTGTCAGAAATTAATGGAGTGTTTCTATTTCTTGTTGCTATATTGTTACAGTGATATTTTTATTGATTGTTAGGACAGTAACTCGTTGTCTTGATTGCTGTAACCTAATAGTCTTGAAGTCAGGTATTGTAAGTCCCCCAGCTTTATTTTTCTTTTTCAAGATTTCTTTGTATATTCTAGATCTATTACATGCACTTTATCGTGTTTTTCACTAATTTTAGTCTGAGAATGTAGCAAATTATTATTTTTTACAATAACTTGTCCACTTTTAGATGTTAAAATTTTGTAAGCATTTAGCTTATGACTATTTTATAAATACTAAGCATCCAATCAGACATTCTCCAACACTATAGTAAAACATTGTCATTATTTATTTCACACAAAGAGTACTGGGACTGAGGGGTTAATTGATAAATTCCTTAGGGTTATTTGGTGGGTATCAAGTTTTCTGCCTTTAAGGACAATGAGTTCCATTAAATCATGCTGCTTTAGACAAACTGTCAATTCTCAATAAAAGAAAGATGCTAAATTTTCTAGTGGTCTGCTATCAGGTAAAGGTCTCAGCCTATTTCTGAAGAATAAATATGTGCCAATAATTATTGGCTGTTTTCAGTGATCTTTTTTGCCTTATATAACTAGCATCATAGTTAGGAATGAAGTCTAGTGGACTATTTTAAACAACGTCCTCATTCCAAACACCATTCCTAGTTTTATGTTGGAATCCCTTCTGAAAAATGTTAGCGTTTACGGGAGCCAGTTAACCACACTCTCCTTCCTTTTAAATTCTGAACCACTCAAGACATACATATAGACTTTAGGTAAGAATCCAACATTGACTCTAATCCTGGCAGAGTTGGTCCAGAATCATGTGGTCCGAGTGGGCTTCTTGTTTCTTATCTCCCAGCGTGAGTCCATTGCCCAGACGCAGACCATACAGCTGGAGTTCTCCCCATCACTATAGGCTGGGAATCTGTCCTGGGAGCTTTCCCCACAAAGAGGAGGTGGAAGTCGGGAAGGGATTGCATATGACCAAGTACAGGAAGCTCTGAAAGGGAGAGAGTCTGGAGAGAACCTTGGCCAAACTTGAGCATGGAGTCTCTCCAGTGCCCAAGGGGAAGAAGAGCATAAACAGGTGAGTAGGGAAGGCAGAGCAGAAGAAGGTTTTCCCTTATAATGAGAGAAATGGGCCCAAAGCAGCAATGTTAGAGGAAGGATGTCTGCTTGTCTCTTTCCATCATGGGAAGACACTCATTCTCAGAGCAGCCTACTTATTTTTAAACATCTTTTACAATAAACTTCTTTTTTATTTTAAGTTGAAGCCAAATCTCTTTTTAGTTCTGCCTTTTGGTTCTAGTTCTGTTCTCTTGACACTTATGGAATAAATCTACATATTGTTGCAGCAGACTGGAAGTACTTGAGGTGCTTGGTGACACAGCTCTACTCCTTGGCTTACATTTAGCAGTCTCTAATTTTCTCAGATTCTGACATGCACACTTGATGTTTGCACCAGCATCCATCTCCCCATTCTCTTTTCTTCTGGTAAAGCTTCCAGTTTTTCTTTAGGGAAACCCCTCTTTCCTGCTTGAAGTATTTAATCGGATGGGATGAACACTGCCTACCCCCACTCCTCTTGCCCCTAGCTCCAGGAGTGGGTAATTGACCCCATAGCCAGTTAGTGGATCTGAAATCACCAAAACCAAGCACTCACAAGAACTGTGACTTCCGGGGAAATAGCTGCATGCCTAGAACACTTATCTTCTGGCATACTGCAACATCAAAGAATTACGGGTGCTCCAAATATTTTATTGATGCCAAGTTTAGTATGCAGTCAATTTTCAGGAAGAATTAGATATTGGATGAATATTTTTTAGTTCTGTCGGCTTGCTGTCTTTGGAGTGACTTGTAAAATGACTGGAGAAACAGTCCTTGCAGTTTATATCTGGATCCTCTGCCCTTGATTGCACACAGATTGCTATGAATATGCAGGCAAGGCTCTTTCTGCGTGATGAGCTTGCCCAGTGAAGCTGAACTGTTCTACTTCATAAAATAAAATGAAGTAATCTGTACTTCCCTTTGGATTCCTATAATGTACAATGAATGATGACATTTCTTTTTATTTTGCCCTCCTTATTTTCTATAATTACGAATGAAATTTATTTAGTGAACTGTACTGGCTACTTAGTGTTTCTGGATTACCCAAGGTAATTGTTACTCAGAATGAGTCCTTTATTGCCTGCATTTAAAGGTTTATTTTTCTTTTGTTGTGGTTTCTTGGCTTTGCTCCTGGCAGGGTTGACAAATTAATAAGCATCAGGTACTAAAAGTATTTGCAATTAAAGCAAATAAAGGTCATCTGTTCCAAGAAAGCTTTCCTTTCAAAAAAACCTACTTAAATCAATGCATATTGTGCATGGATGGATTGTTTTCTTTGCTGCAATCCTGTATCCACAGTCAGGTTTTAAATATTTCCTCCTAAGTTAAAAAGAGGTAATAAAGGCAAATGTTTATCTTTGGTGTTACTGCAGTCCCTTGATCATGGCCTGTTGTATGACCTCTCTGATATAAGCAAAGAGAGCCAGAAATAATGACATCTATTTTAGCCCTCCTCCCATTTGTTTATTCAACAAATATTAATTGAGTATATTTCTTACATGCAGCTGGGGATGTGAAAATGTAAGGCTATGGATTGTGTCCTTGTGGCATCACAGTTCAGTAGAGAGAGCGAGGGATAATTGCTAAGTAGTGTGATTAGCTCAACAACAGAGAAGATTGGAAGGGGAGGCTGGGGTTAATTTCAACTTGGAAGGCAGAATGGGTAGCCATTAGGAAATAGGTGGATTTTCAGAAGTGAGTAGGAGTTCTTGAAAATAAGCAGGAGAAAAACATGTCAAGTGGAGGGAGGATCCTGTGCAAAGCAAAGCAGTGTCAAACCATCTTTCTCATTTTGAGAACTAGAATCAGGTTAATGTTTCCGGAATATAAGGTCTGAGGTGAGAGATCTGGAAGACTAGGCTGGGGCATTATGCCATGTAAGAACCTATGTTCTACCTGAGTTAAATTTTACCCTTTAGGGATAAAAAGCTTTTTAAAGTTGGGGTATGACATGATTACCATTAAATTTGGTAAGATCCTCTAGAAGCAACCTCTGAATAGATGCTACTTGCTAATTTTAATGGAATATGCAGTTAGCAGTCAACTATTTATGATAACATGGGTATAGAAAAGCATAAGTAATTGAAATTCTTGGATGAGAATTATTTGGCTTAATAAGTGAAAAATAGGTATCAGTCTGGATCCCCTTCCAATGATACTCAGTAACTGTGCAACTTTGAGAAATTTATTTAACTTCATGGTCTTTGTTTTCTCATCTGACCAAGGAGGCAATTGAACAAATTCTCTGAAGTCTTCTCCAGTGCTAACACTTTAGGTATGTCACCCAGTGGATTTAGTTTCCTTCCTCACCATACTCTTTAAGAGAGCCTAAGTGGCAAAGGAGATTGGATCCTCTGCCTTGTATTGCCAATAAAAGATAAGGCATGTTATATTCTCCAGTGATAGGGTAGTTTGAGTAACAGACTGTTGCTGGACCTCATTTATGACTGTTTGTGCTTTGACAAGTTAAAATTTCATATTGTGGGTTCCAACTAAAAAAGAAAACCTGAGAAGGTTAGAGGCAGACATCGTGTTTTATTTTTCTTAGTATCTCCACTGTCCTGTAGTAGATTTTCTTTCTAAAGAAGTAACTGGTAGAAATATTTTTGGGGCCTTTTAATTGGCTTTTTCCATGCTCATCATATTTTCTATGCATAACTTTTCTATTTCCTTTTAGTTTGAGGAATTATTTTTCATTTATCTCAAGGATTATAGAGTCAACAGAAAGGCAATAAAACAGCTGTTCTGTATTATTGGAGCAGATTGAAGAGAAAGCTTTTTTATGGAATGCTCTTCATCCAATATACCAGTGGTTCTCAACCTGTGAGTCGCGACCCCTTTGGGGATCAAATGACCCTTTCACAGGGGTCACCTAAGACCATCGGAAAACACATATCAGATATTTATATTACGATTCATAACAGTAGCAAAATGACAGTTATGAAGTAGCAATGAAAATAATTTTATGGGGGTCACCACAACATGAGGAACTGTATTAAAGGGACGCGGCATTAGGAAGGTTGAGAACCACTGCAATAAGGTGTCAAATGATTGTTCCTGATTAAAAAAGTTAGTTAATGCCAATGCCCTCAGGGAATCAAATGCAGTTTGTTAGATATCAGTTCATTGATATATGGGTTAGAATATATTTATGGTCAGATTGAGTCTTTTCACCTGTATGATACCAATTCTGGTATGGCATACCTAACTTTTGATGTAAGTGACACTTCTGCCTCTCAGTACCATTGCAAAAGGAGATGATATACTGTATGAAAGCAGACATCTGGAAATAGAAAGGGAAGGCACTTAAAATTATTTTTAAATGACCATAGTGATAAAAGGATTACAACATATTCTAGCATTGACATTTTTGAGTATGTAGTTAATTCAGTTTTCATACTGTTGTGAAATTCACATTTAATACTTTCACTATTCATTTCAGAAGGTGCTTATATACAGCTTAAAGAAAGAAAGACAACTAATTTCTGGTCAAGATGGTGGAGTATCTGGTAGATAAATACTGTGCTTACCTATTTGCACAACCATATCAAAATTACAACTAAACTACAGAACAACCATCATTTAGAATTTCCCAAAATCTAGCTGAACCAAAGCCCTACAACTGAGGACATACAGAAGAAGCCACCTCAAAACTTCTAGGAGGGGCAGAGATGTGAAATGGGTTGGTCCCATACTCACATGTGACCATTAAAAATCAGGAGGGATATCTCAGCTGCAGAGGTTTCCCTACTCTGGAGGAATGAGGGATCCCAGCCTCACACCAGGCTCCCCAACTCAGGGATCTAGTGTGGGGGAGAGAAGTCCCCATAACCTCTGGTTGTGAAAACCAGTGGAGATTGTGGCTGAGTGAGAGGAGGGCACTCCTTTTAAAGGGCCCACACACAGACTTACTAGCTGACAGACTCACTTTTTCTGCGCTCCAGCACTGGGGCAGCAGGTCGGACATGTACCAGGGACATATGGGGAGGAACTGAAGTTTCTAGCTTTAGGGCAAGGGCTGGAGGGGCAGTTTTCTCCCAAAGGAAGGAGCTGGTGGAATGGAAGTCACTGTTTCTTTGTTGAGCTCTCCCCCATTTCTGCCTGCAGATGTAGGCAGCTGCCATATCTGAGTCTGCATCACCATGACTAACACCATTCATTCACCCCACCCTGATGATTCTCTGAGTCCCAGCCTCACCCAACTTCCAGGCCTACTCAAGCCAATTCCAGTGGCTTTTCTGTACAAATTGCCTGCCTTGCTTCATGCTGCAGACTTTTCTAAAAATCTCTCAAATGTTCACAAAGCTCAAACAAACAGCTTCTGACTTTAGCATATCCCGTACTTCTGGCTGAACAGCCCTAAGCCTGGTAACAATAGCAGGCCTTAGTTCGTGGCTTGGCCTCTCAAGGCACATCCAACCACAGCATGGGCAGTAGCCATCTGCAGATTGCTTTGTCATTTATGCCAGGTACCCCCTGCAGGGCATAGGCTGTGACTAAACTTGGCCTGTATCAAGTCCCCACCCAAGAGGTCCTAGGACTGGCAGAACCAGTGGCCAGCTTTGGACTGAGCCAGAGCATCACCTAGCCCATTCAAGTACAACACACCTGAAGGCAGGACTGGGAAGGCACCAGAGACCTGCTAAAGCAAATCCTGCTTCATAGGGTCACCCACTGCACAAAAGCTTCTCATAGCAGCTAGTTCTCACAACAATGAGCCTTAGGATCAGTCCCTCATATTGATGTGCAAACAGCAACCAAGGCTCAACCACATCAGGAGTGCACCCACAACTCTCACAAAGGACACTCCTGGAGGACCTAACTCTGGTGACCAGGAGACTGTGCCACTGGGCCCCACAGAACACCTATGACATAAGGCCACTCTACTAAGACTGGGTGACATAGCAGCCCTACCTACTACATAGAAAAAATACAAGGAGGCAGCAAAAATGAGGAGATGAATAAACATGTCCTAAATGATAAACAGAACAAGCCTCTAGAAAAATAACTAAAAAAATGGAGACACGCAATCTACCAGACACAGAGTTTGAAACATTGACTATAAGGATGCTCAATGATCTCAGGGAGAACTTCAACAAAGACATAGGAAACACAAAGAGGGAGATAGAAAACATAAAAAAGAACTACTTAGAAATAAAGAATACAGTAACTGAAATGAATACTTTAGAGGGTATCAGCAGTAGATTAGATGAAGCAGAGGATTGAATCAGTGATTTAGAAGATAAGGTAGCAGAAAACACTCAATTAGAACAGCAATAAGAAAAATGAAAAAAATGAGTTTAAGGGGCTTCTGGGACAACATCAAGCATACCAACATTTGCATCATTGTGGTACCAGAAGGAGAAGAGAGAGAGAGAGCAAGGAATCGATAACTTAGCTGAAGAAATAATGATGGAAAACTTCCCTAACCTGGTGAAGGAAATGGATTATTTAAGTTTGGGAAGCACAGAGAGTCCCAAACAAGATCAACCCAAAAAGGCCCACACCAAGACACATCATAATTAAAATGCCAAAAGTTAAAAACAAAGAAAGAATCTTAAAAGTAGCAAGAGAAAAGCAGTTAGTTACCTACAAGAGAGTTCCCATAAGACTGTCAGCTAATTTCTCAACAGAAACTTTGCAGACCAGAAGGGATTGGCATGAAATATTCAAAGTGATGAAAAGCAAGGGCCTATAACCAAGATTATTCTATTCAGAAAAGCTATCATTTAGAATTGAAGAACAGATAAAGAGCTATCCAGATAAGAAAAACTAAAGGAGTTCATCACCACCAAACCAGTTTTACAAGGAATCTTAGAGGGATTTCTTAAAAAAAAAAAAGACTAATCAAATGGCAATAACTACATGTCTATCAATACTTACTTTAAATGAATTAAATGCTCTAATCAAAGAACATAAGGTAACTGAATGGATAAGAAAAGAAGACTCATACATATGAGGTTGGACAATTAATTTCTCAGACTCATCCTAGAAAAAGTGCTACATACCTCATTGCTGAATATCACTATGGTCACCTTTGAAGTATTCCCCTTGGGAAGCTGTGCACCAATTCCAGTGCCTAGTCCACTCTTCAAAGCAATTTTGGAACTCTTTTTCTGGAATGGCTATCAGAGCTGTTGTCATACCCAAAATCTGACAATTAAATTCACAAACTTGCCACTGTGCACTTATGTTGTAAGCATGGTACAAACAACTCAGTAAGGTGTCATAACCTTGGCAAATAATCATTCTCAGATATCTGTAGAAGTCTAGTGTGCCCCAGAAGCAAAAGACCACAAAAGATCTGAGAAAGCAGGAGAAGTCCCAATTGAGATAGAAAGATACATACAGACTGAAAGTAAAGGGATAGAAAAAGATATTTCATGAAAATGGAAAAAAAAAAAAAAGCTGACCTAGCAATACTTATACCAGACAAATTAGACTTTAAAACAAAGAAGACAAACAAGAGACAAAGAACCTGGTAATCCCACTTCTGAGTATTTATCTGAAGAAACCCAAAATGATGCTTGGAGGGGATGTACGCATCCATGTGTTCATTGCAGCATTACTTAGAGTAGCCAAAATGTGAAGGCAACCTGCATGTGCCTGAGTGGATGAATGGGTAAAGAAGAGATGGTACATATACAGAGGATACCAAAAAAATGTATATACATTTTAAGAAAGGAAAAACTATTAAAATAGTAATAGTCAATATATGGCAATAAGAAAAGATGAATAGAAATCACATTTGACTTTTGCGATAACAAGAGGTGCTCAAAGTGGTTACCCTCTGTGTCTAGTCACTTCTGATTACGGCGAACTACTCCTGGAGCAGCATTGACCAAAGTGTCCACTTGTATTGCTGCACATGCCATTTCAATTTCTTCCCAAGTACCACCAGTGTAGCTGGTTTTCTGTGGTACACCACATTCTTTAAGGTCCCCCATAGGTAAAAGTCAAGGGTTTTAAGTCAGAAGAATGTGGGAGAAACTCAACGGCACCTCTTCTTTCTATCCATTGTCCTGTCAAATGGTCTTGTGCTCCTCAAATGGCAACCATGCTTCCCCATTTTCTTTCACTGCCCTGCCTGTCACATGGTGACACTAGCATTCATTTGATTAACACCATCTTTTGAGTGAACATCATACTACACATTGCTACTATAATTCAATTCAACTTAAAAAATAATACATAGATAACATCGCTTAAGATGTGTATACTTTTTTTGGCACCCCAGTATACAATGGAATATTATTCAGCCATAAAAAAGAGTGAAATCTTGCCATCTGCAACAACATGGATGGACCTATAAGGTATTGTGCTGAGTGTAGTAAGTTAGACAAAGACAAGTGTCATATAATTTCAATTATAAGTGGAATCTAAAGAACAAAACAAACAAAAAAGAAACAAACTCATAGATGCAGAGAACATTTTGATGGTTAGCAGATGGGAGGTAGTTTGGGGTAGGTGAAAAGGTGAAGGAATTGAGAAATACAAATTGGTTGTAACCCAGTAGTCATGGGGATGTAGGGTACAGCATAAGAAATATAGTCAATAATATGGTAATAACTATGTATGGTGTCAGATGGGTGCTAGAGTTATTAGGGTGGCAGATGGGAGGCAGTTGGGGGGCAAGGTGAGAAAGGTGAAGGGATTAATTCATAGTTACAGAATAGTCATGGGGAAATAAAGTAAAGCATAGAGAATATAGTAAATAAAATGGTAATAACTATTAATATGTATAGTGCCAGATGTGTACTAACTAGTCCTGGGAAACATTTCTTAAATTACATAGATGTCTAACTACTATGCTATGTACCTGAAATGAATATAAAATAATATTAAATGTCAACTGTAATTGAAAAATTTTTAAAGGGGGGAAAAGGTGAAGGGGAATAGGGGTTTAAATTTCTTGGTATAAAACAAATAACTCATGGGGATGTAACGTACAGTGTAGGAAATGTAGTCAATAATATTGGTGTCAGATGGTTGCAATAATATTGGTGTCAGATGGTTGCTGGACGTACCATGGTGATCACTTCTTTATGTATATAAATATTGAATAACTATGGTGTACACCTGAAACTAATATAACATTGTGTGCTAGCTATATTTTAATAAAAATCTTTAAAAAAATGAATGAATGAATAAAATCCTTCTCCCTGTCTAAAAAAGAAAAAGAAAAACCACCAAAGCTTCTCTCCCCCAATCCTCATGCAGATTAGCATAGTTTGCATATGATTTACATAATTTAATGTCAAAATGAGCAAAATCTTCTTCCATCTTTACAACTTTCTCCCCAGTGTCTTTTAGTTTTACTTGGTCCTCTAAATAACTTAAACTGTGTTTCTTGACTACATATAGTTGTTCTTTAGTTTCTAGGATAAAATACATATAATTGTAGGAAATCTAGTCTTCACTTTATCTAACAGTATTCTTTTTTTAATGAATAACTACAATGTAGAATGTTATTATATATAGAATTACTTTTTTTATTGTTAGACTTATTGGATTAACATTGGTTAGCAAGAATTACATAGGTCTAATAGTATTCTTTTTATCTGTGCTAGTTTCAGTTATAACCAATAAGTGGCGGAACTGGGGTTCATATCCAGGCAATTGAGATCTAGTGGCCAGATTGTTAACTGCCATGTTCCACTGCCTCATGCTGTTTAGATACACTACATGTTTTCCCAAATGGAAGCCATTTATTACTCTTCCACGTGCATAAAGCTGATCACACTATGTCTTTATGTATATACCTCAGTCAGCAGATATACACCCAAAAGCCTAGGATAATTAGCAAACAAGTCACTCCTAAGCTAACTGATAACTGAAACTAGCACAGACAAAAAGAATACTATTAGACAAAGTGAAGACTAGATCACAATATTATTGACTGTATTTCCTGTGCTGTACATTACATTCCCATGACTTACTTGTTTTATTCCAAGAAATTTAAATCCCTTATTCTCCCTCACCTTTTCCCCTTTAAGAAATTTTCAATTACAGTCAACATTAAATATTTTATATTCATTTCAGGATATGGGAAAAGGAATCTGAAAACTATATATTTTTAAATGTTAATAACTATATAAGTATGAAGCTGAACTTTAATCTCTGAACTTTGTCACTTAAAAAACAAGCACAAAATAAATGCCCCAAATAATGCAAAAACGAATCAATAAATCAAAACAACTTCCCCCCCAAACACCTGTTCAATATTGCATTAAAAATATGAAAAATAATTTCAGATTTTAAGTGTGTCAAAAATGCCTACAGTCTTCTTTTGGTAGTGCAAAGAGGGAAATAAACCCCTTGCCTCATCTTTTTCTTCACTTCTTCAATATATATAACAATGACTTCCTTTATGAGCAATAGCATCTTAGAGTCAATGAAGTAGAGTATCTTACATGACACAGCACTTGTTTCCTAAAACTTCTGACCTCAAGAGACTGTCCCTCCACAATCTGCACTGGTTTTTCTCTCTCATTGTCTTCTTTGCATTTCTGGATCTCTCCTCTCCTCTCCTTCCCTCTTCTCTCCTTTTTTCTCTCCAAATCAAATCACTTTAGCTGTTCTGACCCTTCATGTTCTTTAATTCATTCTGTACCTTGAATCAATGTAACAAAAGACCCAGGCATGGTAGCTGTCTTAGCCACAAAGACCTATTTCTCTGGTAAGGTGGAGGAAGGGGGAGGGGTATAATTACATTATTTGGGGGCCATTGTTTTACAAGTATAGCTGAAGAAGCATCTTTCCAATCCAATAATCACCTCTCCAACCAGATTTGTCTGAGCCCATTACCACTTATTTCTGCTTCCATTTCTTACATATCATGAAGTCAGAGAATTTCGCCCCCATCTAGATGGAGACCGGGACTCAATAGATGAATATGATGGCAGGTCTCAGGGTTCCTCAGATTTCTTTTGGAGTTGAAATGGCTTATGATTTTCTGTAGTCTTTTTGCCTGTGTGTATGGCTGTAATGCTAATCTCTGTTTCATTCCTGAAGAGTTTGGAATATGTAGGGGTCAGTGGGGACTCACAGGAGACATGGCCATCTAGCTGAGTGGGGAAAGGATTAGAGAAGAGGTAATACTTGAAATGTCTCTTAAGAGAAGAGTGAGTGTTGAATAGGCATGTTGCTGGGGGAGAATTATGAAGGGATTGGGTAGAAATGAGGAGCCACAAAATTAGGTTAGGCAAAGGTATGAGCAAATACATAGAGTCAAGAGACATTCAGAAGTGCCCAGTCAGTGGACAGTGAGGAGTTTGGTTTGTGTGGAGCATGGCTCAAAGAGAAGGCAGGGTTCATGGGGAAATGTGATGAATTTAATTTAGATATGAGTATGCTGTGTTTATATGTCTGTAAATTACCCAGTCAAAGAAATGTAAGAGGATTATATTCAGATTTAGAATAATAGTAAGTCTATGAATGGAAATACAGATTTGGGAATTTTGAACATTTGAAAGAACGTGAATTGTTCAGAGCAATGGAATTATAAAGATGGATGGGCAGATGATTGTGGTCATAGATCATTATATTATAGTTTAGGATTTTAGAAGTAGAGCAAACTTCTTTAAGTTAGAGTTGTAACAAACTCTAGGATGAAAAAAATTAAAATGATGCAAAATAGCATATATCTTGACTTCGCTGTTTACAGAATTGTTTTTCAAATAAAATAGTGAAGGGCATCATCAGAACTAGATTAGAAGTTTGAATGTTTTCTTTTCTAGCTTTCCTGTCTTATTTCTCATAGAACTTAGTCCCTCGTAGAAAATAGCAGTAGAGTACTTAGGCTCATATGAGTTTTGGCTCCCCCCCCCTTTTTTTAAGACTTTTCTAAAAGAGGAAGTGAAGTTAAATAATTTGGCACCTATTAAACTTCCCTACATGCAAAATAAGTTGCCAGCAGTAATATAATGAAAACATTGTAGATTAGCTGTCAATAGTGAATGTTAATGTGTCCCGATGTAGGCAGGTCTTGCAGTGGCTATAACTATAGATAAGATTGGGGTCTTCTAAGAACTACTTTAGGTTCTGTTCCTACTCATGGTGAAGTTCACTTGGGTCATAGGTGACTTTAGTACCTGATTGTCATCCTCTTGGAGATGTGAATGAACTTTATGCTACTGCTTGTTCAGAGACTCTATGTACGACTGTTACCTTGTTCTCTATATAGGCACGACTGTTACTCTTTCCCCCATTTTACTCAGTTTTGCAGTGGTGCCCTATAGGTGTTATATTTTATTCACCTTTCTGAAGACTTTTGGAGGAGTAATGATTAATCCCATTTATTTCAAGCTATATATTTATGTGTGAATTATATCAAGATGACTTTGACCATAATGAAGCACTTTAAATCCTTAATTAGCTATTTACCCAAAATTAAGAAGCTATAAAGATATATTGATAAAAATCTTTATTGATACATGTTTATACATAAAGATATAGTATTTAGATATATAATCCTCATATATCTATATATAAGGGCAGTCTGGAAAGTATCCAGCCATGTATAATAATATGAGAAACAGAGGCATTGATGGCTGGATTTTTTCCCAGACAGCCCTCGGTATATAAATCTGTATCTCTGTAAATATCTATCTAATATCTATCTAATATCTATCTGTCTATCTATCTACCTGTCATCTACATAAAATCTGCAGAAGGCAAGGCCAGACAAATGCATTCTCCTTACTACTGTCTGAGCTGTTAGGTCACAGACGGTGGTGCTACACACTACAGTTGTGGACAGGAGTGTGCATGACACCTTTCCCCCAAGTTAGTCTGAAGCCAAGACTGAAAACAAGCCCTGCTGTTTCCTTGGCCTCTTTCCTTGAGTTTCACTCTTTACCACTGTGTCCACCTGCTGGTTAGCAGAAGCAAGGAAAGAAGACTGAAGGAAAGGGAGGACAAGTCTCTGGCTGCAGGAGGACTAAGGCAGCTTCTGTAGAACTCCTTTTTGCTGGCTCTGACCCTAGCTTCTGCTTGCCTTTCTAAAGAGGGGCTGTAGGGGTGATGAAGGACAAGAGCTAAAAGGAGGAGGAGGAGGAGAATGGCACCCCCTGCTGTGAGGCAGGAACTGGGACTCCAACGGGAATCCTAAAAGTGAGGAAGGCAGGCCTTTAGCTCTTGTCGTACCCCAAACTTCACCCTCTGTGACCTGATACTGTCCTTGGCTCCCTCATCCCCATCACACCTCTCTTAGGAGTAGGAAAATGGGGGAGAGCCTTAGGCTCCTTCCAGAGATCAACTTTGTTTATTTGTTCATTCAACACATATTAATATTTGTTGAGTACTGGTTTGTGCAGGCATCATTCTGGACACTGTACATAAATGTATGGCAAATGAGAAAAACTAAAATTTTGTGTTGTCTCTGTCACTCTGATACAGCTATCTTCTTTCAAACAATATATAGCTTGTGGGTAGGTAGCTTCTATACCACTAACCCGTAGTGTCTTCTACTTCTTTCTTTCTAGCTCTTTTTACAGAATCTGTTAACATAGTGTGTTGAATTGCTGAAGATTGGGACATTATCCAAGTTTATTTTCATTCTGCATTAAGAAATTATTTGGGAGACATCCCAATTTATTGCATTGGCAGTTTGCTTAAAATGGCTCTATGGTTTTTAGCCTTCTGAAAGCCAGGATGAAGAGTGCCAGGTTCTTTGGCAAGATTTCTGTCCCACTGTGCAGGCAGACAGATATATTTTGGACTGTGGAGTAAACCCAAACATGTTCTTGAACTGGGGCATGTGGACCCTCTGAAGATGTAGGTCGTGGACACTAACATATAGAACTTTACATTGAAGACCTGCCAGTACGTCGTTGAGATGACACATCTTTGGCTGGGTGTTGGTTGGGAGCAGACATGAGCCATTTTGACTGAACATGGAGGTTTTGGATTGCTAGTAAATTAGCTAGAGATTACCACCACAGGGATGCCCTTAGGCTGATATTTGGCCAGAGCAGCTTGGCACCAAAGAAGACTGCCTTGGCCAGCCCCCACGAACAAACTGGCCTAGACCCTGACAGTGGAATTTGACAATGATCCAAGGCTAAGGTGCATCTTTTGGAGAACATATGAAGTCCATCTTGTTTTAAATTTTTTATAATTAATTTCTTTAGACATAGCTGTCCTTGGGTACAATGTATTGTTTTAATGAATTTCTCTATTAATAATTATATTTGAATTCAAGCAATCTGCTCTACTGTAACACTTTCTAAGTGCAATCACCAGTTATTTCTAAAGAGAGAATTGGTACAGTGGTCCTTTCGTTTTTAGTCAAGTTTAAGAAGTTAAACTCCGTATCTCTGGGTAATTCAGGGGGTCCATGCGCTTCTGTTGATGGGGTTTGGAAACATCTTCTGAAGTCCTAGGAGTAGAGTCTGGTAGGAATAACTGGATATGAAAATGTAAGGTTAATAACTAAATGTATCATCTTATAACAAGGTTCTTGCCCCTTGTGGTGAACCTCTCTGGAAAGATGGAGAGCTTGAACAACAGTAGGTTGCTTCCTTCTCTCAAGTAATTAATTGAAAGTCCTGGATCCTTTTTTCATGAAAATGAGAGCAAAGTCTGCATTGTTGGTGTGGAACGCTAGAAACAGGACAGCTCCATCACCCGGATCAACCTGGTCCAGTCTTTTGGCTAACTTGTTCCATGTTCTGAAGAGATTAATGTCACTCTTGAGTGCATATGTATTTAATCATCCACTCATGTTTGATTTTATTTCCCTACATCTTCATTTCATCTTGTTTATTTCAGGTTTTCGTAGTATTGCTTTATATGGAAACTCGACTCCTATGCCTCTTGTTTAATTTTTTCTCTAGTTAACAAATTCTGTTTTCTCTAGCAGACATCAGTGAGTTTTGCTCTACATTTCAAATGATGGCTTTTATATTTTAGTAACTAGCCATGAACCATATGACATAGGTGTACTCTTATAAATGATGTCCTTATTTGAATACCTGCTTATATTGCTATGTTAAAATATGATAAAAAGCTCTAAGTTAGTTTGATTGCCTATTTTCAGATGAAATGCATTCTCAAAAATGTGTGCAATAGCTGATAATCAATGGACTTGAAAATTTAAAGGTATCGTGCTAGGATGGACAGCTAGCATATATTTAACATATATTCTAAAATCCTAATTACTTCTAGTCTTTTAGGTACTGTCTTCATTAATATATTTATCTGATTTCATGCACATTCTGTAATTTTTTTTTATTTCCCATTGAACACACAATTGACAAGCTTAAGTCCTATCATGTCCTGAATGAAAGTTGGGATTTAGCACTTTTGATAGAGCTAAAATTTGCTTCTTCTTCTTTTTTTCCCAGAACTTGCTAATTATTGCATTTTATTCTCCGTTAATGACCTTCATTGGAGATTAATAGTTTACTTCATATGTATCAGACACGTTTCTTATTAGGTTTATTGTTAGGAATTTATTTCATGTAATTTTTAGGATATAAGAAATCTATTGATTTTTATGCATTGATCTTTAGTTAGCTATTTTACTAAATTCTCTTATTAGTTCTTAGAGCTATTGATTTTTCTAAGCAAACTATCATTGTAGTATACAAACAATAACACTCTTGTCTGTGTTTCCATTCCATTTATCATTCTCATTTCTTTTCCTTTCACATTGCTTTGGCTTTTAGTAACATTAAACAGTAGTTATATGGACACTCTATCTTTGTCTCTCTTTTGTATCATGATTTATATGAGGTCTTTATTTCTTAATAATTTTAACATATGAATGAATTGATTTTTGTTTCATTTTGGTTTAAAAAAGGGAGACAAAAAAGGAGAAATGATATATTGAAAGAGGTGTACATAAAAGATACTGTGACACAGGCAAAGATGGTATCACTTCTGGAGTTAAACTGATGACCAGCTGGCAGCATTGCCATGCAATGGCTTGAAATGGTCTCTGGGCAGTTTACAAGGTTGGACAATTAATTTCACAAACGCATCCTAGAAAAAGTGCTACGTACCTCATTCTGAATATCACTATGGTCACCTTTGAAGTACTCCCCTTGGGAAGCTGTGCACCAATGCCAGCACTTAGTATATCATTCAAAGCAATTTTGGAACTCTTTTTCTGGAATGGCCATCAGAGCTGTCATCATACTCTTGGCAAGGTGACACCTTACTGAGTTGTTTGTACAGTGCTGTAAGCACATGGTGGCAAGTTCATGAACTTAATTGTCAGATTTTGGGCACGACAATAGCTCTGATGGCCATTCCAGAAAAAGAGTTCCAAAATTGCTTTGAAGGGTGAACTAGGTGGTGGCATCGGTGCATAGCTTTGAAGGTGACCACAGTGATATTCAGCAATGAGGTAGGTAGCACTTTTTCTAGGATGAATTCGCAAAATTAATTGTCTGAACTTGTGCGTTCAAAAGTCTACTTTAGAACAGAAAAGGTTTATTTTGGTGTATACTTGTGTGTGTCAGGTGCACCAAAGTTCAAAGTTATAAACATGACATCGCCATATAATAAATATAGCTTTGACTGTTAAAAATATGGTTAGGATTTTAAAAAATTGATTGTTGGGATTAGACCACTAATTTTCAGGGGTAAAAGAAGGTACAACTCTCCTCCTTATTACCACATTCAGAAAAAATGGAACATGGTTTTCCAACGGTCTTATCAGTTTAGGCTGAAGTAAATAAAAATTAAAATGAAAAGGAGGGTACATAATAAGAAGAATATGCATTTGCAAAGAATTAAATTGTTTCATGCAGTTAAATTATGGAGATCTTTAAGTAAAACTTAATAAATTTAGAAACAGAGATAACCAAGCTCATAATACTTTTCATAAAAAAATCATCTTGTGATATCAAAAAAATCTAGAAATAATAAAATAACATTTTAGAAATTTAGCTGATGAAAAAGTTTAAAATTTTCTTTTTTTCCCTGGGGAATTTTTTTTTTTTAACTATAATACAATAGTATATTAAAAGTAACTCTTTTAGGGGAAGCTAACTATATGGTGATGGAAAGAGAAGTCACATTAGGTGGTGAACTTATTACACAACAAGTTGACAATGCACTGTAGAATTGTATGCCTGAAACCTATGTAATCCTTGCTAACAGATGTCACCCCAATAAGTCTAACAATAAAAAAGTAGCTCTTTTGAGGAGGTTTGACTGAGACACTGAGAGGGGGTCAATGGAAAAGCAAAAGCATGTGTAGCACATAGGGACCCCCAGCATTCCTTACGACATGTCCAAAGATGTGTGATGACCTCTGGCTTGGTCAAAGCCACTGTCCTTATCCTAGGGTGTCTTATTTGGAGGATGTAACAGAACAAGAAGATATGTTTCCAAGTAGGTTTCCCACCAGCAATATTGACTTTATTAATCTTTTTTATATATCCACTGCTCTAGTACAACTAGATCAGTACTGTTTCCCAAACACTGCAATTATCCTTTACACCTCTGGGCCTTTACTCTTGTCTGTTATATCTGTCTGAAATTATTTTTGTAAATCTACCAAACTACATTTTAGTGTTAAAAGGCTAGCGGGTCTTGAGTAGGTTAAGCAAGAAATTTTAACAATCCTTCATCCACTTCCTCTGCTCTCTTTCCTACCACCAACCAAACACAAAACCAGCAGGCTCATCTCTTCGCTAAACTTCCATGGTGCTTTACACTTCTTCGTTACATTCTAATTTGTACCACAATTATTATACATTTTTATCTTTCTACCAAATTATAAACTCATCATGGAGGAGGGAAACATGTCTTATTCGTTCTCTTATTGTGTATTCTCTTCTGCCCTCTTCCTCCTCACTTTCTTCTCTACTTTGCATGTAATAAGGTATTAAAATAAGACATTAAATTATCTTGAAGATGAATTTTATTATTAAAATGAAATAAAATTAATGTTCACGGCATGCACCATTTAAAATTCTCAGAAAAGGGAAGTTAAATAAAATAAAGAGTCTCTTAAAGCAAAAATAATGATAGTAATGTATCTAGCAGAATAGTAAGAGGGCTCCTTTTTGGCTGTCTTAGGCCAGATTCTCTGGCAACACACTCTGACATGGAAGTTTGTGTAGAAGAAATGCACTGGGACGTGCATGCCACCAGGATAGGAACAGCACCTGTGGAAGGGAGGTGGGAAGGAAGCAGGACTGGGCAGTGCCACCATCGTCCTCAGCTGATCCTCCAGAGAACTCTGGAACTGGACATCACTTCAGGATCAGTGGATATTTGGTCCTGTTCAGAAGGTCCACAGAGACGTTTGGTCCAGGCCAAAAGGTCCTTGAAATATGGTTCTATCCCAAATGTCCATGAGCATATTTGGTCTACACCAAATGGTCTTTGATATCTGGTCCTGTCAAAAATGTCCATGTTTAGAAAACTGGGTTCTCTGGGTTTCTGGGTTCAAATAGCCCATAACATTTATTCCTACTTTTGGTTTATAGGATTAATACATAAAAAATACCACCATGTTTTATTGATCCAATAATTGTGGCTTCATTGCCAGTGATAACTAACTCTTCTTGCCTCAGTACTCTAGCTGGTCATGGCACCTGGGGTTGGGAGATGGGTTGGCATGGATCAGATGCTTCTGTGGACAGTTTGGACAGGACCAAATGCCCTGCAAGACACTGAGAGCTGTTCCATCTCGAGTCAAGAAGGCCGAGTCTTTCTACTACCATATTGACCATTATTGGAAAAGATTAGTGACCTTTGGCTAGATGGCACTTTCTACCTGAAGGCAATCACTGGAGAGTGATTCAGCTGAGAGGTATCAGCTCCAACACTTGCAGTGGCTAGGAAGTGAGTGCCTGAAGTTCTGAAGAGCTTGTCACACCATAGCACCTGCTGCTATTACTTTAACATGACTGAGATGTTGGTTGGTTAATTTAAAAACTCATTTAAAGAGGAGAATTGTAAAAATAATCCCACAAATACTTTATTTCAACCTAAAATATCTCAATATGTGTTTATTTGCCAATCTTTTAGTTACAGGAACAAAGTCTTTATTTGAGCACAGACTCTCAGGCTGACAATTTACCTCTTTCCCAAATGACGTAGGAAGACCACTGAGTAAATGTTCTGTATCGGTTTGTGTACAGAGACTTGTGAAACACCATTGTCGTCTTTACACTTAATTTGAAAGCGATATTTTTAGTGATTTGCTTTTCTCTTGCCTTAGTTTTAAAATTTGATCTTATATTTTGTCAGGGTGTAAATGTACAGATTTTAAAGTATCAGATAGTTCTATAACTTTATAATTAAAACCCAGTACTCCATCCCATCCCTCTCCACCTTTGAGCCTGGTGACAAACTCAACTCTTTTTCATCTTTCTCATCTGGATTTACCTCCATAAATATCTCTTATGTTTATATTGTTATTTTTGTCTTAATTTTTCAGTGTAGGCATTTTCTACAGATGTCTAAAACAGAAACTGATGAGTTAGTGTTCTTATATCCCCAATCTCTGTCTCCCTGGTCCCATTCTTCAACACACTTACTTCCCCTCTTGTCTTCCAAATACTGGTAGGTTCTGAGACTGTGAGTGAGCCTATGCTACTATCATTTACAGCTGAACCTGTCTAGTATGATTGCATTTACTTTTCTGTAACTTAAAGGTTTTGGGGTTTGTTTATTCTTTGGACTCAGTAATTACCAGAAACTCTCTTGGCCTCAATTTCTTTAATTGTAGAATGGGGATAATAGGATAGTCAGAGCTGTGTAAGTGTTAACTACTTCTCATTGACTTTGTTTTTTATGTTCCAGTCCTTACTTCATCTAAAATTTTCTAACAGAACTGTAAATATCCTTTCAATGTAATTCATCATATACTAAGTGCTTAGTGAATAAGTGTTGAAAAATACTCATGGCCAATATTCTAATCTGCGTTTCATAAAAGGCAAAGTAATTAAATTGAGAGAGCAGTGCATTTGGAATTGCGAGGCCTAGTTAAAGCCTGGATCTGCTCCTACTTAGCTGTATGACCTTGGGCTAGCATATTTGAATCACAGTTTTATAATCTGCAAATGGGAGAATTGGATTAGAGAACCCCTAGGGTCTCTTCCAGCCCTATGGTTCTATTATAAAGTAAAAGTGTGCATAAAATACCAAGCTATATACTCGTAAAATATAAGATTGCAATGATATTAGCTGCCACCACTTCTAGTAGCACCTCCAGAAGACGTCTTAATAACCTCTGTCAGACGCCACTCAGATTGTGATAAAGGAGAATATTGCTTAGTCATTCCATCTGAGCAATTGTTCTACCCCTCTGGGACACCTGGTTGTAATTTGAGGGAGTCACCACTAAATGTCGCTATAGGTTACATAACTAAGTGGTCAGCACAGCTCTAAGTTAGTGTCCTCCCACAAACCTCAAACTACCATGGGGTCTTTGTATAGATTGAGAAATACACACTTTAAATACTTAAATTCAAATGTGAAAAACACGAAGATGGAAATTAACTAGGATTGTAAAAAGAAAGTAGTAAAAGCTTCTACAATGCTCTTGACTTCCTTGATTTGCCTTTACCCTCAAATGCTGCTTCTGTAGAGCTCCCTACTGGTGCGAGCTGGGTAAACTGGTATTTCAGTGAACTCTCAATGGAGCAATTGCTTGACTCTTTGGCCTACATCTTCATGGTTTTTCCCCTCAAGATTAAGAGATTAAGCCACTGAGGAAAATACAGATCTCTTTGTTTTCCGGATTCTTGCTTATTTCCACACTTACCTGGAATCCTAGACACTTAGTCTATTTCAGTGATTTTATGAAAATAGGTACATATTTTCATATTTCTGAAATTGTGATGTTTCCTATACTCAGTGGTGACATACAATTATAATTAGCAGTACTTTTTCTTTTTTAGTGATGTCTTATAATCAGTTATGTTTTTTTCTTTGGGTAGTTCCCTGGCTGGGAATCGAACCCAGGCCGCTGCGGTGAGAGCGCCTAAGCCTAGCCACTGCACCATCAGGGACCCCTCAGTTATGTCTTTTATGGGATAAAATACCATATCTGATATAATGGTATATTCATCCACCTTAAGTTATTTGAGGTCAGTCCTTGTTAAAAGTTGACCGATTAACCTCATTTTTATGTCTAATATTTTAAAGGAGCCCAGGTGAAGAGAAAGCAGTATTTATTGAATGTTCACCAGGTGTCTGAGCTATGTACTTTGCCGAGTATATAAGGTTGGACAATTAATTTCATGAACTCATCCTAGAAAAAGTGCTACATACCTCATTGCTGAGTGTCACTACGGTCACCTTTGAAGTACTCCCCTTCGGAAGCTGTGCACCAACACCAGCACCTAGTCCACCCTTCAAAGCAGTTTTGGAACTCTCTTTTTGGAATGGCCACCACAGCTGTTGTCGTACCCAAATCTGACAATTAAGTTTGCCGTATGTTGCACTTACATTGGCAGCACTGTACAAACAACTTGGTAAGTGCACAGTGGCAAGTTTGGGAACTTAATTGTCAGATTTTGGGTACAACAGCAGCTCTGATGGCCATTCCAGAAAAAAGAGTTCCAGAATGCTTTCAGGATGAACTAGGCGCTGGTGTTGGTGCACAGCTTCCTAAGGGGAATATTAGAAGGTGACCATAGTGCAGCAATGAGGTATGTAGCACTTTTTCTGGGATGAGTTCACAAAATTAATTGGCCGACCTCTTATGATTGTATTTAATCCTCATCATGCCATGAGGTGGGCTTTTCTGTTTCCATTTTACAATTGAGGGAACTGAGGCTCAGAAAGATCAGTAATTTATACAAAGACACTGTGATAGTATGAGTCACTGTTGCAAACAGTGTATTTATGTAGTTTAACTGCAAATCTCATACTTTTTCCACCAGCTACTTTGATATTTTAGAGTATTTCCTCAGTTCTCTTTAACACTGGACAGTTTTTTCCAAGTTGGCCCATAGAACTTAGCCCTCTTTGAACAATGGACGGTTGCTTTCCGACAGCCCTTTAAAAATGTTGAGATCTCCAATTAAATAATATAGAAATGCTTTTTCTGAACTCCAGCCTCAATCTTTGTGATCTAAAAGATGGAGTGAGACTTGATGTCCCGAGAATTGAATTGCTTTCCTGTGGGGCCTGGGCTTCTGAGAGTAAACAGTGCTCTTCAAGAGGCAGCATGGGGCACCCGGCTCAGGCCATTCAGGGCTGTTGGATGACCTTTGTCTTCTGGCAGACTGCTCCAAGAAATGATTTTCCAAAAGTCTTGACTAAAACAATGTGGTTTTCTTTCAAGTCTCTAACGTGTAGATCATTTGTCAATTTTGAAACATGGTTCCAATTAGGGTTTACAAGTGTCCTGGAGACCCAGGCTGTATGCAAGATGTGCTAGGTAGGACGCAGTTGACCCGCCTTAACCCGCCAAGGGGTGAGGCTGAGACGTGAATATGCAAATGACACTCACTGCTCACATCTCCAAGGGCTGAGAGGGAAAAGGCAGTTTACTGTGATCATCATTGTGTTTGCACAGACCCAGGGTAGCAACATTTCAATTCCTAGCAAATCTCAGATATTGCTGAAATATATTGCCTTCTAATTCCCCACTTCATGTCCGGAAGGGTATTTGTGTTCTGCAGGCTGTACTTATGTTTCTGTTTCCAATCCTTTTTATTTCGAGTTCTCTTCATTTGTACATCTAAAAACAAAACATTGACAATCTGTTAGAGGTTCTGTTCCATTCGTTTGCCTAGGGATTTATTATCAAATTACTCCTTTGATATCAGCAACTTGGGGTCTTATGATGATAAATAATCCGTTGTCCTATTTTTGCAAGAATTCCTTAAATAGAAGGTATATGGCCATAATTTGCATAGGATATGATAGCCCAAAATTCAAGTTTACTAAGAGAAAAGATTATAGTTCAAAGTTTTCTTGGCTTGAAGAGAATGCTATTTGCTGAAGTAATTTTGAAATGACAATTTAACTTCCCATCTTTTAAGGGATGTAATGCCTCTCTTATATGAAGGCTGTCAGAAAAAATCCAGCTGTAAATGCCCCTATTTTTTCATACTGCATGGCTGGATACTTTCCAGACAGCTCTCATATGTTATCTGGGTGAAAGCTATTGGGTAAAACCTATCTGCACCTTCTCAGAGCTATCCATCTTCATAGTGATTGCTCTGGGAGGGAAGGCCAAGTGACAGCCATGAAGCTTTCCATTCTATCTCAAATTCTTGAACCTTCTGATGTGAAACCAGTCAGAGTTATATGGTTACATGTGGTAAAACAAGAGTAGAAGTCACTCAGTATCTTCTGAGTACTGCATTTCACTCATTTATTTAATCATTTATTTCTTCAGTTGTTCAACACTAGCTATGTGTCATGCACTGTGCCATACGCCGTCAACGAGCAGAGTCCCTGCCTCTGGGGAACTAACGCTCCCTGCGGGTTGCAGACAAGTAGATGAAGGGTGCTGGGATAAGTACTCTGATAGGAATATGCATGGTATGAGGGGGGACTCACAGAAGGGGATTCTGGTCCTGATTTGGGAGATAAGGGAGAGTTTGAGGAAGTGCTATCCTAGGTATCTCCGAGGAAGTGCTATTCTGCAACAACACTCTGGCTCTTCTATTTCTCTGACCACTTTTTCTTAATTTCCTTAAATGGGTCTTTTTTTCTCTTTATCTTAATAAATATCGATGCTCTCTAGAGAGTCATCCCAGTCCCTTGTTTCTTATAACTGTACATTTTCCTAGGTATTCTCAATCATAACCGTGGTTTGCTTAAACACAGTTGGTACCTAACTGTATCTATAACTAGTTGTAGACTATCAAATTAGTGACTCACTTATTACTTCATCAAACATTCATCGACTGCCTGCCATGTACCAGGCCATACCTGGAGTACCAGAGAGGAAGTTGACTTCTTTAGCACTCACTGAGTGAAAACTCAGTCTATAAAACTATAAAATATGTGAGAAT
The DNA here is from genome assembly GCA_004026885.1 of Lyroderma lyra. Taxonomy (NCBI): domain Eukaryota; kingdom Metazoa; phylum Chordata; class Mammalia; order Chiroptera; family Megadermatidae; genus Lyroderma; species Lyroderma lyra. The sequence goes on along the minus strand of PVJL010000510.1, from coordinate 300,217 downwards.
TAAAGACTTTAGGAGCACAGACAGGGAAATCACTAACTACTTTTGGAGGGTGGGAGAAGTGAGAGAAGTCTTTGCAAAGGGAAGTCAGAACTAGCTAGGTGATTAGGGGAAGGGATTTCAGTCAGAAGGAATATAATAGTATACTCGAGGACTTGGAGGTCTGCCTGGCTTGTCCAGAGAACTGTCTATAGGTGACTGGCTTATAAAATGTGTAATGGAAAGGCCCATAATCTAGCCCGATGAAATAAGGTACAATCGGGTTGTCAACAGGCACCATGCTTAGAAGCAAGGGCAACTTCTTCTAGGCAGTTAGGAGCCAGCAGAGATCTTGAAACTGCCAACTTGCAGAATCAAATTTGTTTTGAGTAGATATTTTAGTGGCAATGTAGAAGATGGATTAGTGGCATGGAAATCTGGTAGGATATTAAATAAGAGGTGACAAAGATCTGAACTAAGACAGTGGTGAGGATAATGAGAAAAGAAAGCTTTACGACTTGAGTTTTCTGTAGTGGAATCAATACAATGTGGTGAGTAAGGAGGAGAGAAGAGTCAAAAAAGACACTGAGATTTGTAGTTGAAAGGGGGTCTAGATGAGCGGTTCTCAACCTGTGGGTCACGACCCCTCTGGGGGCCGAACGACCCTCTCACGGGGGTCACCTAAGACCATCGGAAAACACATATCAGATATTTACATGACGATTCATAACAGTAGCAACATTACAGTTATGAAATAGCAACGAAAATAATTTTATGGGGGTCACCATGACATGAGGAACTGTATTAAAGGGTCGGGGCATTAGGAAGGTTGAGAACCCCTGGTCTAGATGGTCTCACCATTACCCAAGTTACCAACAAGTGGAGATAGATTTGCAATAGAGGAATACAATGTGTTCAGTTTTGGATAAGTCAAGTTGTAGATGCCCTTGGGACATTCCAGTGGAGATATTTAACAGGTATTTGGAAATAATGAATTTGAAGCTTGGGAGGGTGATCACGGATGAACATACACATTTACTATGATCATCTCTCCAACGCACATGTTATATCTCATTCATCTCTATATTTCTGTATTTCTATAGCTTTACGATTATTTAAAGCTATAGAAGTAGACAGATTATGTTCATATTCAACAAATTTTCAAAAATATACTAACCTTGTGACATTTAGAATAGGAATATGAGTTTGGCATGGCCTGTGCTTCCAAGGAGTTCTCTATGGCAAGGGACATAATCAAATAAATGTAATATACAAGGTCTGGCACAAATAACACCCCCTTGTTATGAGCTGGTCATCTATATAAAATCTTTTATTATGAAATCATAAGCACGATGACATTTTAAGTGAAATGTTCGAATTGCTGTCCATCTCGTTGAGACATTCACATACAGTGTCTGGCATTACTTCTGCCAGACCCTGTAGGTAATGTGAAAAAGGTTACGGAAATATGTACAAGGAATGCAAGTGGCACAAAGAAGAAAGAGATTGCACAGGAAGGATGGCAGACATGGAAGAGAAGAAAACCAGGCTAAGAACTCAGTAGATGTTCTCCAAAGAATAGGAGAAGCTTCACAGATTTGCTTGTCACCTTTCAAGGCACATGTCACATCTCATCCATCTCTCTATCCCCAGCAGAAGCCAGCCTAATGACTGTAACATAAATGCTCGGTAATGTTTGTTGAATAAATGGGCCCCGGGCAGCAAGAAAGAAATGGGAAAGAAAAAAGAAAAAGCATGGGGTTTCCCCAGGCCCCGGGGGACACTTTAATCATCTCTTATTAGCCTCTCACTCGGAGAGCTTGTGCAGGTGGCACTCAAAATAAACTGAGGAAATGAAGATGCAGCCATTTAGAGCGGGGATAAGGACTGCATCCGTCAGTGCTTTGATTCTGAAATGTGCTTATGGCACACCACATCTTTTATTTTTATTTCTGGTGTTTGGAAAAATCTCGTGGTCATCGATTTTCTGTCAAACCATCACTTGGAGTCTCTCAGGTAATGGCATATCCCCAGTCATTGAGTAATGACAATGCTGGGCCTTAAACAGGAACCCGTCCCACTGGGCCTTCCATTCTCCTTGTGCGTCCATTGAAATGATTGGTGATGGCCAGGCGTTATGAAAACATCCTCCCTGACCTTCTTTCTCCCTACCTACCGAATTCACGTGTTAGTAGTTCATCAGCTTGGATTACAAATGAAGAGGGTTGGTGTTTCGTTTTTAAAGATGGATCTATTTAGGGATATGTTAGTGCAAGGAGTTACTATGAAAAAGGAAAAGAGAGAAAGACACCGTGTTTAAGCCTTATGATAAAAGATATTCCCACCACTCCTCCAGCAAGAATCCCCCCAAGCGCTGAGTGATTGCATGTTCATTGCCCAAGGCTGGTCTTCAGTTTCTTTCCCATCTTCCCTGAGGAGCTCAAAGGAGGGAATCTTATCATCAAGCACTTACCTCTAGACTTGAGACTAACACAAGTTTGAAAAAAAAATTTTGTTGTTGTTCTTGATTATATTCTCTCTCTAGCTGCAGGAAAGGTCATGCTTTTCTGAGGGTGAGCTATGGAAGCTCCTAGAATGTTTTCTCAGTAAGTCAGACATGCAAGCATCTCTCTTTCTCTCCTGAAAATGATCACTCACATCACTTCTGTTTCCTCTCAGGTACTGCATAGTAGTCACAACATAAGTCATCATCCCTCCAGTTTAATAAGGAGCACGACAAGTTGCCATTACATGATAATCTGAGGATCATTCAAGGGAGGCAAAGGCTCATGTCCTCTTCCTGCTCCCAGCTACTTGCTCTTCTAGAGCCCAGGCTTCAAGGAATCTTGGAGCCTTTTCCTTGCTCCCCATCCGCTATTGTGTGCTTTGGTGGCACAGATACACGAGGGCTGTCCAGAAAAAAATCCAGCCATAAATGCCTCTATTTTTCCTATTGCATGGCTGGATACTTTCCAGACATCCTCGTATTCCTATAAATAGGCATTTGTGAAGTCTATAGTAAAAGTGGTTGGAGACAGAGGTGGACAAGAAGTTCTGAATTCTCAGAAGCTAATGATAATAGCTACTATTTATTGAGTACACATCCTTTTAAATTCTTACAAAATACTCTAAGCCAGAGGTTTTTCAACTGTTTGTGGACCGGCTCTGGTCCACTAGAAATTTCCTGCTGGTTCGTGAAATATTTTCACATTCTGAGGATGTATTTATAAGAGAAGAATAAATTTATTTCAGTGGATTTAAACTACTTCATGGACTGGCAGGAAATTTCTGGCGGACCAGACCTGGTTCACCGACCAGCAACTGAAAACCACGGCTCTAAGCTAAACCGTCTTCTTCGCATTTTACAGATAAGGAATTGAGGCTGGGAGAATTTAAGTGATGAGCCCCAGGCCACATAACAAGGGGCAGAGCTTGGATTTGAGCCCATGCCCTTTTCATTAAGTTACCTGCCCCCAAGAGGGACATCTTTGGCCTGTTTATATACGAGTGTTCGAGTAGGGTGTCAAGTTGGTAAGAGACATTCAACAACCTTGCTTTTTTTTCTCCGTTCTTTTGAAGGCAGGTGGTGATATGATGGAGGTGGGAGGGTGGAGGTGTGACTGGAGCAGAAGGCAACAGGGAGGATGACGCTCCGGTACCGGTAGCAGCCAGGAGCAGGCTAAGGATGTGGCTTCTCTTCTGCTCACTTCAAACATAAGTATGAGGAGTCGGGGGCTGAGAGTAAGTTTAGTGACATCACTCTGTCTACCTCGAGGAAATGCACAGTCTAAGGGATGAAAGAGAAATGGAATAATTATTCGGAGTAAAAATCCCTGCTTTTTTAAGGATTTCTGACCATGGCGGGTTATGCTAGTAATTTGGAAGGATTCGTTCACAGTTCCTCAAGGGCATAACTCAGTTTCAGGGAGGTCTACAGCCCTTTGCAGTGTGAGCAAAATGGTATTTCCTCCTGTGAACTATTTTCTTTATTCCTTGGTGCTTTCTTTGGCTTTATCTTGTGCCAGACCTGAAAATCTGGAGCTGTCAGCTCAAGTCCAGCTCGCACAGAGCACGCACCGTGGCAGCGTTCCAATCCCTTATGGCGGTGAGTGTGAAGACAGTTGTGAATGCAGGGTAATATTTATGGCTTTGTCAGCTGTTGGCACTGTAGAAATGGGCTCAAGATGGCCCAAAGTGCTTTAGTGGATGATGAATATTTATTTAGAATGATGATCCAGGGAACTGAGTTACAGGACAGCCTAGCCTCTCAGTGGCAGGCCCGTCCTAGTCCAGAACATTCCCTAAAAGAAGAAATTCTTGATTCCATAGTAGCCCAGTGTCCAATGTGACCAAAGAGACAAACATTTTCCTTGGAATCACTGTTCAGGTCAGAAAACCCTCTGCCTGCCCACAGCTTTATCTGTGGAATGCACCTTCTTGTCCCCTTCTCTGATCCATCTGAAGGTATGGGTGACTAAAGGGACCGGTGTGTTTGCTCCCACCCTGTCCTGGCCCTGTGACTCACAGTCAGTTGGTCGCACCCTGGCCTTTGTGTCCATCTTTACTTCTGGGCAGTAAGACAGAGAGAGCTAAATATATCAAAGTGTCAATACCGTTACCACGTACAGAGTATTTTACAGTGTATGATTTTTCATCTCAAGCTCATAAAAACCTTCCAGGTGATTTGGGAAAAGTTTATTATGCTCTTTTGAAGATGGAAGCCAGTGATTTAATCAAGGTTATGAGAATATTATTCGACTGGAGCCAGGAATCGAGCCAGGTGTTTGGGATTCCTAGATTTGTACCCTCGGGCAGAAAAACTCTAGCTGGCAGGCCAATTCTGGCCCACGGTCTGTTTTGGTATGACCTGCAAGCTCAGAAGAGTTTTCACACTTTTAAATAGCTGGGAAAAAAAGCAAAAGAAGAATAATATTTCATGACATATGAAAATTATATGTGATTCAAATTTCAGTGTCTATAAAATAAAGTTTTATTGGAACACAGCCCCACTTACTCATTTATGTATCGTCTACAACTCATTTCTGTGACACTGACAGAGTTTAATTGTTGTGACACAGACCTGACGGCCCTCAAAGCCTGAAATGTTGACTCTCTGCCCTTTTACAGGCAAAGATTGTCAACCACTGTAGTAGATGCTCAGTAAGTAGAGACCTCTGGTACATGCTCTCTGTATTAGTTTGATAGGGCTACCATAGAAAGTACCACCAGCTGGGTGGCTTAAAACAACAGTTCTGGAGGCTGGAAGTCCAAAATCAAGGTGTCATGCTCCTCCTGAGATGCTGGGGGGAAACCCTCCTGGCCTTCCTCACTGCAGGTGGTGGCCATCAATCCTTGGTGTTCCTTGTTGCAGCTACATTTGTCCTACCTCTGTGCCCAATTCCCCGCTCTTAAATAAGAGTACCAGTCATATTGGCTTAGAACCCACCTTAATAATTTCATCTGAACTAGACCATTTATGATGACCCTATTTCCAAATACAGTCACATTTACAGGTACTGGACATTAGGATAGCAACATCTCTTTTAAGGGGACACAAGTCAAATCCTAACACTTTCCCACGTATGTTGTCCCACATGACCATACCTCCTCCTACCCTTCCTCCTTTTTCCTTCCTCACTTCCCTCACTGTATCTTCAGCAAACACTTACTGAGCCCCTACTGGGTCTCCACCCTGTGGCCATCATTGTCCTAAATTGTAGGGTTCAGAGGTGATTGGAAGCTGGCCAGTGAGTTCAGAGTGTCATGTGGAAGATAACCATCTATGGCAAATTCCATCGGAGGAGTTTGTGTAAGGGACAGCGGAGATTTGGAGAGCCCTTAATGATCTAAATTTCCTGGTATTTGAGTAGTAATCTTTCAAAATCATGGATGTCATCTTATTATTTAAAATTCCACAGCTATTGACTCAGAAATTAAAATGCTAACATACATAGCATTTTAGTATAGAGTTTCTTTACTATTTTTGTTTGTTTGTTTGTTTGTTTGTTTGGGGATAGTTCCCTGGCTGGGAATCGAACCCAGGCCAAAATTAAAGATACATACAGAGAATTTTAGTATAGAATTTCTTCACTATTTTTTTTGTTTGTTTTTTCGGGGGTGGGGGGGTGGTTCCCTGACTGGGAATCGAACTCAGGCCGTGGCATTGAGTGTGGAAGCCTTAGCCACTACACCGCCAGGGAGCCCCTCTTCACTATTCTTTTCGAGTCCAAGTGTACAGATATAGTCTGCCCCCTCTTCCTTGCCTCAGTTTCTTCACTCCCTCTCCATCAGCACTCGCTGTGTCAGATTAGGATACTCTGAGAGAAAACAATGGGACAACCCTGAGTAGGCACCTTTAGCCTTGTTAGCCTGAATTGAAGACTTTTAAGGAAACTTAGTCTGCAGCTTTGTGGGATGAAGCTTAACCCCACGCGGCGCCTTCTGTCCCAGTATGTTGCATTTACTTATTGTGTCTTATTTGAGGATCTTTGTTGCTCTGCTCTCTCCTCCTGGCACTAATTAGCCACATTCAGATACTGGCACAAAGTGCACAAGATGTGTTCTGACAGCTCCCCTTGCCCCGGAGCACCACATCTTGCTGATACTGTGGGATCCTCCTCGCCAGGGTCAGGGGTTCGTCCTCTTCGTGGGGGTTCCAGTGGGGGCTGTTGTGGACAGCATCCTCAGTTCCTATCATTTTACTCCAGTGCAGTTTCTAAACCCTGAAGTTCCTCCTCTTCCTACCGGTGATCCACCCCAAAGCTTCTAACCTGGTGGAAACATCAAAGATTTGCTCCCTCAGGAAGGGCAAGCCTTCTGAAAAGAACACGTCTTCTCCTAATGGTATTTTCTTCCCAGGGTTTGTATTGCTGCTGACTGTAACTTTGTATCTGGATTTATATTTACATTTCTCAGTCTCTGTTCTATGTAGTCCTTTTAATCTCTTTTATAAAATGCAAAGGCTCCTTAGCTTTTACAATTGTGGCCGAGTAAGAAGAAATTAGTATTAATTTAATAGTAAAGCAACTTAACATCAATATTATGAGACTAATGCAAGTTCACATTGTTAGTTTTTAAGTGAATTTCATGTTGTATTCTGAGGATCCCAGAGTACAATTCTCACAGCACAATCTATGCTAGAAATTCTTCTGAAGGCCAGTGACCTGAGTCTTGCTTTGACCACTTACTAGTTAAGAAAACTTGGGCAAGCCACTTAACCTGTTTCTTAGTGTTATAAAAATGAGTGTAACAATTACTTTCTAGGGTTGTTTGAAAGTTCAAGTGAAACAATGTGTGTCAGAAATTGGAAGTTTTACATAAATGTCAGTAGGTATTATTAGTAATGCTACTAATTAAAATTATGCTATGGAAATTCCAGTCAAAGATACTTCTTCTTCTTTTGTGATGTCATAAAAGGCAGAGTTGTCATTATTGTTAACTTGGGTATATCTTAGATCACTGATTCTTAACGGTTCTTAGACCAGGAGCCTCAACCTTACCTTGAAATGTGTGAGAAATGCAAATTTTGGGGCCCTACCCCATACCTCCTGCATCAGAACCTCTGCAGGGTTTAACAAGACCCCCCCAGGTGATTCTTGTGCCACTAACATTTGAAATCCACTGGCTTAGATAGGTATGGCCAACTGGGTGTGTGTAGGGTCTGATATTGCTGATGATTTTACCTGGCCTTCCTTTTAGACATGAAAGTGTTTCTGAAAGACACAAACGTGTGCACCTAAGATGGAGTTGCCAATACCGTCAGTTGACTTCCCACAACATGCCACCAGATAGGTGTGCCATTTTCAGCCTCAGCATAGATCCTAGGATTGCAGGTCTTTGAAGCATCACCTTTCTTAAGTACAGACTTATTGGAGATCATGGCGAGGGTCTGGAGAGTAGGTTTTGAAGGTGCCCCCCGACTTCAGTGGGATGATGACAGTTGAATGAGATAACTGGTAAACAATCCAGTGAAATTTAATCGAGCTGCACTGAGCTTGATTTCTGCTCTGGCTACCTGACCATCAGGTGTTGTCTTCACTCTAATGTCTTTAGTCTTCGTCACATGAATGCCCACCTGTTAATGAGTCTGAGGCTCACTTCCCCCTTAGGTGCTCTGCCAGGTCTCAGAATAAGCCAGGTACCCTCTTGTGCACCCTGTACTTTCCTGTCATGCCCTGGATTGCAGCCACGACAGATAGGTAGATGGTAGTTACTTGGGTTAAGTAAAACCCAGAGCTATAAACTTGATTAAGGTGGAAGAGGGAAAGTTGTGGGGGAAAATATTAGGGAAATCATGGTGCTGTCTTGTTGATCCACAGGGCAGAGGCAGATGATAGGAGTTCAGTAAGTATTTATTGAATGAATGAATGAATGAGGAATGAATTTTGTGTTTTGGGAGCTAACCTGCCTACTTAACTTATGAGCATCTATTTTATCCCAAATGAACAGACATTATGCCTTGATTGAGCACACTATTAGATATGTTTAGCTTTAAATGCAGACATAAATAGATTTGATCTTTCCATGGTTCAAATTTCCTCCCATCAGCTTTCCCTTAATTATCCACAAGTGTTCCAAACCTTCATTACCTAAATAGGATACAGATGATGGTCATTAGTCTGGGATATAAATCCTGCTGGCACATGCAATGGCTTTTCACTTGGTTAATTGAAATTTTCAGTATTCATGGACTATAAGAAAACACTGTAATTTTATCATTTATTCAGGGGTATAATTTTTTTCTTGAGCTAGTTGTATTTTATAATTATGCAGTTAAAAAAAATAAGTATGAATGCCACCCTTTCCCTGGAGGGAGACCACTATTTTCAGTGTACATGTATCAATACTAATCTGCTAAATATGAAGACCAAATGGAAATGCATGCTAGACATCCTAAAATTGGCAGGCTAAAATGTCTAAGAAAGCATCCAAGTAGTATGCTCTTTTGGGACCCATCGATTCAGCTGTAAGAGACTTCCAAATTGTTAGTAATATGAGCAGGTCTAGTCCTGACATCTATCAATGAGTAAGAAAACATCCAGTGTGTCTGTGGGGTGCAAATTGCAAAATGAAAATGCTTTATGCAGGCATCATGCCTTTGCATGGTTCTTAGTTTTCAACTGCATTTGACCATTTATCAGAACTAGCTGCCACTGTTTAGTGGTATCTGGCTGAGAGTGAAGCATGCACTCACACGCACGCACAATGGAACTGGTGCTTGAAATAAAATTCGTAACATTCCCATCTAAGAGATTCAGTTTCTGAATTCCTTAATTTTTATAATCCAATACTTAAACAGTTCTCTTCCTTTGGACTTGATTTTGTTTCCATTTAATCAATTGTCATATGATTGCAGGTTTTAAAAGATGAACCTTAGTTAGACACACTACATGGCAGAAATTGGCTTGGTAGAGATAGAGTATATCTATTTCTGTTTCTTTTTCTAAACCCAACTTAGTGGGAACAAAACATTGTAATAACTCTCAGAGGTAAACTCTCCTTTAAAAAGGAGTATGGAGTCTCTTTTCGGGGCTCAGTCTCTTTGCAGAACACTCAAATTGGTGAGACTCGGGTAAGCTGCCCTTCTGGAAGTCTCTCTGTGTTAGGGTGGCCTGGACAAGCCATCCATCACTGATCCTCCATCTGGGTTCTCCGACCAGGGTCTTTTCAGTGCCAGTTGTTATCCCACCTCACTCTTTCTTCTGGGTTGCTTTGGCCTTTCCGCCCACTTGTAATATTTCTACAAATGGTTGTTAATATTAATTTAAGGAAGACATGTTTCAGCACTTCAGTCTTCTAAATTAACCACTATTTAATGTGTGTCAAAGGCAGATGTAAAGATACCGTGTAAGTTACAGTTTCGTGGGTCACCCACAAAACTCTCTGTAAATAATGAAGAGCTGACCATGCCATTCAATGAAATTTTCTTTCCTCAGAGAGTGGAGGGAAGAAACAGGCAGTATATTCATAGATTATACAAACAATGTACATGATAGAATTAGGCCCACTTTCTCCCAATTAGCCTGGGCTGTTATGACCAAAAAGGAAACAAACATAGATCTCCTCATTTGATAATTAAGACTTCAAGACCTCAAGGCCAGCAATCCATCTTACACTCACAAGGAGGTCTATTAAGAAGGAATAACAATTAAACACCTCGACTCCTTAGTAAGTGGTCCATTTGTTTAACTTTCCAACTACTCTATGTCATAAAAGACCAGCAAAATTTTAAGCTCTAATAAGGGTTCACATTCAACTACAGTAAATCAGCCACCACCAGTATCTGCCCAAGTAAAGTGTATTATAGTGGACACAGTAATGCTCCACACAGATTTACCGTGTGCTAGGCGTGCTGCCTGCCATCTGCCCTCCCCTGTCAGCTGTCTCTGAAAATTGCCTTTGGCTGAAAAAAGTCCTCTTGCTCAGGGTCATGCCCCCTCCTCAGGGCAGTCCTTTCTCTCATCCCAGCTTGGGACAAGTCTGTCCCAGATTCAGATCTATCTCCCCACTTGGTTGGCTGAGATCTTGGTTGAATTTGTACCATAGCCCAACTTGGCTCAGACCTGCACCCTTCCCTTTCCTTCTACACTGGGGATCCCAAGCGTGCTCCCTAATAAACTTCCCACATGCCCATCTCCAGCTCGCAGTCTGCATTTCAGGGAGCCTAACCCATGATCTGTGTCTTTAGATCTTTTTCCAACACCATTGAGTATCCAATGTTCTCATGATGTAAGTCTTCATTTCCTATTAAATATGCTTTTGAAATTATTTTTAAAAATTTGCTTGTAGGAAAGGATCTGATAAACTCATTTCTTCTGAGGTGTGTAACAGACCATCAGATCATAGTATTATACATGAAATTCCAATTTTCCCCTTTGCAGTGACTCTTACACCCTAGCATCCCTCGAGAGGTTGTCTATTATGCTTCAAAGCCTTATGCTAAAAACAGAACTCTAATAAGTGAAATTTCAGGTGTCAGTATTTAAGGGCTGTCCAGAAAGTATCCAGCCATGTAATAGGAAAAGTAGAGGCATTTACGACTGGATTCTTTTCTGGACAGCTCTCATACAAATGGATGACAGTGGAGCCTTATCTTTCTATATTCATTTTGGGAAATTGCTACAACTGTCCATGTATAACACTGCTCATCCCATGCTGGTCACCCTGCCAACGAGGTTAGAAGTCGGTGTTCTAAAAAAGTCCTTGTACTTGATTGCGCCTGTGCTCCTGTGACAAACGCAGCAGCCTACAACTTTGGTGGAGGGGACTCCTGAGGAGTTTCTTCTTTAGTAGAAAAATATTGATGTAACAATCAAGAAGGTCACAGCACGGGTAAGCCTGCATTCTTTGAGTCTTTCATTTTCAGTAATTAAAGCGAACATGTTATGGAAGGGTTAGAAAGCCCACCCCAAGTCATTCACAATAGCTGCAATTAGAGAACCGGAATGCTGGTTAGAGTCTTCGGATGGAAATGAAATGAGACTGACCAAGCAGATAAGAAAAATCCCCTTAGAAAATAGCCAGATTAAGGATATGGACTCTCACTGACCCATGTCATACCTCTTTTACACTCGTTCTGGGCACTGAAATGTCTCCATACATTTGTCATTTGACTCAAGTGATTCCTTCCTACAAATGTAACATTTAGAGGTAGTTGTGTTAATTTTTTTAGGGAGGCCAATTTCACCCGTCTCTGACTCTCATTTCTCCTTCAACATGTTTCTCAAATGACCTGATGCTGTACTTGAAGGTTGAATGATATTGTTAATTTCAAAGATCATTCCCCTTGGGGCTGTAGCCAAATGTCAGACTTCTTGGACATGTCCCTTAATTTACTCTCCCCAGTGGTGTATCTCAGGCTTAGTTAAAAATGCAATTAGAGTCTCTCAAGTTGACCCCACACAGTCTTCAGCAGTCAGGATTTGGGTCCTCCCAAGATATTTACTTCCATTTAGGACAGAGAATGAGAATTGAAAGTATGGACAAGAAGAGAAATTCCACCATTAGGCTTTGGTTTTCTGGAAACATTTTTGTTGCCTTAGGTAGGTAATCAGAATCAGTTCCGTAACTAGCTCCTTTAGAGTTTAGACCAGTTCTCAACTGGGGGGAATTTTGTACCCCCCTCCCCCCACCTCCACAGGGGACATTTGGCAATGTCTGGAGACATTTTTGGTTGTCACGACTGATATGCGGAAGGGTGTGATCTACCGGCACCTGGAGGGCAGAGGCCAGGAATGCTGTAAAACATCCTGCAATGCACAGCATAGCATATCCAACCCCCAACAAGGAATTATCCAGTCCAAACTGTTCATAGGCCCAATACTGATTTAGCCAAACCAAATGGATAATGGACGATAGACCAATGCTAAGTACAGACAAAATGTATTTTAGTACTATTCAGGACGGTTTTGTCTCTCCCTCTTGTCTTTACTTTGTGATATGCTGTTGTATGTGAGGCTGCTTTTCTAGCATCATGCTTCCAAAACAGTGTTGGGCTGCAGTTTTACCTGATATCTTTGTTTGTGTGTTTTGTTTGTTTTTTGCATCCATTCAATGCGTATTAATTGGATAATACCTTCTTTGTCTCAGGCACTGGGCTAGGCACTGGGGCGACAGCAATGACCGAGTCTTGTTGAGTGCTTCCCTTCCTGGAGCAGAATCCTGAGAGTGAGCATTGAGGGCTCTCTTATGCTATGATGCTCAGGTGTACAAGTGTGTTAAGCTGATGAAAGGTCATGAGGAAAGCATTTGATGGGAAGATTGCAGATGGGGTGATTCACTGTAGCATGTGAGAGCTGTCTGCTCCTGTGGGTTTTCTCTCTTTCCTTCCTGGCTCAGTCTCTGAACAACAAGGAGGAATATCTTCTTTTACATCTCCAAGGAATTCAGAAGTGAGAGAAACTAAGATACACCTAGCAATAGCACAGGACAAGATGGCGTGGAACTTCCAGGCCTATCCCCGGTGTCAGCAAGGGCTGATGTTTGTCAAGGTTGAAATCAGGTTGGTGGGATCGATTATAAGAAGGGTGGGTCATGTGTCCTCATTCCCTTTGAGCAAAGATGGCTGTTCATTTACGCGCGTCATTTTCTGCCTTTTCTTGATAATTCTGCTGTGCCTGTTTTTATGAACTTTTCCTCTTTTCCTTCTTTTTTTCATCTTGACCTTTCCTTTCTTCTTCCACCACAAAAATTCTTTCTTCCTTTCCCATTTTTCTTTTTTAATTCAAACTTTCTGCATAACATGTATCTCTTCTCTCATAAACAAAATGAAAACACAAACAAAAACTTCCAGCAAAGATCACACCAACCTAAACTTTAAACTTATATATTTGTTTCATAAAAGATGCTTTTTGAGGGGTATGTGTATCCATACCTGTGTTTCTGTCCTTTAATACTGCATTTTATTTTGGGCCAGAATGTATTTTGGCTTAGATCTTTTACTTTGTCAAGTGCTTGTTCCCAAAGAAAACAAAGCTCTAGGTGAGGTGATAAATATTTTTATGATATATGAGGAGAGAATGGGGAAAGTTTATGTACATTAGATCTTCAAGCCATACCAATGTCTTTATTTGTAACACATTTCTTTTAGTTCTTTTGACCCTATTCAATCAAAGTAAAATTATCAGGATAAATATCTATGTACATGCATATACCTACACACACAAAAATACATAATATATATGTATGTATAATTGCATATATATATATATATATATATATATATATATATATATACACACACACATACATGCACACACTATACACATATACACACACATAAGGATATTTATTGCAGCATAGTTTGTGACAATAAACAAAAGAAAACAAAACCAACAATTGAGAATCAAACCCTGGAAACTCCAAATATCTGTCAATAAAGGAAAGTATACATGAAGTGTGGGATATCCATGTTATGGAATGCTATGCAGCTACTAAGGATGAGTCAATCTGTATGAACTGACCTGGAAAGATGTTAATAATCTAGTCTTAGTAGAATGGTATGATCTCAAGAAAGAAAGAAACTGTAATATAATACATATAATTAATATGTAATACATGTAATTGCATATTATATAATATATATTTCATAAAAGTAGAGAAAATGTGGAAGGATCAATACAAGTTGTTATTATTGGTTACCTCAGGAGAATAGGTTAGAATGGGGATTGACTGATTGAGAATATATATTAGTTTTGTAATTTAAAAAAAGGAATGTTTACTGAAAAAAAATTTAATACTATTTATGTGGCTGAACGTAGATAGCTCTTTGGAACTCTTCATAGGATAATCCAAAAGAAACAAGCTTGCCTGTAAATTTCCACTGGATTTGAATGCCACAGTGCCTTTTTAGTGGTTCACGGGGCCAAGAGAACACACACACAAATATGTTAATCATATGTTAATCATAGAGAGGACGACTATACTAATGAAAGTAGAAATGAGATGGCCCGCTGGGTACCGCTGTTCAGACTCACAAACTTCTTGAATGCGGAGGAGCTTCACTCCATCACTCAGGCTCATAAAAAGATGTCATTTGAAAGATTTTGGCATTTGACATTGTGAACATATTTCTTCAAGATAAAGAGAGAGTACCATGTGTGATTGAGAAGATGGGTTTTGGAGTGAGACTATTTGTCTTTGATCTCCTGATCTAACTATTTCTGAGGTATGTGATCATTGACAGTTACCTAATTGTGCTATAGTTACCTTGTTTGTGAAAAGAAGATAAATAAGAGTTTTTCCTTAACTGGATCGTTACTGACCCATAATAAATGTTCCAACTTGGGTGGGATGGCAATGGGAACAATGAAAGGCAGGCACATTCTAAAATTCAGAGAAATCAGTGGGATCTCAGGAAGTAGTACCCAACTTGGATTGGAGAGGTATGGGGCCAGGTCAATATCGTTACACTTTCACAGTTCTAATGTATTTCCCACCTTCCTGTTTTGCAGACCACTGTTTTTAGCACATTGGCCAGTGAGAAGAAGTCCTTATCTGACTGCAAAAAGGTAAGTCAGCCTATCAGAATTCCAGCCTGCTGTCAGAATAATAAAGGCTTCAGAGTCAATCACATTCAGCTGAAAAGCTGTGGTATCAATGAGAATGTTCTGATATATTGTAGCCCTGTTTCCTCAGAGATGGAAATTTGAATGGTTTGCTTTAAGGGTTGGAAAACTCTGTTATTATCATTTGACAGCATTTTTTATACAGAAGCTCTGATTCCATATATTTCTATCTTGCTATTATCTGACATTTTATTCTGCAAGATGAACCTCCAGGGAATCCAAGGCAAGCTGCACTGCAGGCGTCTGTATCTTTGTTTGCAAATTTAAATCTAATAAATTTAAACCCAATGCAATATAAACATAATTTTGTATTTTGAAAGAAAACTGATCATATAGCATGAAAATCTGGTTTGGACTCACCACAGTCAAGTTTGAGAAGATGTCATGCTTTGCAAAAGGATTAGCCTAGCGGGCATCTGATGGAAGACGTCTCTATAATGGATCACTTCTGAGGACTGCCTACTGTCTCAGTAGCAGCATGTCCAATTCCTGGCCTGCGCTGTCCAGGGGGTACTTTTATCCACTTCTTTAATCTCAGGTTTAACTAGATCTTCTCCTTCTTAAGGGGAAAGAAGTGATTTCACAGTCCAGACAACTCAAATAAATTCTTTGACACTGTCTATTGATATGGAAAACCAGGTGCATAATGAGTTGACCAGTGCCTCATGTATTTGTTACTTGGCATTTCTTAGGATTTTATACCATGACATTGTTTGTTATGCTGTTTCCATTCCTGAATTTTCTTGAAATGGAAATAGGTATCAGGGATATTTATCTGTGTGTGAGGACCCACTGTTCTGAATGCCAATCTCCATCTTGATTGAGTTTTGCTGTGTTTTTTCTTGTTCTCAGCTCCCCTAGAGTGAGGCCCATGTAGTGCTCTTAAAATTGTAGATGTCAGAGAATGAAGGGACTTTACGAGTTCTCTAGTTTCCACCTTTACCCCAGAGTGGGACTGCCTTTGGGATCCTTTATAGATGGACTTCTAGCCACTACCTGAATATTCCGTTGACAGGGAATTTAATGAGCCTAACTATTCACTAGTGAGAGGCAGTGTTACAGAGTTCTTTATTTACTGAGCCAATATCTGCCTCCTTTTGATTTCTAGTTATTTAAGTATGAAGTAGTTAAATGCTTTCTTCTGAATCTTCACCATCTCACCATGAGGCGAATGATTTTCCCTCTTCCTTTCTAATAGGACATGGATACGGTGGGTTTCCAAAAGTATAGACTGTTAGGAGCTGACTGGCTGGCTTTGAATTGTGGCTCTGCCTCTTACTACTTATGTGACCTTGGATTGGTTCCATAATCTTTCTGTGCCTCACTTTTATCATCTGTAAAATGAGGATAATAATTGTACCTACGTCATATGGTAAATGAGATAATATACATAAAGTGCTTAGAGCAGTGACCAACACATAGTAAATGCTATATTAGTTATTATTATTTCTAGATAAAGTTATCTTTCTTCCATAGTCTTTATCACCAATGTCGAGAATTTTGTATCATTCTCCACATGTTGTCTATTTGGCAAAAGCACTGTGGGATTTTTCACTTGTCATTCAAGAGGCTTTGTTTACATACTTGGCCTATGGCAGGCACAATGTAAAAACATGTAATGAAAGGATAAGCTATAGACTTTCTTGAGTGTAGCACTCATATTCTACTAATACTGGGTAAGATGACATCAGTTTCTTTTTATAAACCATATTCTTTTGTTGGCCATTTGAACTTTAAAGTCCTTTTACATGCCCTGAAGAC
This sequence comes from Lyroderma lyra, assembly GCA_004026885.1. NCBI lineage: Eukaryota > Metazoa > Chordata > Mammalia > Chiroptera > Megadermatidae > Lyroderma > Lyroderma lyra. The sequence continues at coordinate 283,415 of PVJL010000510.1, read as the reverse complement.
ATTTTCACATAAGCTGCTATTAAAAAATGACCCTCTTTTACATTTACATAATTCTTTGAGTGTGAACATAAGCTATTATGTTTATTTTTATCCATTTAAAAACTTTTGATTAATCGAGGTAATTTATAAACCTGGTTCTGTTATCTAACTTACTACTTCTCCTAGGTGTATGTCATGTACAAATTAGAGCAGTGTGATAAGTCTCCATGACTTCACTCTCATTCATCCATTCATCTACCCGGTTGGTTAACAAATGCTCACAGAGCACCTGCTATGTGACATACAAAATCAAGAGCGTGTGATGACAGTTTGGATATATGGGAATGGAAATAATTAATGATAATTTCCTAGAAAATCATGGTGAATAAGTCATCCATGATTTTTACCCTCATAGAACTTAGAGTCCTTAAACAAGTAAAATTCTGATGAATGATACATTGTGAAACTAAAATTGTGATGAATAATGTGATTTTTTTAAGTTGGGAGTTTATGAGATCATATACTAGGAGAATCTCACTAATCTAGTGCTCAGGGAAAAACTTCCCTGAAGTGACCTTCACATGTATACCCAAGGAATGAATGGGATTTGGCCATGTGAAGACAAGGTGGAGGCAGAAAAACAGCAAGCGTGGAAGTCTGGAGGTAAGAGGTGGAGAACTATAAAATGTTCAGAATGCCTGGAAATCGCAGCTGGAAATACAGAACAATGAACAATGAGACAAAAGGAAGTCTGATCATGAAGGATCTTATAAAACCATAGTAAGAGTTCAGATTTATTGTCAAAATGACACGAAATTTTTGAAGGACTTTGAACTTAGGAGGGTAGGTGTGTGTGACATGATATGATTTTTATTTTAAGATTACTTGGCTACTGAAACGGAAGAAGCAAGATTTTAGATATGAAGTCTAGGTGTAAGACTATAATCTAGGCAGGAGATAGTAGTGACCGAGATCATAATAATGGCAGTGGAGAGCAACAGATATTTAAGTGATAAAATCAACAGCATATGGTAATAGTTTGGAAGTACAAGAAAGGAAGTAACTATGGATGATCTCCTGATTTCTGATATGGGCAACTGGCAGAATAGTGGTGCTATTTTCTGAGATAGAAACAGGCTTAGGAAGGGTGTTGATGAATTTAGATTGGTACGTGTCAAATTTGTGGTGTTTGTAAAATCTCCTAGTAAGGATGACCAGTAGGCACGTAGATTTATAATTCAGGAAAGCATTCGGGGCTGGAGATACGAATGCAGGCGGGATATGCATATAGAGAGTGATTGAAAGAGTAGGAATGGATGAGCTCACCCAGGCAAGGTGTGTAGAGTGAAAAGGAGGAGGGTTTATAAGAACCTTGCAGAACATTGATATATAAGGGCTGGGAGAAGAGTATGGACCTGTGACAGAAACTGGCAAGATAGAGCCATAAAGGGTGGAAGAAACCAGAAGAACGTGATATCACAGAAGTGAAATCAATAAAAAATAGTCAATAGTATCAATATTGTTGCTGAAAGGTTAAATAAAATCACGATTGAATCACATCCATTGGCTTTTTCAATATTGTAGGTAATTGTTGGTTTTAGTGAGATCAAAGAAATGGGTGCAGGAGCCCGATTGCTATGGTTTTAGGATTGAGTAAGGAAGAGAATAGAAATGGTAGAATAGAGCATTCTGTAAAGGAATTTGTTTCAAAAAGAAGGAGAGAGATGAGTAGTTGGAGGTGGGTAAGGGGATTTAAGGGGGGTCCTCAGGACAGGATAAATTTGAGTGAGTGTGTCTAAATGCTGTTAGAAAAAAATACAATAGAAAGGGAAGGGTAAAGATCCAAGAAAATAGAGGGGGCAATTCGTTGAGTGAAGTCCCTAAGAAGATTGAAGACTTTGGATATCTAAGTACCAAATTAACCTTAGATAGATGGAGGGATTTTGCTCTATAATCAGAGGGAAGGAAGAAAGGATAGAACACATATGGGTAAGAGTTATGGAAGCAGGGACCCAGAAAAGGGCCATGCCATTAGGTAACTCTGGTCAATTCATCTACCTTTTTTTTTTGGTAGGTGGGAGGGAGTGGGAGTGGGACGGTTATTCAACCAACTTTGAGTCTTCACAACTATACTATTTCCACAGTATTTGTTTCATCAGTAGCTACTCCCCCACAACATTTTGTATGGATAGTACCAGTTAGCACTCTCTGGTCAGTCTTCCCTGTTCATTCTCACATCTGTGTCCCAAGGAATGAAATCTGAGCTCTGTGTCCGTGATGCTGACTGACTAGAGGTCTTATCCAGATTCGTGTCTCACAGACCATTTCTAAAAGTAAACAGACCTTTTCCACACATTCTCTCCTATCTTCAGCTTCTGGCCCTTAGGTTCATCAGGTGAAGTTAATGGCTTCATTATTGTAAGCAGGAAACCTCAGTGTCATCCTTGATTCCTCCCTGTCCTTTACTTCCCATATCCAACTAGCTATCAAACCCTATAAATTTCATTTTTAAATTCCCCTAGAATCAGTCCATCATGTCCTTCCTTGCATCCTTACCCCTTCTTTGGAAGGTTGTAGCAACGGTCTACTTACACTTTCCTTATATCAAGTTTTCCCTCCTCCACCCTATTTTCTGAAACATTATTAGAATGAACAAGAGACATCTGTTCATGTCACAACCTTACTTAGAAACATCTAAGGGATTTCAGTTTTATTCAAAGTGGACCCAAAACTCCTGTGCATAACATGAGAAGTCCCGATGACCTCTGGCCTCATCTACCGGTATTCTTCTAGATGTTGGAGTCGAGAGACCTTGAGCAAGCTGCTCCGGAATGCAAAACTCTGTGATAACTTTGCACCTATGTGCAAGCTGTTTCCTCTTCCTAGAATGCTCTTCTCCCTGTCCTGTGGGCTTGGAAAACTTACTCTTCCATGGAGAGACCTGTCACCTTGTTACTGCCTTTTTGAAGACTTTCTTGGTTTCTCCAGGAAGAATGAGTGGTTTTGCCTCCTGGGTTCATTACATTTTGTCCTTAATCCAAGTGGGACATCTAACGGCAGCCACACGGCTTGTCACATGTTGACCATGTTCTCAGCCCTGTGAGAAGTGCTATACATAGATAATTTCCTTCAATGTTTGTAACAGTCTTCTGAGGTAGGAAATATTATTACCACCATTTACAGATAAAGCATTTGAGCCCTAGGGACATTAAAGAACTTGCTTGAGGACCTTCAGTAGTATTTGAGCTAAGATATGACTCCAAACAGTTGGGCACCAAAACTATTGCTTTTAGTGTTTTGCTATCTCCTTCTGACATTGGATTCTTGATACTTATGGGTGTGGATTCCCCTCTAAACTATCAGCTCTTGGAGGGGAGGAACAATGACTGATTTTGTTAGGAATAACAAAACAATACCCCACGGGTAGTAAGAACTCAGTAAAGGTTTATTTAATAAATTTGTTACATACAGGATTATTCATTAGTGTAATATTATTATGGAATAATTTTGTTGTGAAAAGCAGCTTTTCCCCCTTCATAGGAGTTGAAAAGAGAATATTTATGTTCAGGTTTTATTTATGAAGGTAATTTCTGCACTTAATTAAGGTGTTAATGACTATCTGGGGTGGGTGGGGGTGGGTGAGAATTGAAGTAGTTAGCCACATATCCTAAGGCTTACTTCCTAAATCCCACCTTATACAGAACCCCTCCCCAGTTCACTCCTTAATTTGAAAAACTTAAAACTATCTAGGAGATAAACATAAATTCGTCCATGTTATTTATTTAGTGCCTCCTATTGCAAGTCAGTTGTTACTGTAACATGTTATAGACGAAAAACAAATATGCCCAGACATGAAGTGACTTACTCTAGGTCACACAATACACTCAAGGCAGACTCGTGAGGATAGGCCAGTCTCATGTCTTGATTTTCTTCCCCTTTTACCTCTCCAGCCCACACTATTTAGAGCTGACATATAGCGGGTGTGTCCTGGGTGGATGGGCAGCAGAGAATGAGCCTCAATCCTGCTTTGTGATGTTTCCTATCACCTGTTCTATGTCCTTTGGTATTTATATCTTTGTGTCTTGCTAATTTCCCATCTCTTAGTGCAAGATATTCAGACGCAGATAATGTTGGCTCAGCCATTTTTGTGTAGGAGCATTCTGACACAGCATATTGAACTTGCAGCATTTTAATTTGACGGTAATGTGCAAAACAGATCTGTCCTCACCTCTTTCTCAAGGCTCTTTGCTCTGATCCTGACTCCCACTCCTGGGGCACAGGTCAGAGATAGGCTAGGGTGATGGACAGGTGTGGGTGATGGATAGGGTGAGGGTCAGGGATAAGATGAATCCCAGGGATGGGTTAAGGGTTAGAGTTTTCTGTTCCACAAATTACTTGGAATTGAAAAACTGGTTTTCCAGCTTGTCATGAAAATGCCCTGCTCATCCTGCCGTAACTTCCATCTGCATATGGTAACCTGGGATCCCTGTCTATGTCCTAGAAACGGGTTCCTCAGGCTGGAGAGATTATTTAAAAAATTCAAGCACCGTTTTGATGGTTTACTGTGCCTTGTCTTGGTAGCAGGGATGGCTCTGTTTCTCTCTGGATGTCTCTCTCTCTGTTCTCCCAACCTGGACTTCTGATATCTTAATCCATATAAATGACAATTTTTAAGAAATAGGGTATTTAGGAAATGTATCCCCATCGTCTAAAAAGGATTAGTTTTAGAATAAGTGGGCACCTAAAGGAAGTCCGCCCATTGGTTGCTGCAATTTATGGGCTTTTTCTGGGGTTGTGTTGACTTGTACCTATTCTATCCAACTCTTGGCTTTGACTTGGGCCCCTCTACTGTTACGGACAACGTGAGCCCTGCACACGCTCATGTCATCTCAGCCCACTGGGTGTTGGTTTTATTTTTAATAGACGTAAGTGGTACTTCACTCTCATAGACAAAGTAGTTTTTCTTCAGGACAGGATGATTAAGAGTATAGAATGGGCTCCTGGAAGATTCAAGATTTTCATCTATGTTAATGAATAGTCCTTGAGCCAACAGAGCCAAAGACAGTATTATCAGTGGTTAAGATATTTACTCACAGATGGTTCCTCAGCCTTTCAAAACTGTATAGGATCTGACTTCCTCTTTTAAAGACCAAAACTTAAAGTCTCGACAGCGTTCATCGACCTCTGCAAAGCTGACTGGGCAGATTCCCCTGACTCTCAGCCTCTTGGCAGAATTTTCAGGCTGGTAGGTCACGGTGGCTTCTTCCCATGCCCTGAGAAAGGGCACCAAGTCCAAATCCACCCAGTCAGCATCGAGGAAACGCCTTAGTTCCTCCTAGAAAGACAGAATGCCGTGTTCTGGAGCAGTCACAGTAAAGGGTATCGTTTCAAGTAAATTTAAATGCTGTTTACTTTTTAAATAGATTTTTGGAAACTATGAAGTTTCATTTTTGGCGGAGTGCTGTTTTTGCTGACTTGCTGTAGGGCTTTCTGCTGGATAAAGGATGAAAAGTTTGATCCTTTTTTCTTATATGCCAGCACAGACCACTAATTTATGGAAATGAAAGTTGTATCGCCTTGAACAGAGGGGAAGCACAGCATCAGGCCCTCCTTCCCTCCCTTCCTCCTTCCCTTTTCCACTCCTCCTCCTCCTCCCCAAGCAATAAAAGAACTCTTAGCTCTCCTTTGCAATGTTTGGGATAAGGAGAGCTGGTTCTGGATCCCTGTGTACTCTCCTTTGAGCTCTCGTTGCCTAGTGTTGGTTTTTATTGCATTTTCTGATCTCACTTTCCTACCAGGCACTATGGTTAGGAGCACAGGCTCTGGAGACCAATTTCTGGGACTGGAGTACCAGGTCCACCACCCACAAGCTCTACAACTTTGCCCAAGTTACTCAGCCTCTCTGTGCTTCACTTGTCTCCTATGTGGAATAAGACACATAATGGTATCAGTGTATAGAATTGTTCTGAGGATTGAATAGGTAGATCTACTCAAATGTAAAATTCTTAGCACAATGTCTCAGTAAGAGATGCTCATTATTATTCTACTCCTGTGGTTGTAGAGAATAATTTGGGCCTTGATGCTTTGAATCCCACTTTATCTTTTTTGCTCTAAAAGAGCAACAGTATTAAGGAAACTATATCAATAAATTTGGGCTAACATCAGCACTTAGAAAAAAGTAAACTGTAGTTGCACTAGAGAAGTACCCATGTATGGGTCTCTCATTCTTAGTAATTCTGAATCTTAATATAATTAGAATGCACTTGCGTTCACTATCGTTATAGGTTCCAGGTCTGTGGGAGCACAGCATTTCTTAATAAATGAAACATAGAGCCTTCCGAATAGTACAATACATATTCTGTATCTCTAGCACCTGACACAATTTTTAGCAGATAGCAGACATTTAAAAATGCTTGTTAATTCATAAGCTTTGGCACAGTAGTATTCCTCTAAAAGCCTCCAAAAGAAGGTGGAAAAGAAAAAGAAGAGTCTATTCTCGAAATATGTTTTTATGTCAGCACCTAAAACATACACAGGTAGGTAAAAAAAATACCTTATTACGTGCTTAGAGGTACAGAATAAAATATAAAATAGAGTTGACCCTGAAATAAATATATATACATTGCCTTTTCTAAATGTTAATGTGGAACTTGTTTGACCATTAGCAGTATCACTGTTGGGGAAGGTATCCTTTGTCATTGTGACTGGGGCCAGATGAAGTGAATACTGTGGGTAGCATGGGCTTGTGGCTTTTCTCTTCCTTGAAAGGTGGCATCTCAGTCGATGGAGGGTTTGGGTTGGTGACCACAAAGTGCTAGGGCAACAGGGACTTTCTTGCTTTCAGTCCATGAAGATAATGGAATAGAGTGAATATTGGTGATTCCTCCATAATATTATGGTCTTATATCCCTAGCCTAGCCAAGTGTTGTTCTTGGTCTATGACCTTGAAATTTTTAAAGGGAAAGGCACAAGCACCCAGGTCAAACCAAGTAGTCATAGTTTACAGGATTAAAATTTGTTGTGGAAGAGTCTTCAGATTAAGAGAAATGTATTTCTTGGTTTTGTGTATCTCCTACCCTAAGCAGAATCAAGGAATATATTATATTCATTTCGTTGTTATCATTGAGGTATAACTTATAGCAAGAAAAATCTAGTAGTCTTCATTTTACCATATAGTGATACAAATTTTTAAAATATAGTAATAGAATCCCATCAGTAGCATTACCTCATGCCTTTGTGGGTATTTTTGTGAATTAGGCCATATTGCTAACTACAGCACTGCCGATGCTAGAGGCTCCATTATTCTCTCCCAGTAGCTGCTCTAGGTGTCACTGTCAGTTCAGAATAAACAGCACATTAAGATCCATAGATTTTATAACATAGTCATTGTCTGCAGCAGTAACATTGCTAATGGGAAGAAAGGTAGTTAAGGGCAAATGTCATGAAATATGTTGCTTTAATCCCCTTTGAGCTGTAGTTATCCCAGCTGCATCTGCACGAGAACAAGTTTCAAGAACATGACCTTCACAAGTCTGTGGTTCATGCATAACTGCCCATGTAATACACATTTTGGAATAGATTTGAAACAGTGATAATTAGCAGCAGCCCCCTCCCCCATCACACACCTACACCTGGGAGAAAAAAAAATACCCTACTTCGAGCTATAAAACATGGCTTTTTGTCCCTGCAGTTCACGACTGCCAAAATAGTTTAATGGAATAGCAGAAATAAAGGAGTGTTGACTGTTGTTGCAAATTATACATGCAAAAGGTCATTTAAGAATCACATGATATATACTTTTTTAAAATTCATTTTTATTGATAGACTTATTGGGGTGACATCTGTTAGCAAGGATTACATAGGTTTCAGGCATACAATTCCACAGTGCATTGTCAACTTGTTGTGTAATAAGTTCACCACCTAATGTGACTTCTCTTTCCATCACCTTATATTTAGCTTCCCCCCTCCTCTCCCACCCCCTCCCCTTTCTCCCCTCCCTAACCCACTCGTCCCCAAATAAACATTAAACTATTGATTGTGTCCATGGGTTATTTGTTTGTTCATTTCTTTTCTCTTTGTTGCTTACAGTTTTTATATTCCGCATATAATATACTTTTTTTTATTTCGCTTTTTTTGTGTGGTTAAATACCACAAACTGTACTCCATTTAGCTGTATAATCACTACCTGGATTTCACTATTTTTTTTTTTTTTTACAAGTACTATGTGACTCTAGAGCATTTTCTTATTAACACCTATATAACTGAGTCTGAAGGACAGTCTGGCAACTTTTTCTCCCTTTTTTTACCCATTTTCATTTCAGATTTTTCTAGAGTCTTACATAATCAAGACTGCGCTGTGGTTATTTAAACATAGGCTCATGTGCTCATGCATACATAAACACACACCTAATTTTACATACTGTGCTCTGAAAGATGAGCTTTCATAGAGTTGTCTTGTTTTAGTCTACAGAAAAGAGTGTTAGATGTGAAAAGAAGCAGACTAAAATTAAAAGATTAATCAAGAAGAATGGAGAAGGGTTCATATAAATTGGGTCTCTGTACTGGCTTACGACTCTTTCTATAAAATTGAAGTGATCAGAATACTTAATTTACCTCAATTAAGAGTGATCACTCTTGCTATTGTTGCTCAAAATGGGACCAAGTCACTCTACAATTGAGCTAATTGCAACCTCTGATTTAGCAGTTTAGCTCTGTGTTTTTCCTTTGTTTTCATAAATGATCTTTACAAGCTAAATAATCCCTCCCCTCTCCCTCTTCCCACATTGATTGTTTTTTTAAATAGTTTTAATTCTGCACTCTGATGACTGCTGTAACCTCTTGAAGTCACTGCTCAAGCCACCCACTAAGTAAGACAGCTGTGGTAATGGGGAAGGCAGGTCGCTCAGTTAGGGGGCCAGTGTGCTGGCTGCATGGTGAGGCCCAAAACCAGCCCCGAGATGCTGCTCTAAGAATTTTACATTCATCCATTTATCCATTCAATCCTTAACAACAATCCTATATAGGTTGTTTTAAAACACAAAATTCAACCGAGTAAAATTTAGAGGTCATTTTGGCTTTATTCAACCATTCCTGAATCAGGAGACGTTGCATCTAGCAAATAGAAAGGAGCTCTAGAGAGCTGTGCAAAATGAAAGCCTTTTATAGGAAAAGGGTTAGGAAACGGAGGCGGATTGTTTCCGGCAAGGTCCCCTTCCCAGGGGCGATGGAAGCCATGTTTCCGGAAGGTTACCTGGCTAGTGCAGACCATGTGATTCCAGATCCCAGGCCAGTTACTGGGAGAGGCTGAAACGGAAGTTAGGTTAGGTATTAAGTCTTGGTTTGCTGACATGGCGCTTAGCACAAGTGACTCTATTTTGGGTCTGTCGTCCCTTTTTTAACAGTTGATACCATTATTTGTCTCATTTTACACATGAGACAAGTGAGGCCCAGAGAGGCCAAGTTGCTTGGGCAAAGTTGTAGAGCTTATGGGTGGTGAACCTGGGGACCACAGTCCCAGAAATCATCTGCAGAGCCTGTGCTCTTACCTCCTGCACCATACTGCCTCTCAGAGTGGGACTAGAAAATGCAATGAAGAAAACCAAAACTGGTCTGTCTGAGCTGAAAGGGGAGTCTGTGGAATCCAAAACGACCTATCCTATCCCAGTCATTGCAAATGAGGACTAAGAGCTCGTTCTTTGCTGGGGGAGCGAGAGGAGGTGGGAGGAGGGAGGGCGGGCGGGCGGGCAGCAGCTCCTCCCCTCTGTCCAGCTGTTCACCAATGATACAACTGCGTCACCTTATCAATGCCTTCTCAATGTCCACCCTGTTAAAACTGCAATCTGCTCCTGCCCTGAGATCCTCCAAGCTGCTGATATTTGTCACTTCACATGCTAAGACACTATATAATTACTTTATTTTATGTATTATTGTCTGTTTCCTGCCAATAGAGTACATCCTAAGATGACAGAGAGTTTTTTTTTTTTAATCTGTTTTAGTCACTGATGTGAACTGAGCCTTGAACACAGCAGCTCTTGTTAAAAAAATACATGTTAAATGATTTACTGGTACTGTTACCACCACCAGTATTCTCAGTCACAGCAAGTAATGACTGTAGGAGTGACCAGAGAGGATGATGATCTCTAGTACAGCTCTTCTTTTTGCAAAGGATGAGATGACTGGGTCGTTCCCCAGTCCACCCTATTTTGACCTGTTGAGTTTCTGTCTCCCTCAGGAGAATTCACAAGTCCTGGTACACAGGGCCATACCCTAATGTCACAAAAGCACTGTTAATTTAGCTATTCTGTTATAAAGCTTGGACAGTTAGAGGTAGATTTTGTGACATTTCTTGAAGTTGGGAGCCTCCAGGAATTCTTCAATTATGCCCTTCCTTCTGGACATGCTCCGAACCTATTACTGAATTCCCATACAACCAGTTCTTGATGGTTTAAATCGAATGCTTCTACTCAGCTCAAGCAGAGATAAGTGTCAAATTAATCAAATTTCATTTGCCACCTGAAACCTGTTTGTATTTCTGGAGATTATAGCTGCTTAAATACATTAATTTTAAGGATTAATTAACAACAAAAAAAGTAGCTTTTTAGCATTTCATGGATACTGAGGCTTTGCCCACAATAAAAGGTCATTGTTTTGGGCCAAAAAACCTATAATTATCCTTTTTAAAAAGTGATATAACATAGCACTGGGCATGTCTGCAGCCATAATTTCTAGCGTGTGCATCTCAATAGCTTTCCATACATTTCTTTTCCTTTTTTCTTCCTTCTACTTTCTCTTTTTCGTCATTTCTCTATTAGCTTCCTCTAACCCACCCTCCCTCCCCTTGCCCCTTCACTCCTTTCCTTGACAACAAGGTGCAAGGTATAAGGTTTCCATTTCCCACCCTCCTCCCCACAGATGCCCCAAATTATTCAAACCTTTGTCCTGACTGAGAAGGCAGCTTGGATTCACTTAGACCCAATTAATGAATTGTTTAATACATATTGAAAGTCTCCCATGATTATTTGGATGATAAAAGATAAATGACTCATCGTGCATGAGCTTATAGTTTAGTGATGGTGGGGAAGTGACATTATACTTGGATAAATCACAACTGTGTACACAAAATGCTTTGAGAGCAGAGAAAATGTTGTGAAGAACTTTCCCTAGGAGACCCACTAACCTGGTCTACCCTTCCCCTTCTAAACTCTTACCGGGGCCGTCTATGTGCACCTCTAGCTTCCCTTGCTTGTGGCCAGGGTTGTTTGTCTTCTATGTCTGAGGCTGGAGGCTGGTCCTCTCAAAGACTTGCCTGCCCCATGGAAATGAGTGGGATAACCCTCTGGTGTTGCTAGCACTGTAAATATTGTCACGGGAGATTGTGCACTCTGTCCTGCTCTGAGTTGGAGCCTAAATTGAATGATGTTTAAAACCACAGACCATGCAGGCTTGCGGAACTGCCTACATATGTTGAAAAAAATAGATGGTGCTGCTGCTGTGGAATTGCAAGATAAGCAGAGAACCCAGTAAATGACTCAGTGGGAGTTTTCCCCAAGGGAAGGATAAAGAAAAGAGTGCCCTGTTTTTTTGGCAAAGGGAACTGGCACTTAACATGATTATTGCAACTCCAGGCACTTGGCTTTTCCCACTGGGGAGCTCAAACGTGTGAAGAGCAGAGCTGCTCTTTCAAAGCTGAATGTTCGTGAGCTCCAGTCTCCAACTGAAATGTCAAAATGGCCAATATTCTTGGCAAGAAGAGCCCTTTAATTAATTAGGTCCTTGAGCTGGCAGCTTGCCAAAAAAGCACCTGAATAAGGTTGCCTGCGAAAGCAGAAGGCCACTGCAAGCAACTTGCTGTTCCCCCAGAAGCCCACTGCATGTGTCCACCTGTCTCCATGGGAAGGACAGGGGTGCCCTGTTTCCCCGATGAAGGATCTGTTTTCACTTGGCATTCCTTAGAGAGAGGCTCCCAGCAAAGTCTTTCCTTTCAAGCAGTTCTAGAGGTGGGGCAAAGTCCAAAAGGAAAGCATTGTTTTCCATTTCTCTTTGGAGAACCATGCAAGTTGGCATCTGGAGCAAACAGAAGGTGTCTAATGAAAGGTTGCCCTTCTGGCTGACTCAGAGCTTGTCATCTTGCCTTAGCTCCGGAAATCGCAAGCTTGTTCAAGTAGAAAGAAGTCTAGAGGCTCCCTAGTGTCATCAAGGTGATCTGGTGTAGTTTTGAGGGCTGTCCCTGTTATCTCTGAAGGGGATTTGGGACTCAGTTGTCAAAAGCGGCGTTGCCAGGTGTCTCAGAGGAAGCGTCCTGCAGGTTTGCAAATGTTCTGCGTGCCCTTGTTGTGCTTCCGCACAGCACCTTCTGCTCAGGCTGCTACAAGGGAGGCTGCTCTTTGGAAGTCTTGTTCTGGTTTACTTAGAAAGGACAGAGACGTGCTGGAAGACTGAGCTGTGCTCACCTTTCTTTGCAGAGCTGTGCTGAAGTAGAGGTCATATGACTGTAATGAAGACCTCAGACGGTGCGACTTCCGGTCCTGATCACACAGGGCTTCTGACTTCCTTCTGGTTTTAGTCCTAGGCCCTCATCATCTCGGGGTGGGAAATGCTTCCTGTGACTGCTTCCTCTCTGCCTCTCCTAGCTCTCTAAAGTATTTCTAAAACTCTTTTAAGCCTCTAAAGAATGCAATAATGTACTTTCACACATCAAATAGAGTTATTTGTTTGCTTGGAAACATGGGTTGGGTAATATGTAGGGTAAAAGCATCAGGCAATATAATTTCCAGTTTATATGTAACTGCTAAACAAGTCTGGAGCCAGGTGGCCTATATGAAATGCTGCTTCCAGCACTCATGAGCCTTGTGATACTCATCAAGGTACTAAACCTCTCTGTGCCGCCATTTCTTCTTCTTTTTTTAAATTTTTTTGAGCAATCATTTGTACTTTAATGATTTAGAAAGGGCTGTTGCTTTCATAGTAAACCAAAGTCAATAACAAACTTCTATACTGTGTTCAGAGAGCATTTTATATAACATGAGGGCTGTCTGAAGAGAAAAATCCAGCCATAAATGTCTGTTTTTCATATTACATGTCTGGATACTTTTTGGACAGCCCTCATATTACTGTAAGTCAGTCTGAAATCCAGAGTTCACATGTTCTTTGTTTTCAAATGAGAAAAATATAAAAAAATATAAATGCACGATTAAAATACTGTGTTATTGAGTACCTCAGCAAATTGTTTTGCTCTGAGGGATAAAAGAAAATCCTGCAATTTGTGTGTGTGCTTTCCTTAAGATCATCTCTTTTTAAAATCAACATTTTAATCTATTTTAGCATTACTACTCAAGTAATACTATTAAAGTATTTGTATAGTTCACTATGTTAAAGTAGTATTGCTTTAGATTTAGCTGTGGGAGTGAGCAACTAACTAAAGCCTTAAAAGTAAGTGTTAACCCTTAGACAGACTATAAAGAGCAAGGTGAGAAATGTGGTGAAAGAAGAAAATTGGGGAACACTGCTATTGAGGCACCAAACAAAACAAAAGACAGAAAAGGAGACAACGGGTCAGTAGAGAGAGGGCCAGAGCCTTTGGCGATGTGGAGGGAAAAGGAATCGATTGTGTGGGAGACAGAGGAAATAACCTCCGCTAGGAGACAGCTGACCTGCGCAGAGAACACTTCTGCACGAGTAGATTTGGTGTGGCATTTCTTCATTTTTGAAGTGGCAATAATGATAGTGATGACATTAAACTCCCAGTCCAGCATCTTCTGAGAGTCTCGATATCTTCTCTGGATGTAGCTCTCTTGAGATAGAGACAGCTCTATCCACCCCCTCCATGACAAATTATCCACCCCTACACAGGCAGCAGCACGTGCTGGGGCAGACATGAGATAACCACGTTCCTTCCTCCGTCAGATAGGGAGCACTTAGGGTCCTAGCAGCCGCGGCTGGTGCGGTCCTGACATTCGTGCAGGCCACTTACAGGTGGATATGACTTCCTCCTGCTTCCAGGAGATGATTTCCCAGGCGTCTGGCTCTCTCTCACTGAGGGTTTTCTTCTATTACTCTCCTCGGCCACGAGTGAAGATGGTGTTACAAAACGTGCCCTCCTTGGGCCAGGAGCTACTGTCCTAGCTGCCTACCACTGAGCAGCCACAGTCCCTTTTCTTCCCCGGCTCTTTAACTCGCTCAAAAACATAGTTGAGGGGTTCCCTGGTGGTGCAGTGGCTAAGGCTTCGGCGCTCTCAATGCTGCAGCCTGGGTTCGATTCCCAGCCAGGTAGCTACCCCCCGCCCCAATATACTTGGCTTTTGCTTATTTGATTCCGTCAGTGCCATGTGCTAATAGGCATGCCTATAATTCTTTTATCAAAAAAATACTTATATCCATCCTACCTTTTTTCTTCTTATTGAAGCATAACTTACATATAGGACATTCACATTATTTCAAATATACCAACTTAAGACATTTTGTTTATTCTCATGTGCCCATCATTTATATAGGACTTTTCTAGAACCCTAGTCAACTCCTTCGTGTCCCCCGACTCCCCAGTAAAGTAGCCACTTTTCATTCCTCTATCACCATAGATAAGTTTTGCCTGTTTTTGAACTTTATAGAAATGGAATCATACAGTATTATTTACTCTTTCGTTTCTGGCTTCTTTCGTCTTCCTCTCTGTCTGTGAGAGCCATCTCAGGTATTGCATGTACCAGCAGTTCTGTTTCTTTCCAATACTCTTTAGAGTGCTATTGCAAGAACATATTACAACTTATCGATCCACTCAACTGTTTGTGTACTTTTTAGTTGCTCCCACTTTTAGGCTATTGTGAGTAAAAGTACCATGATTATTCCTGTACATATTTTTTTTGGTGGTCACAAGGACTCTTTCACCTGGGCATACACACAGGAGTACAATTACTGGGTCATAGGCCATGTATATTTATGTTTAGCTTTAGTATACTACCTAATCTTCTCTGAAGTGGTATATCGCACAGTCTATAAGAGGTAAATTTTTCTAATCCCGAGCTCCATGAGGTTGCTAGCTCTATACCACTTATAAGTTTTGCCCCATTCTCTGGTGGTGTTCACAGAAGTGGGTTGAGAGATCTTTTGGACCATAGCCCTTGTTGATAGGAGCTACTTTAAATCCTGTGTGCCTCTTCCATTCAGGGGATGGAAAGGCAGAGTCTGCTTAGGGTTCCATGAGGTGTGTTGGCCCCCTTGGTCTTCTTTCTTAGAGTCTTGATGGAGCTGCATCTTCTCAAGGGCCACCATCCACCTCTCAGACTTGCGTCTTCCTTCAACCCTTGGAGGACCACCAGCACTCCTTGTAGGCCCTAGACATCATCAGTGAGATCCTGGGAGTCAGTCTTATAACTGGACAGGGATCTAGAATTCCCATAAGAACACTGTTTACAGATCAGCTGTCCCTTGTTCAGAGACCCTGTGGGAGGAAGGACACTGTGTTCTCTCACCTTGGGAGCTTGTTTCCTGTTGGACTGGAGAGGAACCAGCAGCACTGACTTTGTGCCCAGGTAGCAGCTAGCACCTCACCTCCTCTTCCTCATCTTTTCAGTATTTTTTCCCCAAGGGGAAGGAAATACTGACTAAAGTGACTATCAGAGCATCCCCATCACCCTCCAGTTTATTCTCATTAAGCACTGGATTGATTTCATTTAGCTTAGGGTCAGAGTCTGAGGAATCCTGGCTAGGACTCTGCCCTTGGCCAGTGCTGAGGGAACAGGAGTCCTGAGGAGGGAGCTGCTAGAGGGGAAGGAGCAGATGGTGTTTGTCTATCCAGTGACCTCTATTGGACTTTCATCTACCTGGGGCTTTAAAAAGTGTTGCTTCCATTTTGTGTGATATGATTGGGTTGATCTCACTTAAAAGTAGGAGCGGACAAATGTGTCCAAGGAAATTTTGTGGCGTGACCTTTAATTCCTCTAAGGCAGCCTGGTTGAGAGGATAGTCAGAACCCAGAATCTTCATGTTCAAGCTAGATTACATTTATTCCTTTCACTTATTATCCTTTTATTTCAGTTGAATTCTTCCTATTAAAAATTTAAAATCATTCCTTATAGAATTCTTTGCTTTACCCAGTATTCTTTATTTTTTTTCCTTAAGGTCTCACTGGGCTATGAGTACAAATGTCAACTTTTTTTATTGTCAAATTTATTGGGTTGACATAGGTTAACAAGAATTACACAGGTTCCATGTGTACAATTCTACAGTGCATTGTCTATGTGTTGCGTTGAGTGATCACCACCCAGTGTGAGTTCTCTTTCTGTCACCCTGTATTTGACTCCCCCTCCCTCCTCTCCCACTCCCTCCCTGCTTGCCCTCAGGTAATCACTAAACTATTGACTGTGTCCATGAGTTTTTGTTTTTTTGTTGCTTTCAGTTTTATATTCCACATATGAGTAAAGTCATATGGTTCTTGCTTTTTTCTGTCTGGCTTATTTCGCTTAGCATGATGATCTCCAGGTCCATCAATTTTGTCTCAAATGGCAATATTTTATCTTTTCTTATAGCTGAGTAATATTCCATTGTGTATATGTATCACAGTTTCTTTATCCAGTCACCTGTCGCAGGGCACTTTCGTTGTTTCCATGTTTTGGCCACTGTGAACAGCGCTGCAATGAACATTGGGGTACATAGGTCTTTGTGGACTAAGGTTTTCAAATTTTGGGGGTAGATCCCCAGAAGAGGAATTGTAACTCCATTCCCAATTTTCTGAGGAACCTCCACACTGCCTTCCACAGTGGTTGTACCAGTTTGCACTCCCACCAGCAGTGTATCAGAGTCCCTTTTTCTCCACATCCTCTCCAGCACTTGCTATTCCTTGTCTTGTTGATAACAGCCATTCTCACAGGTGTGAGGTGGTATCTCATTGTGGTACTGATTTGCATTTCCCTGATAGCTAATGAGGATGAGCATTTCTTCATATGTCTGCTGGCCATTTGTATTTCTTCGTGGGAGAAGTGTCTGTTTAGTTCTTCTGCCCACTTTTTAATTGGGTTGTTTGTTTTTTTGTTGTTGAGTCATAAGAGTTCTTTATATATTAGATATTAGTTCCTTAGCAGATGCGCTGTTTGCAAATATTTTCTCCCATTCAGTTGGCTGTCTCTTTGTTGATCAAATGTCAACATTGAATGCTATATTTTGCCAGCTCCTAGCACCTACCTGCTGACATAGGCTTGGCCAAGTTTCTCTCACCCTGTGTTTCTAGAAGTTCCCAAGAGTTTTACACATGTCCAGGTTTCACATGTCTCAGGTTTCTTAATGAAAGTCTGTTAACTAGAGTCACCTGAGGGAAGCTTGTCACTGCCTTCCTTGGCTCTTGGCTTTCCATGAAAACACTTCTTACCTGTCAGTCTCGTGGGTAGGCGGGCACCACTGCTGTGTAGCTCTGCTCCCTAACGCTGCAGAGTGCTGCTAGGCTTCAGTGATGAAACGGAAGAATACCCCTCTCCCAGTTCTGCCAAGGACTTGGGCCCTTAAGCCTCAAAGCAGCACTGCTTGTTCTCAGAGTTTCACCAAGTCTTTCCTGAACCAATGCCTTCAGCTTCTGGTCTTACCACCCTCCCCACTGGGCTTAAAACTTGTTCCTAAATCTAAGAGGAAAGGTATATGCCACAGTATTCCCGAGTCTGCTCCCCGATCCTTTCTTCGTCTGTATCTTCCCTTTCTTCTGAACACGCATGCAAGAAAATTTTTGCTCTCTCTTTTATCCAGAAATAGCTCCTGGATGTCTTTGTCTGAAAACGTATGTGCTCAGATGGTTGCCAACCCAGTTTAATACACAGAGAACCTTAGAATCCCAATCTACGTAGCTAGGATGCTCTGATAATCTACTTCAGGCTGGTGAGTAGCCCAAAGTCTGTGCTCTCAAGACTTCTGGTCCTACTAAAGTGTGAAGGTTAATTAAGCAAAATGTTAGTCTTTTTGTTCCTCCAGACACCACTCAGTTGCTAGAGGAAATGCGTGTTTATGTTTCTAATGCTCTTTATCTCTGTAATGTGCATTTCAGCAGTGTCTGGATTTAAAGGATTGACAGAGCCAGAGTGTCTGTAGATTCTTATCTTGACCTCTATTCATAAATAAAGGAAGCTAGATCACTTATTGAGCACCCCTTCTACATCCTTAGAACCAAGCTTGCTCCCTCAGCATTTCAAAAGTTGCCTTTTGTCTGCAAATTCTTTCTAGTGGGATCGGGAAATACCTGGTAAAGTCATTAACTGGTCAGGAAAACCTGCCACTTTGGCTTCAATTTAATGCCATTTTATTGCCACTTCTAATTGTGAAGTTAAAAAAAAATGATTTTAGGTGAAGGAATAGGCATAATTCCAGCAATAAAGGGAAACAAATTAGATTGATAATATGAAAATTAAGTATGCTCGTGGAGGATAATATTGATGGATGTAGGGGAGATTATGTTTCAGTTAGCAAGACGTAGCAAAAAGATGTAGATCTTAGATCTGGTTTTGTCATGGATTTGTGTAGTTTGGGGACAATATCTTAGTTTTAGCATCTATTTCCTCATTTGACAAATAGTTCTAACAGCATTTAGACCCAATACATAAGGATTAACTATGTACCTGGCATGAATGGCACAAATATGGATCTCTTGCATGAGGATGGAGAAGAGGAGGAAGAAAGGGTTGCAGAAAGGAGACCATTTTTGTTTTCTCTAAGATCCATGGGGGCACATGGGGAAGGTTTTAACAATTGTGCAGTTTCCGTGAAGGGAAGAAGAGAGCAGAAAGCTCTAATTAAAGGGAAGGTTTATTATGAGTTTCATGCCTTACTAATGAGAAAAGTTGGGGCAGTGCCTCTATTTATGAATCAAACTGTCATGACCCCGATGTCCTGTTAGTTCCTCAAGAGCAGGAACCACAATGTTGTCGTTTCTGTCACCCCTGCACATGCAAACCAGGTGCAGGGACAGAGCAGCTCTCAAAACATGCCTGTTGAATGATGAATAAGTGAATCCAGGGTTTAACTTAACCACATGAGGACCTAAAGCAATCTCCAGATAAGTGTGTGTTGTGTGAGTAAGTGAATGAACAACTCATACCTGATAGCTGCGCAGTTAGGTTAATTTGAAGACCTGGAAGTATACAAATAGATGGGTACAAAGCAGTGAAAGCACAAACCACAGTGAGATGGCAGGTGGACCATTTTTAACCCCTGGTGCTGCTGCCAGGGGTAGTTTTAGAAATTTGTGTGTATGCTAGACGAAGTGACCATGTAAACACAGTTTGGGGACTCCCAAGTGAAAAAGGAATCTCTTTTGTACTTTTCATTTTAAAGATCTGTCTTCCAGAACCTAGGGTAATTTGTAAAACCCCTATCACCGCAGTGATTTGCAAAATATTGAAAAATAGCAGCAGCCCCTATAAAATTAGGTGAATTTGTAGATAGGCTCAGAGCTGTGTTAAGAATTTACTGGGAAGATGGACCTTAAGGCATTTGCCAAAAATTTAGACTTTAAAGAACTAACTGTGAACCCACCAGGGCCTCCATCACACACTGTCAATGCTCTGTTTACGTTTGTTGCACGAATGAGTGAGTCAAGAGAAGCTGAACCAGCACGTTTAGAATCTTCTGTTCCGTTTAGCTTACCAAAACACTAAATCCTAAAGAGACTGGAAAAGTAGTGGCTTAAGTAGATGGGAGATATTTAAACAGCCCCATTCACAGCTGTGTTTAGGACACGGCACCGGAGAATAAGCTTTCTGCAGGCCTGTATTTTTCATTTAGGAACAAAGAAGACCTTTAGGCAGATTAGGGAATAGACAAAGAGAAGTGAGCTATAGCTGTGACCAGGGATCATCTGAGTGAGCATACGCAGTCATGCGCTGTGTTTTACGGGTAAAGCATGAGAATAGCTGAATTTCTTGGGTCACCTCTGAGGGAGGATACTTTTTATACCAGTTGACAAGAGTTTGCCATACTGCTGTATTGCTAAATGGACTGACCTTTAAAAGTCATTTAAGATCTCAAGAATGGCTATAGGGACTTCTGGTAGTTGTAACAATGACAGAACCTATTCCCGTACACCAACCATTGGGACACATGCTCTTGGGCCTGATAGACCCACAGTTCTGAAGGGGAAAATGCATTTGCCCTTCATCAACAAGGGGTGATAGACTGCTATGATTAAGGATTTCCTCATGGAACTGCCTCCCTGCAATGGCTGCAATGAAGGTTGTCGCCCTCATTAAGATGGCAGAGCTCAGAGGAGATAACAGCCAGGCATACTAAGGAATTTCTTGCCTCCACAATTAATGTAAAATCTGACCTCTGATTTCAGGTGTCAATTATATCGTGAATCTAGAAGACACAATTCTAAATCCATCTGTTCTCTTCTCCCTGTCCTCACACTGATGGTGCAGTGGAATACATTGTGGCCCTCTCTACATAGAACCTGACATGCCATGTATCTCCACACTGCTCAATCTGTGCAATAATTTACAACATTCCTCCATTCAGAAAACCCTACAGCTTCTCTTCCTATTATTTTTACTGTACCTCCAAATACTACCACAACCCCAACAAGTGGCAGGTCCCTGGAAAAGCCGCCAGTTACTTAAGAAGATCTGCAAGACACCCTTTCCTCAAGAAGCAGCTCAGTGCTAATTCTTACAGGCCCCAACATCTAGAAAACAGTCTGAATGGAAGCAACCTTATGTTCCCAGTACAAATACCAAACCTGTTCCAGACAAAATCTGGAGGGCCACTCTTTGGAACTATTTAAAATCAAGAGAACTAATGGCATTCCATTTGCACGATCCTGTGCCTGGAGACCCATCCTGGCTTTCACTGCTCTCTGTCACATATGCCCCTCAGAATTTTTGCTCCCATGTACCTTTCTCTGCCTAGCCCTCAGACCCTAAGGTAGAGAAGCAGAGTGGACTTTGTCATCACACAGAGCAACAGTGCTTTTCAACACTGGATTTCAGGGACCGATATGGCCCATAGCCCACCACTCATCTCAGTAATTCCTTAGTCATGCCAGTGTGTGCCATCTAGCAAATCCAGGGTGTGGTCTCAAAACCCACTGTCCAGGGAAGGGTCATAGGAGAAGGGCATGTATAATAACAACCTCATCCCCACGTAGCCTTTTAAAATGGAACCAAATATGAACCAAAGCCGCAAAGACTAGCTGGCTGATTACCACGTCCGCTGGCACCCTCCTCTTTGATGCCAACCACTTGCCTTCACTCTGTCTCCAAAATCTACTTCAGATTTGATTTCAACAGCCACCTGCACTTTTTTTTTCCAGATTTCACATACTTTCTACCTGTCACACCAGGATTTGGGACTTCTACTCCCTTTTAAATCCCCTAGCTTAGCTTACCCACCCCACGTGTCTTAGACCATGTGGGCTGCTATCAGGAAAATACCATAGGCTGGGTGGCTTAAACAACACTTACTCCCCACAGTTCTGGAAGCTGGTAAGGCCAAGATCAAGGCACTGGCAGCTTTCATATCTGATGAGGGCCCAGTTTCTGGTTTATAGATAGTCATCTTCTTAATGTGCCACCCCATGACAGAAGGAGGGCATGACAGTTCTCTGCAGTTCCTTTTATAAGGGTGCTAATACCTTTTATGAGGACGTCACCCTCATGATCTAATGATCTCCTAAATGGCCCTACCTCAAAATACCATCATGATGAGGGTTAGCATTTCAACATATGAATGGTGGTGGGGGGGCACAAATCTTTAGTCCATTGCACCACTTGCCCACATGTACCTGCACATGTATGCACAGGCATGCACAAACATGCACATATATTTACATGTATACACATAGAAGTACAGGTCAATAGAAGTATGATGCAGGATGAAGCAGAAATAGTAATCAGGGGTCTGATGATGAATGGCCTCCTGAGTAGTTTGGATTTCAACCTTCAGATTGTGAGGATTCACTGAAGAATTTTAAGTGGGAGAATGGTCTGATGTGCATTTTAGAAAGATCTCCCTTTCTAAATGCAGCATGGAAGATGAGTTAGAGCTCATTAACACTAGAAGCAGGTGCTACTCGATTAGCCCAAGCCTCTCCTTATTACCCGACTCTTAGCTCTTTAATTTACAAGAAACTCTTCGCCTATCTTTATGTCCTGCATGCTGTATACTGGTTGCTCGATCAACATTTAAAAAATTAAGCCAAGAAAAGAAGCTGGATCAGAACCATGGATATCAATAAGATATTTGGAACCATTAGAAAAAGAGGCAGAAAAAGAGGAACAAGAAAGGTTGTGGGGTAATAAGAAGATGGGCTTTTCCTTGGGGCAAGGATACGTGGGAGTGGATAAAACATAAAGTTGCTTGGGAAAAGTAAATGCTAGATGGAGTAGGCACATAAGACACAAAAAGAGTAAAGTGAGGGAGAAAGACAGTGCAGATTATGTGGCTGGAGACAACAGAAACTCGATACAAATTTAGTTCCAACAATCAAGCTCAATACAAAGGGGAAAGCATTGTTCGTGGAGGACAGGAGAGCTGTACCAAGGTGCGTTCTCTTGCATGGAATCTGAGTTGGAAGATGTAGTTCATGAAAAATAAGAGATTTATGAATGCATGTCTTCCTCAGAAGGTACCTAAAATGGGCAGGTTATTTGAGGGCTTACACCTTTCTGCACTGTTAGACTGACAGTCTGGGGGAAGAATTTAGTTTATACCTTGAGAAATAATGACGTTGTCCAAAGCAACTGATGTCTGATCCAGGAAGCCAGCTACTTAGAATAAATTGGCCAGAATATAGGGTTGAAGCACAGCATTGAAATGGAATTTAAAATATGGACATGAAATGAGAAAGCTGACGAGTGAAATCTGTGAGAGTTATGTGCTACACATGTGAAATGTAAAGTGGGTAACATGCCTTTTGAAACTTCAGCTATGGCAACAACTGAATTTTTTCTTCCTAAAAAATTAAGGAAAGTTTGCAGGTAAAAATTTGAAGACATTAGACTTTTTATTGTGACAATGAGGATGAGGGATAACCAGCTTATGAAATAAGAGTAGACAATCCAGGTGACACTCAGGAAAACCTGTGATGCTAGAAAATTTTATTTGGAACTGTCTCGTGGGCAAGAAGAGTGGTTAAAAATGGAAAAAGTGCAAACGAAGTAAAGGCACCAAACATGAGGAAAACATGTGTAACAGAAGACAGGGTAGCTCAGGAAGTGAATAGCACTGTCAGGTTCTGACGAGCGTCAGCGTCGAGCGCTTACGGGTTCACTGGTGTGCTATACGAAGCTGTATGAGGACTACGTGGGAGAACCTCTGACAAATAGGATGAAGAAGAATAAAGACATGAAGGCCAAAGACTAAGAAAGATATTGGACACTGGAGGCCACCACCATTACTGAAAATTTCCCCAATGGATGTTACCTGCAGGACTGACTACCTACAATGGTTGACTAGATTAACAAAGAGCATGTCACAAGATGTTGTAATATGGCATATGTGGTGGGAAAAACATGAACTGAAGGAAAAATCCCAGAACAGTCCAAAGGAAAAGATAGAATATATATTATATTTGAATTAATGATATGCTTTTGTTTGATCCAACAAATTATGATTATTTTCCTTTAAGACCATGCCAAAATTTAAGATGCTAATAAGATGTGTTGAAAGATCTTTAAGTGACCCCTCCACCCCAACTTATTTGGCCAGCTTATGCGACCATTTCTGAAACCACTGATTAGAAAGGGTAGGAAATGAAAACACGAAGGCAATAAAAAATGGCAGCCAGTACGCGGCTTTATTCTATGCATGGTCTATTGATAATATCTCTGTTAGTGGGGTTCACCCAGAGAATCAGAACAAGTAGGAGACATGTATCAAGAAATTTATTTCAAAGACTTGGTCGGACAGTTGTGAGGCTGGTTAGACAAGTTCAAAATCCCTAGGGTAAACTATTAAGAAAGGAAGACAAGAACTCTCAGACAGGAGTTGCTGCTGCTGACCACTGCTGGGATTTCTTCTTCTGAGAAGCTTTAGTTCTGCTCTTAAGGCCTTTCAACCAATAGACTCAGGCCCACCCAGATTCTTTAGGATGATCTCCAGTATAGTATAGTCAGCAGACATCGTTTAATCACATCTACAAAATACCTTCACAATAATAGCTAGATTTCAGTGTTTGAATGACTGGAATTGTAGCCTGTCCAAGAGACTACCAAATTTTCTTAAGAGTATTTGGTAAGAAAGAGGTGTTAAATGCAAAGGGATGTAATTATAGGAACTCAGCAAGGAGCCTGCTGGGCATTTATTCTGACAATAAAAGAAATGGAGAATGCATTTAAAATATATGACTGGAATATGGGAAATGCTGGATGGAGCAAAGTCATTAATTCACTCAATCATTCACTTAATCGTTCACTTGCTCATTCATCAAACTTTTGTTTCCAGCTAATGTATGAGACACTGCAGTTATAACAATAAGACACAGCTTCTTCCAATAAATAGCTCCCAGCCTGGTGAGAGAGATAGAGAAGTAAAAAGACATTTACAAAACGTGTGTTTTAGAATACAATAGGGTGGAGGTGTGGATGTCCTATGGGACCAGCACGGAAGGGCAATGAGGATGGTAGACAAATTAAAATGAACTTATATTAAAGGTGTAGAAATGGGTGCTAGGCCAGTGAGAATTCACGGCATAGATGAAAAGAGGATATTGAATAAAGAAAATGGGAATCAAAATAGGGGAGTAAAAAACGTTAGCAAGCAGAGAGGGTAACATGTTTTATGCTCATTTTTCTCTTACATATTCATGATATGTGGCTCTCCCCAAGAGTACGTGTGATCCCACCGACAGTAACGAAGATTCTTTTATGGCCTGTGGAAAAGTAGCACAGTCTCAGAGGGCAGCTGTGCATCTGCTAAGCTAGAGGGAAACGAACATGCTGTATAAAATTTTTTCACACTTCAAGGTTACTGAATTTCAACTTTAAGAAGCCAGAAGATAAGAATGATCATTCAGGATCTGGCTAATTGAAATACCCGATGCCTGAGTCAGCTCAGAAGGCTCCACTGAGAAGAAAGAACTTTTATATTAGAAAGAATTTTTATATTTTATAATACCGTATCTGTCCCTAGAGGCACCAGGTTATGTCCTCCTTTTCCTCCTGCCTTCCAAAATAGATCCCCACTGTATTTACTTGGACTTCTGTTTGCAAGTAACCGAAGTCAATTTAAACAGGCTGAACAGGAAATGATTGCTTGTAAGAATACAAGAACAGATCGTAGGACCAAGAGGTGGTATGGGTATAGCCAGATCTCAGAAAGAGGCTGGGCCTGGGATTTTCACTCTCTTTCCTCTTTGGTCTCCAGTCCATGTGGTAGAATGCCTGCTGTATCATGGAATACCTGCTCTGGAGTTAACAATTATAGCTGCAGTCACACACAGAGAGACATTCCCAGTTCCAAATCTGATTGGCTTGCTTTGGATCAGGTGTCTGCCTCATTCATCAGGTATGGCTCAGGGCTGGGAGTGGACAAAGTGGTCTCTGGTGAAAGAATGGGTCATGGGCTACTTAAATCTCTCCAGGGAGAAATCTGAGAGAAAAGAGATGGAGAGCACATGACGCACTTTTAGTTCCACCTGTGAAGTTCTTGATTCCTGTATTTATTCTTTTTCATCCTGACCTGTGGGTGGTCAGGAACATGGGTGGGCCTTGTTTTCATAGCCCTAGACAATTATGGTGCCTGAGATCCACAGTAAAATTTTCGGGAAGCAACATCCAATGGACTTCATTTGTTTTTCCATTTTAGTAAAACCATAATAACATGATGACTTAATCAGCTAGCCTTTCCTCCTCTCCACTTCAGTCTCCCTACACCAGGAATTAAAAAACAAAGCCCAATAGATCATTACATCCTCACTTAGCTCCTCCTATGTTCTCAGCATGGTGGAGCTCACTATCAGGGATACAGAGGAAGCATAGGACACAGATCTGGAAAAATAAAAGGCTTACTGTCTACTGGAAGAATAGAAGAAAAGCTTGAGAATAAGGCTATATTATATCAGATTAATATTCTGATATGACCTAATAATATGGTATGTATACTATCACAAAGTGCTGGAGGAATTAAATACTTGGAGCACCCCTGACCTCATGTGTACCTGCTGGGTACTTCTAGGCACACTGAGAGGAAAAGGCCCCCCACCCCCGGTCTATCCTTTCTCCTTACCCCGGGGAGAGAGGAGAAAACGATTTGTGAGAAACCCCGAGAAATGCCTGCCTGGGGGGAAGGTGGTTGTGAATACTGAAACATTTCTGACCCTGAGTGGGTTTTGAAATCAGATGTATTAGACTCCTCTCTCCATTATGCCATACTGTCTCTCCGTAGATCTGTAAGTGATGGTAATTGCTCTATTTTTCTGAGCTTTTGCCCTTGTAATAGTCGTATAATGATAATATATTTTACATGGTAATAACCTAATAAGAATACTACACATAAGATTAGGTGAATTGTATTTGACAAATTTAATTTTAAAAAGCCAACAGGAAAAACCATATCCCAATGAGATTAAACGCTGACTTAAGTCCTCAAAGCGGGAAATTGCTAGAAGGTTAATTTTGCCTTTATCGCTGCTCTGCTCCCTGCTCCCAGAGGGCTTTGCGACTGCTCTCAGAGCTGTACTGCAAAGCCTCTGAAGCACTATGGGCTTCTGAGTGAATGGCGGTGGATTTCGAAGTGAGTTTTTTTCAGTTACTGTCATTACTTACAGCTCAGTGGTCCTTCTAAAGATCAGTTAAGCAGATGCCATGTAAGTGGATGAATTTGAGTTTTGTTGGGAAAGATGATCAATAGATTTAAAAATAATTTAGTGTCTCCTGGTCCTGGATTGTTTTCTCCTTCTCTTATAAATAGTTCAACAGAGCAAAATCTCTTAGTAATTTTTGACCGGAAGAGACGCTGTGATTTTTCAGTGTATCAGGGGTTTCAGAAGCTTGGTGTTGTAAAAAAAAAAAAAATTATCTCAAAAACTGCCATTAAATTCTTAAAGCTCAATTTGAGTTTTGAAAACCAACCTGTCACATCAGGCTTCTGGGAAGCTGGAATGGAGTCTTCCTCAAAAATAGAACCGGGAAGGCAGCCGCTCTGATTGTGGTCACTCTGCAAATGTGTGAAGGAACAACTCCGGTTGTACAGACTCACTGGAAAAAGTAAATGGACTCATTGGAATGAAGTAAATGGAAAATATAAATTTAACAGTAACATGAAATACAGTATTTGTCATCCTTTCTACAGTTGTGCCCAGTGTAATACATAGAATATTTCTGTCTGAAGTTATGGTGTTAATTTTATGTGTCCACATGGTTGGGCTGCAGTTCCCAGATATGTGGTCAAACATGATTCTGGGTGTTTCTGAGAAGTGTTTTTTTGGCATTAACATTTAAATTGGTGGGCTTTGAGTAAAGCAGATTGCCCCCCCATAATGAGGTTGATCCTCATCCCATCATGTGAAGGCCTAGATAGAACAAAGACTAACCTTTCTCAAGCAAGAGGGAATTGTGACAGCAGATGGCTTTTGGACTTGAACTGCAACACTGGCATTTACCTGGGTCTCTAGCTCATGGCACTCCTGGCAGATTTTGGAATTATCAGCCTTTGTATTTGCAGAGCCGGTTTCTTAAAATAAATAATCTGTCTCTCTGTTACACACACACACACACACACACACACACACTCCCTCCTGTTGGTTCTGTTTCTCGTGACATACAGCGGTTGGGTTCCATTATTTAAAACAAAACAAAACAAAACAAAAAAACAAAAAAAACCCCCCAACAACAACAACAACAAAAAAAAACAGGAAGAGAGAAAATGAAATGAGAAATAAAGGCAGCTCCCTGTAAAAGTAGCTCTCCTTAAAACTTTATTTAAATAGTATAAACTCTATTACTTCCTTTCAAACACTGCCCCTTGAATATGTTAAGTTTCTAAATCATTTAGAAGGTGCTTTAAGCAAGCACTTAATGAATTGGAACAAAAGCTGCAATAAGAAGTATATTACATGGAACACATTTTAATAAATACTAGATAGTGAACTCATGGAAGACAAGGTCATTTGCAACAAATCAAGTTCAATCTCTAATCTATTATATTGAAACTGCTGCTATTTGAGTGTGTCTGACCTATAAAAAAAGCAATTCGATATGTTTCAATCTAATAGAAGTATATTTTTTATATGAGAAAGGCTAATAAAGAACATTTCTAGATTATTTTCCATATAAATAATTTCCTTGATTTAGAATCAGTTTTTTTTTAGGGCTAGTAAGGTAAATAAAAAATGGAGATAAATACTTTATGTGAAGAATACACAAACTGGGGCAGGATGATTAATTCTTTTAAGTATTTTTTACCAAATCTCAAAATTTCAGCTCTTTTCTGAGTACACTGCTATACCTCTGAAATCATGAGTACAATCTACTCCCCCCTTAATGTAGCTTCTCACCTAAGGCACCATTCTGTGCAGGTGGGCTGGCTGTGTGCCAGGTGGTCATGTTGATGTTATTGAAATGCCAGTTTGTATTCAGTGTGCCTCTTGGGTGGTATTAATAAATCTGCATGAGAATAATTTACGACATCCCTAGTGATCCCTAGTAGGGCAAGTTCCATAATAGCACCTTACATTTGGGTTGCGTTTGAGAGTTTAGAAAGCTCATTCTCCTTTCATCTTCACATGAACATCATCAAA
Source organism: Lyroderma lyra (assembly GCA_004026885.1). Taxonomy (NCBI): domain Eukaryota; kingdom Metazoa; phylum Chordata; class Mammalia; order Chiroptera; family Megadermatidae; genus Lyroderma; species Lyroderma lyra. The sequence goes on along the minus strand of PVJL010000510.1, from coordinate 254,737 downwards.
TATCATCTCCCCATATTTATCATGGAGAAGATGCAGCCCAGACATCTGAACTCACCTGCTGAGGTTACATAACTTAATGGAAGGAACTGAAACTATAAATCACTCTGGGCAATGTTGCTTTTCCACTTCTCCTGCAACTTGCTTTTCTCCTTCCAATTTGGTTCTACACATTTTGTGAATTAGTCTGCCACCTGACCACGAATTTTTGTTAGTGTAGCAGGATTGTGCAAACCTTCTCAAGGCTGTGTTTCTCAGGAAGGTCTCCGTAGCTCCCTGCTGCATTCTGGTGAACGGCCTCCGCTGTCACTGGGCTTGTTCTTGTTCCAAAATGCAGTGCTGACTTTGCAAACTTCCTGTAAAGCATGCACTTTGAAAGCATAGCCATCTGTGTGCAGTGGAGCTGGAAATGTGGTGTCAAAGCAGCCGGCTGTTTGCAACATCACCTCACTTGCCTTGTGCATTCAAGGAAAAGCCAACATCAGGATACCCAGGTAGCTGTTGTAGAGTAAGCTGAATTCAGAAGCTGTGGAAAATGTGGGAAGAAAAATTTGCGAGGGACTCCCTATAGCTTTGCCTCAAGTGCTGGAGCATAACAGGGAGAAGGTGGGGAAATGTGGCCATGTGAATGACTGAATAGAAGAGTCCTTCCCCAGCAAAGTTGCTGACAGATGGTTCGTCTTAGCAAGAGCTGTGGCGGCCTCTGCTTTGTGTCTGCCTACGGATTGTGCATAGATTAGAAGCAAAACAACAACAACAACAACAACAACAACAAAGTCAAAATCAGCAGAATGTTCTTTGTGCTCACAGAATAACATTGTATCTCTAGATAAGAAAAAATTATCTACCTCTTTCTTGCCATAAGTTTTAGCACCCTCACTGGTATCTTTTATTATTTGAATTAAAAAAAATTGCAGTTCTCTTTTGCTATTGGTTTATCTAAAGCTTTTTTCACTGCTGCATAAACTTAGAGACTTTGTGAATATACCTTTATATTTAATTCATAGTATCTCTAATAATAGATTTTATTTCTTGTGAATTTATTTCTTGGGCTTTTACCTAGATATTTATAGTTGCTTCATTCTTTCTGGCTGACTGCCACAGGGACAATTCTGGCACAAAACAGACATTAGCAGACTAGAATACAAGATTAATCTCTTATCTTACTAATTATTAATACCTCTCATTCCCACTGACAAAATAATCAGGTCTTAAAGCAAAAACAATTTACTTGAAAAGCAGAGGCAAGATATTTGTGTGTTTTATCTGGTTGTATATGCTCTGTTGGAGAGATTTTCACTGCTGACTCTCTGGTTGGGACAATTTAAATAGCAACTTTGGTAACAAGGTCACCTCTGGCCTTGAGTCTTACAGCTAGTAAATTGAGGCTTGGTTTCCCCATCTGCAAAATTGGGATAATCATAGCTACTTCATAGTGTTTGAAGATCAAGTGAGATAATGAGTGAGAGATGGTTCGCGAGCTGTGAAGTGCTATTAGAGCTGTAGCTAGGATGATGATGATACAGTTTTTGGAAGTGAGAGTCTCTACACTGTCAATTTTAAGTTGTCCTTTACTCTTTTTGTTTTCTTAAGATGAATGAACTTGTTTATAGGCATTACCATAAGAATACACACACACACAGAAACACCACACAATTTCTTAGAGATTTCTAAGAAAGAAATCAGAAGATTAGTTTTGAAAATTACAACTATATAGTGTATTAAGAGAGGTTGGCAGGCTATGACCCATGGACCAAATCTGACCAGCTTCTGTTTTTGTGAGTAAAGTTTTACTGGAACACAGCTGGTTCATTTGTTTATAAATTGGCTATGGTTTCTTGTGAGCTATAGCAGAGTTGTTTCCTTGCAATAGGCTGTACGGCCCGAGAAGCCTAGAACAGTGGTTCTAAACCTTTTCCCACTTGTGTACCCCTTTTAAATCCAGTTCTATGAATTGTACCCATTGTTTTTAAAACAGCTGTTTTTAAATACTGACATTTCAGTGCCTGTCTTAATGTAAAATAGTGGAAATGAAGTAATAAGTTAAGACAGAAAAATTACTACACTGAAAGTACAAACCACAGATTTAATTTTGTAGTATTTGTAACACAGTTAAATATTGATAATAATGATCAAGTATTTAAACATTAAATAAAAAAATCACTTGAAAAGAATCACGGTTAAAGACAACACACTTAACTTTTACTCAGCCAATAACTAAACTAATCAAACAGCCTAGCTACAGATGTATTTATATGTTAGGGGAAGTTCTAGAAACATCACAAATGGATGTTCTGAAACTGTGTGTAATGATTGGTGGTAGAGAGGTTTGGGGGAAGGGTTCATATGCCCTCACCAATCATCACTCGCTAATGTGATCCAATTTTGAAGTGTCTCCATTAATGGTGATTTGAACTTAACAGTTATTTTCGTTCCATAACTAATGTTTTGCATTCTTTTACTTTACTTGTGTTTTTTTTTTTTTTGGTCATTACTAATTATTTCTTGCATACCCCTGAATGACCTGGCACATATCCCCTAGTGGTACATGTACTACCACTTGGGAACCTATGGCCTAGAATATTCTCTTTTGGGTACTTCATAGAAAAATTTGGGAACTCCTGAATTGAGTAAAAAGATTTGGCAAAATAAAAGGAATTTTAACTTCTCAATGTGAATATATCCTTTAATACCAGTATTCCCCACGGGGGTTACATAACTTAATGGAAGGAACTGGAAATTCAGTGAAATTGATGTTTTGATACACTGGTGTTGTGAATATAAAATACAACTGGTATAGCCTTCCTAAAGGGTAATTTGGCAATATGTATCAAGGTTTGAAAAATTCTCATCTGTCATGTCCAGCACAACACAAGCAGTGGGCAAACAATGGTGATGCAACGTTAATAAACACAGTAGCCAAGAATGTATTACAAGCAGGGGCAAGGGGCCCCAGCCTCATGGACCAAGAGTACCGAATTGGGCCAACATATAGCTTTTATTAGTGGGCAGACAAATGAAACCGGTTTTTCCAGGGTCTGTGAGTTACGTGCCTTGAAACTGCTTTTCCTGAAAGTCCCCATCGTGCTCCAGCACCTACTGTGCCTTCACACACCAGCACTTAGCCCCAGGGGATGGAGTCATTGTTATTGCAAAGACACCCATTAAGGGGGAATGGCCCATATGGTTCCATGGATCTCAGCCTGAGCATTCCAGGGGAGCAAGGTAGCCAGGGGGTAAGAGATTAACCTCAGAGAGGGTGAGGGTCTATGCCTCACCTCTGTAGAGCCCAAGCTCTCTGCTGTTGGCCCCTGTGTGACTGTGCCTGTCTCAGGTTGCTCCTCCCTTGAGGAATCTTACCCGACATTGACTAACCAGCCATCCTCCGGGGCCATACAGGGTGATGTGAGGTATTCTGTGCCCCTGTGGCCTCCACGCTCTGCTCCTGCCTTAGGATGTCATGGGGAATGCGTTGCAGGGGGGTGGGGACAGATAGGTCGGCAGTTGTAAGGCAACACTCATCCAATTTTAGTAACTAAATGCAAATACAATGAATATTAACTCTTTATTTCTGAAATATGGTAGTTCAAATACTTTTAACAACAAACAAACAAAATCTCTTCTAACTTTTAAAATTCCCTGCTGTCATTTTACAATCTTCAGAAGATTCAAATAAAAACACAGAAAGATGTTGTGGGGAAAATATGCCCCTTGTTCAATGCCATTTTAGTGGTTGTTGTTTAAGGAGCTACAGAGTGAAGACTTTTTGTAGGTGGATAGGCAGTCTGTATTTCGCTTTGCAAGTTGGAAAGTTTTTTTAGGTTAAACAGATCCTGGACAATACATTTTTCTATTTATCTTCTGATCAAATGATTCAGCTTCTCTTTTAATTCACACACACACACACACACACACACACACACACACACTCATACTCGTGCACATGCACGCACATACTCCCAAAAGGACAGTTCAGTATTAGTAACAAAAATATTATTATTGTGTTTTCAACTTCTCTATTTTGGGGGGAGCAATTAATTTCATGTGAACCGTTCTTATGTTTAACCAACAATCTTCTTTTTTGGTTAAAAAGAATTACAATGAATGAATACCTTATTTTAAAGACTCAGTTAAAAAAATGTTTCTGATAGAATAGCTAGAGTTGCAATAGTGAAACTTAGTCCTCAAAAAAAAAAAAAAAAAAAAAAAGGAAGAAGCAGAAATGACATACAAGTTTAGAGTTCTTGCTGTGGTTTAAAAATGACTTCTTACTGGAATCTCTGTGGGTTTATTACTCTTTTGCAGTCAGTGGTAGTTCCCTTCACTGGTATCTTCCAGGGATAAATGCATCAGAGAAGGTGGTAATCCATGGCAACCAGTCACTATGTGAGAGGGCCAAACTACCTTGGAAGTGTACTGAACATTTTCTTGGTGAGGAAACCTCGTGGAAATGACTTCCCTTTCCCCTATTTGCCTAATTCGCAGAGAATGCACTGTGGAATGTCATAATGAATGCAATATGAGACATGCTACTCGTGGATGGAACCTAGTTAACCAATTTTAAACTTCAGTTTCCAGGCTGTGTAACTGTATTAGAAGGTCTGGGGGCTTCTAGAGTATATATGTAAAAGCTAAATATGAGCTTATCAAACGCATGTGTTTCTCACACTTAGAAGTGCAGTTCTGGTGATTACAAAATGACTTTTGCTTTTAGAAAGAGCCAAGAACCTGGCTCATGAAAAAAATAGATTGTGTATTCTTTGTATATGTTGATTGAGATAAGCATGCATGTACAACTGTGATGTATAGATAAACACACCCCTGAGTGGAGATGGAGTGCTACTTTTTTGGAAGGACTAGATACCCTGATGAAAATTCTAAGAAAGACCTGTCCTTTCGTACTTAAGTAAATATACTACAAGGTGTTTTTTTCTTTTAATATGGAAAAAGAGTAAGTATTATTTCTATTTTTATTGTTAGTGTTTTCTAAAGAATAGGAAAGACTGAGCAACTGATGATTAAATCTAAGATTATAAACAAAAGCATGAAATAGGACATAAGGGAAAGGGCTCACTGTACTTCACTCTCTGGAGCAAAGCTTAATGACAACTCTTCTCAAATAAAAAGAAACTACAGTAAGTAGTCTATTTACATTTATCTGGGATCTACCAATCCCCATGGGTGCTGGTTAACTGAGAGTCTACTGTATTAAAACCAAAGAAATTAATGGTGAGTCTTTGCATTTGTAGATGTACAACCTTCATTCCGAAGACTTGTTAATTGCACTTTGCCCTGTGAATTAAGAGTAGCAGAGCGGTTTTACCACAGGGGAAAAGTATCATTATAATATGTATAAGGGTGTATTTGTGATATATATGTGAGGGGGTGTATTGTGATATGTATACATATCATATCACACACAATACATACATACGTATACATACGTACATATATACCAAACATACATGTGTGAGGTCAGACAATTAATTTCATGAACTCATTCTAGAAAAAGTACTACCTACCTCATTGCTCAGTATCACTACGGTCACCTTCAAAGTACTCCCCTTGGGAACCTAGGCACTGATGCCAGTGTACAATCCACATTTCAAAGCAGTTTTGGAAGTCTTTTTCTGGAATCAGAGCTGACGTCATTTCCAAAACCTGACAATTAAGTTCTCAAACTTGCCACCATGCAGCACTGTGCAAACAACTCAATAAGGTGTCAAAACCTTGCCAAGGGTACAACAACAGCCCTGATGGCCATTCCAGAAAAAAAAGTCCCAAAATTGCTTTGAAGGATGGATGGATTAAGCACTGGCGTCGGTGCATAGCTTTCCAAGGGGAGTGCTTCGAAGTGATATTCAGCAGTGAGATGTGTAGCACTTTTTCTAGGAAGAATTCATGAAATTGTCTGACCTCATACATGCAAGGGCTGTCTGGAAAGTATCCAGTCATGTAATAATGAAAAATAGAAGCATTTATGGCTGGATTTTTTTTATGGACAGCCTTCGTATATACTGCAGCATTATTTGCTATAGCACAAAACCCTAGAAACAAGCAACTTAAATCTGTCTCACTTGGTAATGTACTATATAAATCATGATTTTATGAAGCAGCCTTTAAAAGGAATGAAGTAAATCTCTCTGTGCTGCTATGAATGTTCTCCAAGATATAAAATTAAGTAAAAAGGAAAAAATACTAATGTGAATGATCTCTTTCATATAAATTAAAGGATATACATAGACACAATATACTAATCAATGATAACTTTTTATTTTGGAAGAATGCATACAAATCTATTAATAGAGCTGGAGAGAAGGAGTGGGATTTGGAGGAGAGAATTTTACATCTCATGTCTTTCTAAACTGCATGATAATGTTCCTATGTGTGTGTAATCATTTTATCATTTAAAAGTGTTACGACTTATCTAGGGGGTAGAAGTTTTGTTTTGTTCTATATGCTTTTCCAGCATTTGAAAACTTCTGTTATTGAACACAATATTTGTTAGCTGTAGTGGCAGTTGACAGCCTACTTAGCTATGTAGAATATTAAGAGAATTTTAAAACTTGTGTTGCTTTTTGCTCTACCGTTAATAATGAAGTCCAGTGGAACCCAGTGTCATCTCCAGGTTCTAGATATTTCCACTACCTACCTGCCTCCTGCAGAGAGGAGCGCCAGCCGAGGGTGCCCTCTACACCTACATCTGACGTGTGTATTTAACTGCCACAGTTGTAGTTATAATTTCATATCCTGACAATGCCCAGAGTTGAACAGACCTGATAGCTGATAGTTCATTAATTGAAAACATCAGTGCTTATAGTTCAGGGTTTAAATCTTCAATGGTTCTAAAGTCTGTAATCAAAAGAGCCCAGATTTCTGAGCTGTGACTCTTACGTAGAAGTGACAGAAGGGATAAAGAGATCAGTACGACATCCAGTGGGGACCGTATATCTGTAGTATCACCCATAGTATCTGATTTCTAAATTTTCTGTAGATGGTATGTCTCCAGCAAGTATACAAGCGCTGTCCAGAAAAAAAATCCGGCCATAAATGCCTCTGTTTGATATCATATTTTGAAACAAAATTGTTTCAAAGCTCATTCTAACTAGAAAACTCTTAATTCTTGATAAGTCCCGTCAAGTAATTTTTCAGGTTTAATATCTTCTAAGTGGTCTCAGAGTGTAGTTTAGACAATAACTTATAGAATATCAAAGCTGTGGAATCATTATTTTTCTAAATATACTTTCAAAATTTATTCTATTTTCTAAAAAATACATATTTGAATCTGTTGGTCCAGTATTTTACATGAAAAAACAAGTGGGTTTCAGGAATAACTATGTTTACTAAAGGAGACAGGAAGGTATAGACATTACAATTAGGATAGTTTGGAGTCAAGGAATCCTGAGATTTAATTTTGACTTTGCTGCATAAGGAGTCCTTTTTTTTTTCACTAAACATAAAAAATACTGATTAGATGGTGTTGTTTTAAATGCTAATGACATAATATTGGCAAAGGACTTATACCAGAATCAGGTATATAGTCAATGCACATAAATATATGTTTGTTTAAATTGTTGATGTTACTTTTACCTAAATTGCTTATTTTTAATATTATAGGGGAAAAAAAAATCTGTCAAAATCTATGTAAGATTACATGTCCCCTTTATTGATTTCTGATTCTGTGTACTCATATGGATCAAGCTATGAGAAGCTAAATTTTTCTTGGTAAACAAGGTGACTATTTAACTCTTGCTTATACCTTATCAGGTGCCATCTTTTCACACGTTTCTGCATTGGCTTTGAAACTATAAGGATATTGTTCATTATGTGACTGAGGGATCCCTGCTTCCTCCTTACATGGGACGTTTCTATCAGAGTTTGGTTCTGGGAAAAGCTTTATCTCCCTTGGGAAAGTAGTTAGTTTCCTCTTCTCAGATCAAAATGACTTATGTGACTTAACACCTTTTAATCTTTGTCTTGTTTGTCAGGAAGACTGGTCTTTTCTCTCTATTACAACCACTTGACTCATTGCTATATATTGAGTATTTGCTTTTTCTTTCTGTTTCCCATTAAAAATCTTAGTTCATTAATTTATTTTGTCTTTCTTTTACTAAGTGCCTCATACCTTTTTGGGAAAGAGGAGAGGCAGAACTGTATATATTTATGTGTATGTATACTTACATGCATATGTATGTTTTTGTTCAGAAGTGTTTTCTTACTAATTTTTATTTGAAAATTTGACACCAAAGTTCAAGCTTTGACATTAGTAACTTCTTTAACCTAACTAGTGCTTTCTTTACCCTTTGTTCATTTTCTTCACATGTTTCTCCAAGAAATATTTCTTGGTGCCCAATACATTGAATTTTATGTGGGAAAATCTGTGTGATAATGAATCAAATTATCATCAGCAAGCATATGCCCTACTAGGCTATATGGACTCTTGAAGGAAAAACACAGCTAATGAGATCAGAGTTGCTTTCCATGAAAAAAATGGAGATTTTAATACTATGCTAATTCTAATGTAAAAGGATTGGTTGGAGAAAGGACTGGGCTTTTTTCCTCACATTATTAATGAATCTAATGGGGTTCCACTAGTTTGCCCAGAGCCTCAGGTGAAATTGGATTTTGTATTCATTTCCTTGACACCTTTTCTACAATACCTACAAATAAGATGTCCTTTCTAATCTGTGAGGAAAGAAAATGAATTTTGTTTTGTCACATTTGTGACTGTGCTCCTCGAGACAGGCAGAAAATGTGGCTTCAAAGCCCCTAGTCGTTGAATCCCATTTTCTCACGAATTTATACTGCACTTTTTCTTAGAACAACTTAATTATCCTTGCTTAATGTTGTCATAGTTTCCTCCCTGTGGATGTTTCAGGCAATAAGAGGCCTTTTATCCTATTGCATGAGGAAATCCAATGTGTTATTAATCCTGATCACTTAATTCGTAAGTCAGCTACCTCAGCAGAGCCTGGATCATACCAAGGACGTCCTGTGTGAAAGGACACTTTCAGGTCTTGAGCCTCTTCAGGGATGTTTCGTTTCATCTCAGAGACTGTTTCTTGACTTTAACATAATGACACATTTCCTTTAGGAAAGCTGCTTCCATGTTAGGGATAATGTGACTCATGTTGGACTTATTTTCTCAATACCTGCTGAACTACCATTCGGAGTTTTATGCTGTGTTGGGACCTGGACTGGATATAATTGTGATATTCTGTATCAGGGGTGCCTAATCTTTTGACTTGCCTGGACCACATTGGAGGCAGAAGAATTGTCTTGGGCCACACATAAAATACACTAACACTAATGATAGCTGATGAGCTAAAAAGAAAAAAAAAAGGTCTGTGCATAGTTTTCATAGTGGTTTAAGAAAGTTTACAGATTTGTGTTGGGCTGCATTCAAAGCCATACTGGGCTGCATCCCCTGGGCTGCAGGTTGGACGAGCTTGTTGTATACCTAAAGCCTGGAAGCAAGAATAGAACTCCATAGGTATATGATTTTTGTTGATCTTTTCTCACACTTTGATTCTAAGAACAAACACTAGATATGGGGGGGGGCTTTATAAATTGGGTATAAATCCCATTATTGAAGTTGGGGTGACCAGTGATGCTGGTTTTTAGCACTGAGTGTCCTACGTCCCCAGAAATCCCTCCATCTTGGACAGACTAGAGCAGTAGGTCACACTATGATTAAAGCTCAGACAAAAGCTGTACCATAATTGGTTTGTACTCTAGGCTCTTGATTTTCAGTAGGGCTCTCTTAAACTCAGAATATTATTTGCAAGGAAATTACACTGACTTATTAGCTTAAGTAAAGAGGGTGTATTATAAGGAGGCTTGTGGAAATCAAAGAAAAAACTGAGCAACCAGGCTCCAGGAAAGATAAGACTCAGGTAGTCTCATCAGCAGCTCAAATTCAAGGACCTTTAATCTAGTATCCTGCCATGCATATAAGCTAGCTTTCCATTCCCTGAGTCTCTATGGCCCTTAGTTCTAACTTTTGAGAATGAGAATCTAAGTGGCTCACTTGTGGATTGGTTCCTCTTCAATCTTTTGTCTAAGCCTTCTCTATTTAGCTGTGGTGTAGGGTCCAGGTAAGGATCACTGCAGCTGGCTGCCCAGCATCTATCCACTCCCCGGGAAGGAGGGTGTTTTTCCAGGCATGTCTTAGAATAATCTGACTGGCTATTAAAAGGATATGGTCAGATACAGTGTCACTGGTGTGTGACTTATGCAATGACACAGTGCCCTGCCTTCAGGAAGTGTCTCATGCTTGATTTAATATTCTGCTGTTGCCATCTTGAAATTTCTAATAATTTTGATGAAGGCCTCCACAGCTTTATCTTGCATGAGTTTCCTGCACATGATTCTGAACTTATCTGGTAGCACCAAATAGTTATATTCTTGGTCCTGATCAGAGAACAGAATTTTGAACACACCCCTTCATTCTTATCAAAAGCTCATGAAACAGCATTTGTGGAGACTGGCTGAAGGGGTTGTGGCCTTTTCCACTTCTCTCAGGCTGAAATCATTTTCTGGATTAAGCCACTGATCTCAGTGACTGAACCTCACCATTTGCTACTCTCATCCCTCTTTGGCCCGCTTTGCTGTATTGAATTGGTCTTTGGTGGTGAGCCCTCATATTGAAAGATGTTTAAGAAGTCCACATGGCAGTCGTCATTGTATTTACAAGACAGGTGCTGTTGAGGATGTTCTTTATAACTAATGCACTATTCTTGTTATGAAGATCACTGGCAGATAGCTCTGTGTTGTTCTCACACCAAGAATGCTTTTCCTGACCAGTTTAACTGGTTTACCTTTTGGTTATACAATCAGATGGTTGTGTTTCTCTGTTTGTCTGGTTGCTAGGAATCTTAGATACAAGTGACTAAGGACTAAATGCACAAACTTCATAATTTTCATTTTGTGTAGTAACTTTTCTTTGCTTTCATTATATCTTCCACACCTCAGTTTACCTGTGCCTTCATTTTCTCACCTATTTACTTTTTAAAAATAGCAACTATTGTTGTGACATGTACAATATTGTAAACTGCCTTAAATTCCTCCAGAAAATGGTGAACAATAACTATTTAACAAAAATTATTTATAATATATAGCAATTACTATATTTCCAACTGGGACCATATAAGAGAAACATTTCTAAAATGTGGAAGGATTTGAGGGATAAAGAACAATGACTTTTTTTTTTTACTATGTAGAGATACAAAGGAGTCATTTTAGAATGGTGTCAATGCAAGGAATGATAAGAAAATGTTTGGTAATAATAAAATCCGATTTCAAAATAGATAGACTCTTACCCTGCAAATCAATTGTGTTTTGAGTATTTACTTCATGTGACGCTTGAACAATCCCTCCATCTCTGTATTGCGGTCTCATCTCTGAAGAGTAGGTAATAACATACGTATGATTCCAAATATTTAAGAGAGGGATTAATCTTACCAGAATTAAAAGAAAACAGAATTGCCTTTAATGTAAGTATTTTTATAAGCACAAAGAATTTATTTTTATTGATGTCTCATAAAGCTACTTTTATATCAGTGCTATTTCTCCTAGGTTTTTTTTGTTTTTGTTTTTTGTAAAGAATAGAAGATTGCTAACATACCGAATATGAAATAACTTTAGGTAAAAATATGTGCAATTGTAATACTTGCTTTGTTTTCTCATTCAAAACTTGCAGTGTCATGTTTTTCTCATCACGTTTTTGATCTAATAATTCATTCAGTATTCATTCACAAATGTTTATTTAGGACCTGTTATGTGTCAGGCATTGTTCTAGGTGATAAAAATACATCAGTGAACAGAAAACACACTGTCTCCAAGATGCTCACATTCTAGTGATTTCCCCCAAGTTGTCTGCCATGTATTCCTTGACTTTATGCCCCTTTTCCAAAATGCTCTTTTTAATTTTCTTATTGGCATGTTAAAATCAGCTTTGCCTGAGATACAACATCTACCAATGTTCTGGGTTTTTCTCTTTCATTTTTTTACTGATTAAATAGCTGGAAGTTCCACTTGATTTGCTAGTGAACTACATATTTTACTGATTATGGAGGTTATATGATGTGCTTGATTTGGGCTAATTTACATAATTTTCTGATTAAGCTATATATTAGCCTTTTGACCTTTGTACTTCTTCAAAGGTAGAGAATAATTAGCCTGCACAATTTGATAGAAAGAATTCACATTTGCTAACTTTTTTTCTTTTGCCTCAATTAGCAGACACTTTGATAATATATAGTTTTTCTTTCAGGCTAAATATGAATAAGCTATTTTCATTCTGGTATAAACTGTACCACTTAGCATTGTTCATATTTTTAAAACACTGTGCTACTTGTTCAAAGTAAATAGAAAAAACCAATCAAGGAATTTGCAAGCGAAGGATAGCAATTTCTTAGCCCCCATAGTTTCCTTACTTTACTACTTAGAAGGAACAGAAAGGACTATGCTATGTGCAAAACCATGTGACTTTGCAGTCAGCACTCAAATGAATATGTGTTATAGTATAATACCTGGTTAGAAGAGGATTTGAAAATTTTTTTCTGGAAGGAATGCCATTGAACTCTTCATGTCACTTCTCTGCCTAGGTGGAGGAAGAAGCCACCTTGAAATAGCTTTGTCTGGAGGGTAATTACTCTGCAGGAAAGGAATAACATGACCTTTTTATGTATGGCGTGACAAAGGCCAAAGAGACTTTAAACTGTGATCCTATACTTTTGAGGCCCACTGTTATTAGAAGTTCTCTGGTGGATTATGGTGGATTACTTTGGTGCTGGGATGTCACTCTTCCTTCCCTAGCTCAAGGGAAATGCGTCCTGAAGAAAAGAGAAGTTTCAATTGGCAATGCAATGTCAACATTAGGGTTTAGGAGTCTGTGTGAAGGGCTAAACTAAACTTATTGACTAAAAAGTTCACTCTGTGTACCTTGCTTGGCATTGCTGTTAAGAATAAAGGCTGGCTGTGTTAGTGTAGCTAAAGAATGAACAGCTTGCAGTCACTGGGTTAACAATGAGAGACTAGAATCTCCTCTTGGTAAGTCAGCTTGGCCTGTGCAGGGATCTGAGCCAGCTATTCACTGAACACTGTGGCAGGAGCCTTTCAGTCAAGCAGCACTTGCAGATCACTTGGTGACATAACTTGTTGGGCCTTTCCAGTAGGTCGTGTGAGTAGTATCATTTTAAATTAAACTGTTCCTACTTCACTATATCCAAGTAGATCCTCAAGTGGGCCTTCTTACTATTGAAGAAAAGACTATTCTGTAATTTTACAATGCCTCATGAACCAGAGAAAATGGAGTGAATTTTTGTCTCTTTTCAAAAACTACCTCAGGCTACTTCAGTCTGTGACACTTTTCTATTCTTCTTACCACATAGAAGTAGCTATCTTGGGCTCTGGAAGAAACTATATTTGATTCTCTCACCAAAGATGGTCTCATCCTAGGGCTTTAATATGGAATTTTTTTTTCTCCTCCCAACACGCCTGTACAAATTATCATTTTGTCTGTGTTAAGACTGGCTGTAATGCCCACAGGCCCCAGCAAAGCTTCTCAAATTCAGGTTATACCATAGTAGTTCAGCAGAGTATGAGGACTGGTTTCTCATAGGCCTAAAGTATGTCATACATCCCATTTCTCTTTTTCATTTCAGCAATGGTATTTTAAACACTCAACATGTAATGGCCATGAAAAGCTATGGCAGGAGTAATAGGTCTAATATTGCCCAGCACGATGTCTAGCATGTAACAGATACACAGCAAATGCCTGTTGAAAAATAAATCAGTAACTGCTTATTAAGAAAACACCACCTTTTTGGAAGAGAAGGGACAAATGAGCGATACTGATGGTTCACTGTTGTATTCGCTAATGTACAGAGTCTGCATAAAATCTCAAGGAATAACTATTTAAAATAATTCTAATCTGTGTTACTTAGGAAAAGCACATGCCCTTTTTACATGCTGTCTTCTGTGACTGGTGAACTTAAGCAGGGTACGCCATCACAGAAACTAATCATTAATTTCATTGCTCAGGAATAAGGATTCTATACCTTCAAATACTTCGTAAATTTTCAAGGCTCTTGAACAAGTCAGGGGAAGCAGGAACCTAAAACTTATATTGTACTTTCTGCAACCCCAGTGTGCAGGATTATTTCAGTAGTCCCTAAAAGATCTTCCATCACCCTGTACAATTTGCTCATATAACCACTTTTATGACATAGAACAGGGTAGAAAGAGGATTTCTCAAGGTACCAATTAATTTTGAGCCCAATGACTTTGGTTTCAAAATAGTAATGTTGACCCACAGTTAATAGATACACACAAAGGTATTGCCTCCAAAACAGATGTAGATTCTACTGCATTACACCTTCTGTGTATAAAACAGTCAAGGCTACACTTTCTACTTCAATTGGAAGCTTCATCATGAACAAAAGATGCCGATTTAGGCAATGATTCCAAACTGTCAGTTGGTGGACCAGCTGCATTAGAATGAGCTGGGAATTTACCAAAATATTGATTTGGAGGCCATACTCTTAAAATCATGACTTAGTAGATCTTGATGAGACCCAACTCTGTGCATTAAAGATTTTTTATTTCTGGCAATAGAATAAACTAGATGATTGGAGAAACCTTTCCTGATACACATCTAAAAATGCCTAGTGAGGTATTTTAGACACACACACAGACACACAGACACTTTATATGTAGCTGAGTTGGAGGCAGAATAATGGAATTCTTTGTGTTTAGGTGTGATAAGGAAGTTTGACTCTATAGAATTAAGCAAAGTACCAAACCTGACATTGACCTGGCATATCTGTTGAATGCAAGTAGTCTACAGTCTGGGTCTTAGTAGGGCACATGGGCACTGAAGGAGAAAACAGAGCATAGGGCCCCAAGCAGATTAGGCAGTCAGATCAGAGTTTGCACGCAAACCCAGGATCCTGAGGGACAATAGGCTCAGTGAGTGTGCCAGAAAATTGTCTGCCCTAAGATAATGTGGGTATGTACCTGCTTTAGCTTTGGCTCTGGATTGAACAAAGAAATAAGGAAATTTCCTCCTCTGATAATCTCTGAACACAAGGTCACACCCATGCAGGATGGTGGCTTGAAGGCGCACTGTCTGGTACGCGCCAAAACACTCTGCACTGTGTATTTGATGTGAGATGGCCCTGGTCCGTGTGGACTCCAGGTGGCAAGCAGAAGCCAGACAAACCCTCCCTGAATGCACACACTTTAAACAAGGCCACAAAAGCTCCCACAGATGATGTACCAAGTAAATGAAGTCATAATTTAAAAAATCCCTATAGATGAGGAAATAAGCCAGTATAGGAGCAATAGCAGTAACAAAGAATTACAGAAACAGATGTGCAAAAACTGTAGGCATTGAAATGATCTGATATTGAATATAATATGTAACAATAAAAAATTGGAGGTATTCATTTTGCAATCAAGAATAGGAAGATGCTGAGCAAGGTGTGAAAAAAAAAAAGAATAAGAAGATGAGTACTGTCATCCCTTTATGTTCTCCATGGGGCTGGTGTTAATCAATGAGCTGTGCTCTATGCTTATGTTTTTCTGACTAATAAACAGAAATATGCATATATGCCTGTATTAGTTTGCTATAGCAGTCATACCAAAGTACAGACTGGGTGGCTCCAACAACAGACATTTATTTTCTCTCAATTCTAAAGACCTGAAGGCTGGGACCAGGGTATTGGCAGGTTGGTGGCTTCTGAGGCCTCTCTCCTTGGCTGTGTACAGCCATCTCTTTGTGTCTTTACATGGTCTCCCCTCTGTGTTGCTCTGTGTCCAGACTTCCTCTTCTTTAAGGGTACCACTCATCCTGGACTAGGGCTCATCCTACTGAGCCCTTTTTAATGTAATTGTCTCTTTAAAATCCTGTCTCCCAATACAGTCACATTCTGAGGTACAGGAGGGTTAGGATGCCAACATATGAAGTTTAGGGGGACAAAATTCAGGCCATAGCAATGGGCAAGGGTGATACGTGTAATACGGGCAAAAAGTGAGAAAGGCGGGAGTATCTAGAGGTTGCAATTTTAAATTGGGTTGTTAGGGGAAGTCTTGCTGAGAAGGTGACACAAACCATGATGTCAAGGAGGGGAGGAAGCAGGCTGTGCATGTGTCAGTAGGTGTCTGGTGTGTCCCCCAAAAGCAACAAAATACCATTTCATACTCAGGATAGTAGCAATAACTAACAAGTCTGAGGACACAAGTTTTGACAAGGACGTGGAGAAATGCAAGTTCTTATATACTGCTGGTGGGATGGATATAAATTGATATTAATACCATGGAAGATGTGTAGGCATTTCAAATAAGATTGAAGATGCCTATGTTCTATGACTTAGCAATGGCATTTGTATGTCGGTATGCTCACTGACTATTAGGAGAGGAGCATAAGAATATTCATGGCAATATTCATAGCAGCAAAACATTGGAAACAACACAATGTCCACCAACAGAAGAATGAATAAATAAGTTTCATGTAGTAATAAATGAAATACTGTATAACAGTAGAAGTGGATGAAATATAGTTTGGTATCAACACTGAAGACTACTGAAAAAAAGTGTTAGGCATATGTATAGTATGCTTCTGCATAAGTAAAGTTCATAAACAAGCGAAATTAATTATTTCTTTTAGGGATATGCTTGTGCACACACACACACACACACACACAGCACAAACACATTTGTGGTAAAGCCACAAAGAAAAGTCAGAGGATGATTAATGAGTATTCAAGCAAGGAAATGATTAATAAATATTGAAGTTGCAGTTCACCTCTGCTGGGGAGGGAAGGAGATTGAGTTGGGAAAGAGTACACAAAGGAGCACAAAGGCGTTTTTGTTTCCTGTCTTAAACTAGTTCGTTATTACACAGGGGTTTAGATACTCAAATGTAAAACTCTTGACATGTGAAAGTTAGTATGGATAAAGTATGTAAATCACAAATTAACACATAGAAGGTGGGTTAAGAATAGCTTCCCCCCTGCATTATCTTATTTGGTAGTCAAGAATGTATAGTCCTGCTTAGATCAGTGCTAGAAAATAATGTCTTATTTAAATACAGCCGTAAGTCTTGCATAGTGGATATATTTTCCTCATTTAAGCAGGCATTTTATGTGAGAGTTGGGAGAATTCTACATAATCCCTTATGACAGCATTAATGCTATATTTATTAATGTGCTTTTTCTTTTCACTCATTAAAAATATTAAACCCTAACATTTTATCTCTTAAAATGGTGAAGCAGATTTAGCACTAGGTAGAATCAGGACTACAATCTTATTCAAAGCAGGCAAAGCTTTATTTAAAGCACTGAAAAAGCATGATTAACCCTTATTTAAACATTCACTTCCTTTCTCTTAACTAACAGAGGCAGTTAGCTTCTCTTACTAGGTACTCCTTTTAATGACTCAAATAAACCACCGAGGGAGAGAATGTAAAATAAATTAAACTAATATTCTGCATTGGAGTATTGAATTTGTGTGATTAAAATTTGAAGTCATTTTCCTCAGTGGCATGTCTTTAATCATAGACTTTCTCGTTTATCTGTCAGCATGTCCCCAAGTTTCCTGCCGTGAGCCTTAAACCACTCTAAGAGGTAGGTACATCGTTGACCCTACAGAGGAAGCAGATGATCTTAAGGCCTTTCATTACGTTCTCTCGTTAATACATGGAAGGATCAGAATTGGAGTCCAGATCTTTTAATTTCTAGTCTTCCACCTTTTCTCTTATAACATGCTGCCTTTTATTAGTCTTCCAGTTTTCAGTGTGGGAAGTATATCATTTAGGAAGAGTTTTAGTTAGAAATAACCAAACATGTTAACTGTGGCTTTCGTAAAGAGTGGGTTATTCTCACAAGTTCAGGGCAGAGATAGGCCTGCTGATGTTGGTTTAAAGGTTCAAAACTATTCTAACTGATGTCTCCTTCCTTATGATCATAAGAGAGCTGTAGCAGTTTCAGATGCTATGTCTATATTCAAGGCAAAAAGAAGACAAAAATTGGAAAGGTGGTGCCAACAGATTTCCAATTGCATCTTTTTGTCTGGAACCGTCACATATAAATTTCTCTCATTGAAAGAGATGTTGGGAAATTACTTTGTTCTGTTTTGTTTTCAACCTCTATAGTAGAAGCAGGCAAAGGAGAATGGGGTTGAAAATGAGTTGGGTTTTAGATAAGTTCAAGCTTATCTATGCCACAAGGAACTGGAGGCAGAACTCAGATGCTCATGTTAAGTGCTTTGATTAATCAATATCTGCACAGCCATTTAGTTTTTAAGGTTAAGAAATTCTTTGAAAGCCATTCTTTATGAGTTGCTCCACAGTGGACGCTAAATAATTACTGAGATTCTGTCTATTAATTAAAAAGCAGATTACTGGGAAAGTTAGCACAAGCATTAGCAGTGTTTCTCTGTGGTCATGGGGCTTCCTAATCAATCTCTTGTAGTCTGCAGCTGGCCTTGCCCTTGGGCACTTACAGCTTTGCCTTTTGCTTTTACATAGTGTCAGAAAACTCAGGACTCGAGATCAAACCAGGGTCTAGATGCTAAGGACAGTTCTTTGTTAATTCAGGAACACATGACTATTAAAAGTCATTATTATTCTCTTTATCCACATTTATCTAAACCCTTGGGATAGGCTCTGAAGTAGGGGCTGGCAAACGTTCTGTAAAGAGCCAAATAGTAATGTATTTTAAGGTTTGTGGGCATAATTGCCTTTCTGTTGCAAGTAATCAAATCCACCACTATAGAGCAAAAAGAGCCATAGACAGTATGTAAATGAATGGGTGTGGTTTATTGTTCTAATAAAACTTTATTTACAAAAACAGGTGGAGGGCTGGATTTGAACCTGTGCCAAAGTTTGCATAGTCTTGGGATAATGATAATAATACAAAATAATAACCAAGCTTACACAGTATTAATTAGGTGCCAGACCTTGTTCTAAGTCCTTTTCAGATATTCCATTTCATTCTCATAATAATCCTGTTATTAACTCATTGCCTATATGAGAAAACAGACACAGGGAATTTAGTTTGTCTTGCCCAGGACAAACTAAACTAGCACAATCCTCAACTAGCACAATCATAGCAAGTCTTCAAATTCAGAGACTGGCTTTCCTGTGTACACTCTCTGAAGATGATTTTTTATAAATGTCTTCTGAGGAAAATTAGGTAATAAGCAAAAAAGTGTTTTTCCATAATCTAACTGTCTACCCTTAGATCCATTCATCCATCCATTCAACCAATTAGCAAATATTTATTTACTATCTCGTGTGTGGTCAGCCCTATTCTAGAATGTGGTGATGTAGCAGCAGATAGACTGACGTGGTCCCTGTCCTCCTAAAGCAGAGCCAGACAGATAATCCGGTGAGCCAGGAAACCAGATGGGTCAGAAAGTGAAAAGGAGATGCCTAGAAGAGGAGAGAGTGACGGGGCTGGCCAGGGAAGGGGGCTCCCTGAGGAGGTACTGTTTGAGCGGAGTCACCAGTAATGAAACCGGCCACATGAAGACGTGGGAGAAAGGGAATTCCTGGCAGAGAAAAACTAGTGTCCCACCCTGAAGTGGGAATGAGCTTGGTTGGAGGGCTACACAGAAGGAGGAAGGTTGGCTGGAATGGGATACGTCGGCAGAGGACTGATATTACTTAAAGGAAATCAATGGTCGTGCACCTTTGTGTGACACTGATGTTGTGAAACCTGACAAGATGTCCATGTTAAGAAAGAAAAAGTTTTCTAACGGCCCCGTCAGTGCAGTTATGCCAGCGCCTCAACCAGGGGCGATTTGGCTCCCTAATGCACATGTGGAAACATTTAGAGACATTTGGTACAGTCTTGTGTATAAACTGGGCATTTACTTCCTGTTTCCCTGTAGGATAGAGTTTATACATATCCAGGTAATGTTACCTGGAGAAAAGTAGAGCCAATCCTAGATTCCATGGTTATGTGGAGCTTTTAAAAATATTCCACGTGATATGTTTGTGTAGAATTTTGTGACAGATACCTTGGTTGTAAAGAAATTGAGTTTCAGCTGCTTATATGGTTTCTCTGGATAGAGGCTTCATCATTCTTTCCATGAGAACCTAATCTAGCACACCTAAAGTGCTCAGCAAAGATTAACTAATAATCAAATAAATAGCAGGGTGTGTAATGCAAGGAGCCCTGTTTTGCATCGCCACACTTTCTGCCGTGTGGGCACAGCACTAACGCATGTAACAATGCTGCTGTGTGCACTCTGAATTTCCCATTTGGAAATGAACAGCAGGTGGTGTCTGACAAGACGCTGAATGAAGTCTCCCCACAGCTGTAGATAGTCGGGAGCTCCCCAGGATAAGGCAGGGAGTGTTTGGACCGTTCCAAATCTGGCAGACTTCTGTGCAATCACATCTGCGTGCATCGTTGAGCTGTCTCTCATTATAATTTTAAATGATGAGCTTATTTTTTAATGCACACAAATTGCCTTCAATAGACTTGGTGATTGAACACAGTAAATATTTTTCTGTGACACTAAATATAGTAAGGACTCTGAGAAGTGTTTGTCTTTCCTTTTCTGCACTTGTCTTCCTGTAGAGCCTGAGCCCTTGGACGTGATCATTTACACACACACCCCTCCTTTATGAGGGAGAGCTCTGTCAGCACTTGCTCAAACCCCACTGCCCTTAATAATGCTGAGCTGGCCTGGGGAATCTGTTGCCCTTGGTGTACGAGGTGGCAGTAGGGCAATGGCTTTGGCAAAAGCTGCTGAACTGGGGACAGAACGGGCTCTTTTCGAACTGGCTGCCTTGTCACATGTTTGTTCTGCCACGCCTCTGTACCTGATGGCAAAAAACCAAACCAAACCAAAACAAAAAACACCCCAGCTTGCTCTTTCTATACATTTTCAAGGGCCTGCCACCCCCTGAGGAACTGCTCCTGCAAATGATACGTAACAAAGCTTGTCCCTCTCTGTCTCGTATTTTCTGGGAGCACTCACCATGTCATTGCTATGTTAGCAGTCTTGATGTCAGATGAGGGACTCTCCACCATCCGTGCCCCAATAATGTTTCCTGTAAAATGCTTTTGGTGTGGGGGAGGGCATATGTATAAAAACTTCTAGGCTTATGGTTCCGAGTATGATTCTTTAGGGAACTACTGAATAAAATAGTTTTCCTTCCAATTTCTATAAAGTACAGTGGACTGAGATGGAAATAAAACTCCACAGCCCGGGACGAAGTTCACAGGTAGTCAGAGGGATAGCCTTCAGACATTTCACTTTAATGTCACCCTATTTCCAGAACCGGGTGCTTTTCTATCTTCCCTAATAGTTTCATAAAAGTCAAGTAAGTTATGGTGCGGGGAGAGTGAGCTGTTGATTCTGCCACTTTGCTTTTCAATGCTATCCCCTGAAGTCAGTATTTTATGTTTTGGTAATCTTATAGAGACAATATAGAAGAATGTTGCTAATATCTCCCCCTAGCTTTTGAGAAAGTTCTCATTGCATCGATCGAGCTCCTTCTGGGAGGCTGGAAGGCCGACGCTTGGATGAGCCGGGCCAGCAACGGCAAGAACTCAGTGCAGGAAGTGGGTACCAGCTCTGCCTGAGTCTCTAGGTGTCAGTCTTGCTTTTGACTTCTGACACTCGGCTGAATTGCTTCAGCTGTAAGAACAGGAAAGCATGATCTGTTCTGCCACTTCTCCTTCGTGTAGTTCCCGGGCTCCTGAACTGTTCGTTGGCAAAGATGCAGCCGGCACGGTTTCCGGATGGCACCAGTTCTTTGCCTCAATTGATTCCATGCAGAAATGAGAAGGGAGATGCATTTACAGTTCCAGAGAAATTGGAGTGGCTGTTCTTTGAGGGCAAGACACTGGTTGAGTGTCCTCACCTGTCTGAGGTGCATATGTATGTGTGCATGTGTGTGTGTGCACGCACATGCATGTACGTGTGTGTGTCCATGTCTATGCATGGTTTTGTGTGTGTGGAGTCACTGAAAGCTGCTGGAAGGGAGCAGAGCTTGGGCCCGAGGGACAAATGGACCATGGGAGCAGGGTAATGGCTTTGGGTGTTTGCAGCTCTCAGGTGTGGTTCTCACTACTGTTGTTATAGTGCCAGTAGGCAAGGGATTGCCTCACATAAGCTGCTTGGAGACCAAAGTGGGGTCTTGCCAGAGATACTGCTGCTTGACGATGCGAGAAGAGCTGTGAGTCTATCCCGTTGGCAGTGGGTCTGCTGGTTACAAAGGAGCAAAGGGGTCCCGGCCGGGATTTCTGAGCGAACCCTTTCTGGCAGCTCTTCACTGGGGCTTGATCCGCAGGAATGAGTAGATGACATAAAAGCTCAAGTCTTCTGTGCAAACAGGTCTACTATTAGTACATTCACAAATAAGATAAATACATTAACCACGTTGCTAGGAAAATGACATCCACATCATTATCTTTTATTTTCTAATAAATGGATTAAACACTCCATCATGTGTTTTGTTTTTTTGTTTTAACTTTAGGACTTTGTATAGTGTTAAATTAAGACTTCAGGTTTAGAAACTAGCTCACTTGAAATGCATTCTTCAGGGATTATTGTGAAGAATGCAGATAAGAACCCTTCTCAAGAAAGGGAAAGCATGGAGTACGTGATTCCTAGCAGACAGCTTTACGTATTTACCTACCAGGTGTGGCTGAATTGTGGTCCCGCCCCAATTCTTATGTTGAAGTTCTAATACCCAGTACCTTAGAAATGGCTAGAGTATATTTAGAAATAGGTAATTAAATTAAAATGAGATCATTAAGGTGGGCCCTCATCCTATGAGTGTTGTCCTTGTAAGAAGGGGAAATTGAATACAAACACTAAGCAAGGAAAGACCATGTGAAGATGAGGGAAAAGACGGCTATCTCTAAGCCAAAGAGAGAGGCCTCAGAGGAAGCCAACACTGCCAACACCTTGAACTTGGACTCCTATCCTTGAAAAATGTGAAAAAGCAGATTTCTGTTGGTTAAGCTATCCAGTCTGTGGTATCTCAAGGCAGCCCTAAGCAAACTAATACACCTACAATTCAGTTGAGAGTGATATAAAATAGGCTGCAAATCTTAGCCCAAAGTCTTCCTCCGCCCCATACATAAAAGAAAGTTATGATTAGAATGTATTTTTTCTAATCCACGCCAGCCAACAAAGCAAAGAAGCAGGTTGAGAAATACTAGCTAAAGGAGAGTATTCTTCTCCGTTAAGAAAAGCAGCTATACTACGATCTGTCAGCTGGTCCTCCGAACATTTCCCTCTCCCTCTCCCTCCTCTTCCATCCTTCTCCTTACCCTCCATCCCTACACCCACATACAACCATACAGGATCTTCAGGCCTGGGTAGGAGGGAACATTCCACATTTGCTGAAGAACTAAAGGAGGCCTCTGTGGCTGGAGTGTTGAGAACAAGGAACAATGACATGCAATGAGGTTGGAGAGGTAGGCAGGGAATAAATACATGATTGTAGACAATGACCAGAGTTTTTATCTTAGCCTAACAGCAACAAAAAAACCATTGAAGGGTTTTAATTTGGGAAGTAACATAATCAAATGTGTATTTGAAAGGATTACTCATCCAGAGTGTGGACAGTGGGTTGAACGATGCCTAGAGTGAATCCAGGAACATCAGTTTTCATGGCATTGCTACAGCCCAGGCTGTGGCAGTGGAGATACAAAAGAGATTCAAGACCTAAGAGGTTCACCTAATACCCATTAAGATGGCTACTATAAAAAAACCAGAAAATTGTAAGTGCAATGAGGATGTGAAGAAATTGGAACCCTGTGTACTATTGGTGGGAATGTAAAATCGTGGGGCAACTATGGAAGATAGTGTTTCCTCAAGAAAAAAATTAAAAATCGAGTTATACAGTGATAACGATTCTGCTTGTGGGTATATACCCCAAAGCATTAAAAGCCAGGACTCAAGGAGATGTTTGTGCACCCACATTCCTAGCAGCGTTTTTTCCTCACTAGCCCAAAGGTGGGAATAAGCCAAGTGTCCATCAGTGGATGAACACATAAACAAAAGGTGGTCTGTCCATACAATGGAGTATTCGTCAGCCTTAAAGAGGAAGGAGGTTCTGACACATGTTATAACATGCTTGAACCTTGAAGACATTATGCTAAGTGAAATAAGGCAGTCACAAGAGGACAAATAATGTATGATTCCACTTAATCCCACTATATGAGGTACCTAGGGTAGTCTACTTCACAGGGATAGGAAGTAGAATGGTGATTTCCGGGGGTAGTGGGAGCAGAAGAATGGAGAGTTATTGTTCAATGGGAAGATGAAAAGAACTCTGGAGATTGGCTGCTCAACAATGTGAACGTACTTACTACTGAACTTAAAAATGGTTAAGATACCAAAGTTTGTATTACATGTTTTTTTACCACAATAAAAAAATATTATTTGAAAAACGCCCAAAGGAATGAAGAAGTCACGTGGTCTTGGGTAGATTTGGGGTGATGGAGAAGGCACATCAAGGATGGCGTCTAGGTTTCTGATGTGTATGATGATCAGAAAGTGCTGCTACTCACTGACATAGCAGACGAGATAATGGGACCCCGATCATAAATTCCATCCTGGGCATCTTGACGTTGACATGCGTTTGAGACATTCCCTTGGTATCTGGATAAATGAATGTGGAACTTAGAGGGTCAGCGTAAGGTTGAGCCATAAAAGTCACCATGTTACATGTGGGACAGGGGATTCAAAGAATGGAAATCAATCAGAATCAGTTACCCAGGTGGTTTAACATCTAGTGGGAAAAAATGAGGGATGAACTAAGTAACAATAGACAGAAAATGGTCTCGGAGATATTTTGGGGGTAGAGTGAAAGAAATACAAGGACGGACTGGAGTGGGAGGGATCCATTAGAAGGTCCTGGTTGAGGGGATTCGTGCCTGGTTGCTTCTAATTTTCTGTGAAGTGGCAGGCAAACTCATCTCCCGGGAGCAGTAATAGGGGATGGGCTAAGGGGCTCCAAGATAGGGATGAAATATTGAAATAGCCCCTTTGTAAAATGCAAGGGGGAAGTTCACTAGCTCAGCCAAGGAACTGCTGGGACATACTACAGTCTAGCAGAGCTTGGAAACCATAAACATTTAGTGGTACCTGTTGATACGATGTTATAACCTTTTTCCATAGCCTGGGTAGAGAAACACGAGGACAGATGGTCCATGGGATAAGGAATTTGAAGAGCAGGTGTGAAGAGAGAGGTTAAGCAGGTGAAGATGCTAGTTAGTGAGGACATGAAGTAATGGCTTCTTGAATCCATCCTGGGTTTCTTGAGTCCATCCTGGCAGGAGGAAGTGAAGCTGGGAGGACCAAAGTGAGAAGTCAAGCTTCATGACATCTGAATGGAATCTAAGAGCATGGGTATTCAGAGTTAGGAATTTGAGAGCTGGAGGGATGATACTTTGTGGTTAGAAAGTACAGTTTTGGAGTATGAGATTGTTTTTTAGCTGGAGCACCAGGTGAAGAAAAGATCATGGGCCAAGAGAAGGAATCACTCAAAGTGTAAGTAAAAGCCACTGAAGGCGGAAAAAAAGAAGGCAGAGGTTCATTTTTATCACAATGTATCATGAAAAATAAAACAAGGTGAAATCTCTGTGAGGAGCGAGCAGCCAAGGCTGGGATGGCAGAAGATGTGCTTAATGATGATTAATCATGAGACTTTGTCCCTGTAGGAAAGAGCGTTTGCTCGCTTATTTATTTTTGTGCATGCTCATTTAAATAGTGGGGGTAGACAGTCTGGGTTTTTCCATTTCTAATGTCAAATAAATCCCTAGGAGCTGGAGAAAAAGCAACACAGATGTGATTGATGCTCTAAATAATGAACTCTCCCCTCAATGCCATGAAATTGCAAATGAGTTCTGATATGCTCATGATTATTTCTTTAATGAAAATGTGCCATTAAGCTATTCCAGCAACATAGTAAACTTCTGTTTGCTGATACACTGAGCCTTTCATTAACCTTTGCACATGTGACCTGGGATTCATTTTCTGTTCATAAAAGCTTTATACTCCGATCTCTCATAAATGTTATAGAAGCACCAATGGACTTGGAGAGTTTTCCTTTTCAGTACATAAGAGAAGAGAGTGAGAGGCTTTACCTTCCAGTTCTATAGGCACCGAAGACAATAAAACCAAGACTGATAACTGGGACAAATTGAAATTTTGCATGAGGGTTGTCATGGAAAGTTTAAGATATCTGCAAAGTTCTCTCAGTGACATGCTATTACCTAACTAGCTCAGATTTTAGCCTTTATGTTTTATATTACAATATTTCTTGTTTGTTGCTTTGAGAACACAGTTCATAGAGATGTAGAAAAGAGGTAGGACAAGTTAAAACAATTTTATAAACGTTAAGAAAAGTCCACGAGGCTGATCTGTTTGGTTTTGAAGAAGACTCAATTTCTCACTTCTTAAGTGGCTTGTGAAGCACATCAGGTCTCAGACTGTGCCCTGTAAATTGTCCATCAGGAGCATTCCTGATTATTTATAGTGCAGTTTTATTCTTCATGGCCATATGTTAAACTGCTGCATAGAAAAAGCTATAGCAGATTTACGTGAGCATGGCTTTTATCAGCTGCTGAGGCACTGACGCGGCCTGGGTGCGTGAAATACGCATTTCACAGGCTTACCCTCGCAGGGCCATAATGTAGATTGCTGTGTTTCCTTCTACCTGGTTACATTGTCTGTGATGCCGACGTCACAAAGTTCTCTGTGCTGGTCTGGGTAGAAGAGTTTTTAGTCAAACACTGTGGGCAGAAGAAACACCGGAAAGCCACTGAAATGTTCCTTGACAAAGCCAGAAATGAGTGGTGGATAGCAGGCAAGCTTGTTCAGCTGACATACGGGCTGCTAAGGAGGCAGGTAGCCCAGCACAGTCTCTGCAAGCTAAGTGGAACCTGCCTCCACTCACTCCCCTCCCCTCAGGTATCTGGGAGTCGTAAATCTTTTCAAATGGATTCATGTTCCTGATGGTCATTCCAATATTTTCTGAAGTGGGCTCTTATTCGCATTCCACCCCAGGCCCCTGTTCAATGTCACAGCATATGGATCTGCTTTTAACTAACAACATGGATTGTCAAACCTTGACTACTTGATCTCTTTCTGGTTCAATCCCTATCAAAAATGTGGTTATGAGAAATCATAATGATGAAAAAGTGTTTGCAGATGTTATAGTACCCTCACTCTATATACAGAGGATACTAAAAGCATATACATTTTAAGAAAAGAAAACGGTATTAAATTGGTAATACTCAATATATACCAATTATAAAAGATGAATGCAAGTCCCATCTGACTGCTGCAATTACAAGAGGTGCTCAAAGTGGTTACCATCAGCTTCCAGACACTTCTGATTACGGCGAACTACTGCTTGGGCAAAATTGAACAAAGTGTCCACTTGTATTGCTGCACATGCTGTTTCAGTTTCTTCCCAAAGTACCACCGTGTAGCCAGTTTTCTATGGTACACCACATCCTTTAAGGTCCCCCACAGGTAGAAGTCAAGGGGCATTAAGTCAGGAGAACATGGGGGACACTCACACAACGTTCTCGAATTTCAAAAACCATCTCAAAATGGTCTTGAGCTCCTTGAATGACAACCATACTTCGGCCATTGTCTTTGACTGTCCTGCCTGTCGCATGGTGACACTAGCATTCATTTGATTAACGACATCTTTTGAGTGAACGTCATACTACACATCACTATTGTATTTCAATTCAACTTCGAAATGTCATACATAATGGATAATGTCTCTTAAAGTTGTATACATATTTTTGGCACCCCCAGTCTACAAGGCCTGGTAGAAGTAATGCCCTTTTTTATGAACTGGTAATCTGTACCAAATCTTTTATTACAAAATCATAAGCATGTAATTCTGTAACATAACAATATTTTATCAAGTCGTTACTTCTACCAGACCCTCTATCTACATGGGGGCTCTCTAGAAAGTATCCAGCCATGTAATATGAAAAATCAAGGCATTTTTGGCTAGAGTTTTTCCAGATAGCCCTTGTATTGATATATATGAAGTTTTTTTCTTTGAAGAAGTCCATTAGAGAACTGTCTACCTTGATCCTTGTTACCGGTCCCTTGTTGAAGGGCGTTAGCTGAATTGCACTTCAGAATTTGAACTGCTCTTGGCTTGCAGGGCAGGTTTTCATCAGCAACAGCTGAGCATCCTTTGCTATTGTTTTTATTATGGGATGTGTTTGGCCATTGCCTGCCATAATGTCCTATAATGTCCCCTGTAGGAGATCCCAAGGAGACATTGCTCTTGGGCCTCAGTACCAGGAAACATCCTGTTACTCCTGGGTAGTTGGTTTGTTTTCCTCTTAAACATATGATCCATCTTGTAACGTGTTTTCCCCTCTTTGTTTTAGCCATTAGAAAGCTCAATTTGGGATATAGCTGTAAGAAGTATAATACTAATTTTACCTTTAACTTTATTATGTTCCCATCCATTTTACCTTATGTACTATTTCCTTCAAGGATTTTGTATCCTTTTTGTTATTGGTGTATTAGGAATTACATAACATTTCTTTCAATTTGAAGAAATTAAGATACACAAACTGAAGGGTTTGCAAGTAAAATAGTAAAAATACAGCTATTGATGTTCAAAGAAAATGAAAGTACAGTAGACTCTCAGTTAACCAGCACCCATGGTAGATGGTAGATAAATGTAAGTAGACTCTTAGTTACCTGAACTCAAAAAACCAGCAAACAAGCAACCAGCAAACAATTTTGAGAGCGCTGGTTGCTTGAGTTCTGGTTAACGGAGTGTCTACTGTAATGAGCCCACAACGAGGGAGTCCACAAGTGGAAGAGGCTCAGTTCAAAGTACACGTACACGGCAAAGACTGGCTGCTGGCAGCATCATGTTATCTCAGTTTAAAAGACATGACTGGAGTCGGTGTTCCTGGGAGGGTGTTCTGTAGGACATTCGTCCCTAAAGCGTTCTATGTTCAAATACATTTGGGATTTTCTTAATTTAAACTGAAGGATTTCTAGAAGTTCTTAACATGCATTCACTGTGAATCTTCAGGAGGCAGACTACGTGATGCAGAGTTTCTAAATATATTTGACCATTTATTTTTCCTGGAACGTGTCCAGGAGCTAATCTTTTTTGAGAAATGCTATGGTAGAATAACACCATTATAATTATTATGATTAGAAAGGATGTTCTGTTTTCTCTTAAAAAGTGTAGGATAAAGGCTTAGCTATTTATTGCTAGTAATCTTAATTTTTTTATTTTAAAATTTAAAGTGGCAATGGACTAAAAACAAAAGTAATAAAAACCTTTATAAGCCAAGTATGGTGTTTTGTGGATTTATGTAGTGGAGGATTTTATATTTAGGTTATTTCTTCTTAATCTAATGTTTAAGGTTCTTAACTATAGGATGATGTAACATTGAGATGGAATCCTTGGAGACATGCTGACTTGATGACATAATCACACTTCAAGGAGGCACAGTAGTGAAGTGGTAGGAATCTGGAATAAGACATAGTTTCAGTTTATGGCTCTATCATTTATTAGAGCTGTGACTTACTAGATCTGTGACCTTGGGAAAATTACTTAAATTCTATAAGCTTTGGTTTCCTTGTCTATAACATGGGTATTATAATATACCTACCTACCTTATAGACTTATTGTGAAGATTGAATTAATTTGTGTGTCTGTGTGTATAAAGTGCTTGGCACAGTGATTTTCATATAGTAAGTACCTAATAAATTGTAACTGTTATAATTTTTGTTTATTCAGCAGACATTTATTGAGCAACTGCTAGGTAATGGATGCTGTATTGTATATGTCAATATAAATACAAATAAGTCACAGTCCCTGTCCTTGAAAAATAAAGTCAAGTAGAGAAATAACAGTTATATAAATGTATGAAATGAAGTATTTATGGATTTATGATGAATATAAATACAGAAAGAGTGGAGTCATGGAAAGAGTGTTGTCAGTTTTTTGGGGACAAGGTGGAAACATGGCCTATGTGAGGATCCACAGTGGATGCTACAGTAGAGACGAGTTATGAAAAGGTAATTCAGTGTTTGCCTGGGAGAGGCCCGCGAGGCCAGGGGTGCTGACAAGAGGGATTGCAGGATGACTTATGAGAATGAACACAGCAGGAAAGTAAATTCAGGAAGCTGCAGGTTGCTCAGAATAGCTCTGAATGACACATGCAGGGCAGAGGTGTGATGAGAAGAAACAAGGTGGCCAAGGTCAGCAGTGGCTAGGTCAGGAGGGTCTTAAATCCCAAAGTGAAGCATTTGCGATTACACTGTAAGCTGTGGGGAGGCACTGAGGTATTTCAGCAGTGGAGTAACTACCTACTGATTTGTTTTAGATCTGTGCTACTCCAAGTGTGGTCTGTGTACTGGCTGCATTAACATCAGACAGCAGCTTTATTAGACATGTAAATTTTCAGGCCCCACCCAATGCTACTGAATCAGTCTCAGCAATACGTGTTTTGGCGAGCTCTCTAGATGGTTTTCTTGTAACATTAAGGTTGGAAGCACTGTTTTAGAGAGGTCACTCTCTGTGCTTTATAGAGGATAGACTGGGCCCTCTCCAGTTAGAAGTTTGGAGGTTCATGAGTGAAGAACCATTGTCGAGGTGTGTGGAATGATGGCAGGGTCTGAACTAAAAAGTGGAGAAATGAGAGGAACAGCTGTATTATAGAAATATTAATAAAGTTTATTTTAAGGAACCTTAGTTACCACCTGGATTCTGCGTTAGGAAAAGGGACGATTCAGGGACAATTCCTAGGTTGCTGGCTTTGTTACTATTATAGACTGATGTCAGGTGTTGGGATATGGGCTGTAGGAAGAGTATAAGGTGTTCTGTTTTGTTTTCTTTTTTTTGGCAGTGAGAGCAGTCCACACACCACTCAAACTAAACCACTTGAGCTTCTCTGAACACACATGCTGTCTTAACTCCAAGGCCTTGATACATGCTATGCCTTCGCCAAGAACATTCCCTGCCCTAGTCCCTTGTTTGGCTCTCTGCATCTAGCAAACTCTTATTGATCCCTCAAAACCCAGCTTCCAAGTAATCTTCTCCCCAGAAAAGTGTTCCTCCAAAATGCTTTCTTAGGATGACTCCAGTAAGTAAAATGGACTCTGTCTCTCTGTTTCCTTAGTGCTTAGATCCTGATGGTAAGGTCTGTGTCTGGTTCAACATTGTGCCCCAGTCCCTGGCAGGATACCAGGTGCTCAATAACTACTTGTTTGATACATTATGAAAGAGTGTTCAGAGGAAGAAGAATTGTCGAAGGACAACTAATAAAGCATGGCGTTAGGGGTAGAAGGCGTACAAGGAGGAAGTGATGGCAAGGAAACCAATGAAAGACAAAGTCTGAAAATGTCCTTAGGACTAGCTCATCGGGGCAGCGGGGCCCTTGCCAGGATGGTGTTGGGGAGCGAGCTCTCACAGTATTATAGAAACCAGATTGCAGCTTTTGAAGAGCAGCTGGTAGTTAAAAGAGTAGAACCTGAAACTATGAGGAACTGGCTCAGGATAGAAAAGATGGGGGCAGGAGACGTGGAGTCCAAGGAAGGCTCTTTGAAATGAGAGATGATTTGATAGATACGTGCTGTTGAATAGGGGCCCGGTACAATGAGGAATCCACAGACAAGGAGGAGGAGAAAGAATGATAACCAGATTCCAGTGTAGAGGCAGGGGTCAGGCGTCATGAAGAAGGATTCATCTTAAACCAGAAGAGGGCCTGGAAGGGGATGGAAATGGGTGTGGATGTTATGGTCAGTTTATGGGGATAGGGAAGGAAGTTCTGAGAGTTCAGGATTGATAGCTTAATTTTCTCAGTCAAATAGGGGACACACTAGAAGTTCTTGCTTATGAGTGTGTGTGTGTGTGTGTGTGTGTGCACAAAGGGGTGGTTTGGGACAGGCCTGGTGATGTATTCGGGGAGAGGAATGAAGGTTCCAAGTAGTCCATGTGAGACCTGACAGAGTGACCTGACCAGAAACACATGTTTTCTTTTTTTCTTAGAAAAGGAAATCCTATCATTTTTAAGGTTAGCCCCTCTTATGAATTCTAGAGTTTCTTGATTTAGATGAAAACTTTTCTTTGAGTATATAGGGAGTGTTGTGAGGTCATTATTGATTTATGATATTATGATTGAGAGACTATATCATTGAGGAAATAACCTTTTAAAAAGGGTATCCTTCTGTAATGCAAAGTGTGTTATTTGAGTCACCACCTAGATATTTATATACTATGTAAAAGACCTGAACTTTTAATAACAGTGTGATCCATGTGAACCACCCACATTAGGACAGGAAGAAGGGAGAATCCAACCATGTTATTACTTTGGTTGAGCTTGTCATACCCTTAGTTAAATGCATGAGCAGACCATGCTGTGCTGCCTTGAATAGCTACTAATCAGTATAGAAGTATAAATATATGTACCTTTAAATCATGGTTTTATGTCCCAAGTGACCCTGTAATATTAAACATTAACATTTATTGAGTTTTTACATCGGAGCATATATTATGCTAGAAGCTTTCCCAGTCTAATCTCATTTAAATGTCCTAATAATTCTGGGAGGCAGGAAATACTGAGTCAGATTTTATAGATGAAGAAACTGAGGCGTAAAAAGAGGTACCTTACTTCTCTTTTAGCTTGCCCTTCAAATGAGACTAAGTCGAGTTCAGAGAACCTGATATTTAGTCGGTTTAGGGTTGTGTATTTAAACTGCAATTTTACAACTCTTAATTTTACAACTTTACAACATTGAGTAACTTAGGTAGGGAGGTTTAAAAGTCCCGGTGAGCCTGGACTAGTCCCTGTGCTCATGAACATATACATGGCACATGGGCCTTCCGTTCCCACTCTGTGCCCATCGCAGAGGTTGATAATCAATCACAGTACACTTTTCTTGAGGCCTGAACTTGGTCTCAGAACCCCTCACAAGATAGTGATCCAGGCCACCACTCCTAACTGATTTGTCAGCCAGAGGCTAATATACTCAGTTGTTTTGTCAATCACCTCTGGTGGACAGGAGAGCCGGTGCAGGTCCTCCGAGAAACAGCCAACATGGGATAAGACCTACAAGGGGTTTCACTGGGGGAAATACTTGTGAAGATAAAGGGGGATTGGGGAAGGGAGCAGCTGTAGGAGGGAGGGTCTTCAGGCCCCAGTGCAGGTCTGACACCTGTGAAAGGACAAAAGGAAGGAAGGATTGGGTAGGTAGGACCTCTCACTGTAGCACAGTCCTGAGAATGTCTCAGCCAGGACCACAGGCTTCCTGAGTGCAGGGGTCTCTCAGAAGACTCCCCCACAGGGCGGCAGTGGGCTGGCTCTCATTCCCGCCCCACTTCCCGTGCTCAGTCCCTGGCTGAGAGCCACCTGGGGAAGCCTGGCCTTGGAGCCGGAAGCCACTAGTCAACTAAACCTTTGTCGAGGATTTGAGTGCACACTTCCACGGCAGCCACGGCAAGTGTGCCTGGACACGTCTTAGCTGATGCCTGTGGATCATCTAGGAGCTGTGTTTGTGCCACCAGCGCCGGCAGTTCCCAGAGCCACTGGAAGTCACTCAGCAGCTTGAAGATTAGAGCTCCGTTTCTCTTCCCTGGGGTGGTGGCTCATCTTCCTGAGATTTTAGGAGTGGTACGTGGAAGTGCCTGTGTGCTTGTGGAGCATCTGGGTCCTCCCCTCACCATCAGACCGTGAGGAAGAAGAGGAAGTAGCTGCCACTATTTTTTTTTTTTTCATTTGCCAACTGATCCCTGGTCTGATCACTTCATACGGTTGGAAATTATGTCCCACTTTCACTTAGCAAAAGCTATCCTCTTTGTTACAAGGATTGTTCAATAATAACCTGGATTTATAAAGTCTTGTAAAATCTTGGTATCTACAGGGAATATGCTTAAGATCTTCATATATTCCCTGAAATTACAAATATAGCAATGTTTATACAGCTCATTGGCTTCCTCCCAAATTATATTTTCACTGAAAGATGAGTGCATTTATTTTTCTCATGTGGTGGACATTTTTTTCTTAGCAAAGAAACAGAGATTCTGCCACTTCAAGAGTTGCTAACAATTTGTTGTAGCACCTCAGCACAGCTGTTTGGCTGGCGACTGAATTTACTCATCAGCTCAGTGACTCGGCCCCGCACACCACTCTCAGAGCACGTGGGACTGGAGGTGTGTGTATGTAAAATGACACATTAGCACACATTGTGACAATGATATCAAGCATAGTCATTACCTACCATTTATTGATCATCCGTTGCCAAGGCACTGCATCTGAAGTACATTAATATCAGTTATTCATAACAACCCTATGAGGTAGATGGTGCTACCCCCTTTAGAGAGACAGAAAATAAAAAGGATCAGAGAAGTTAATGAATTTATCAAACTCAACCAATAAACTAGCAGAACTAAGATTTAAAGCCACACAACCTTTGGATCCAAATCCCAAGCTCTTAATTACTATTTGGGGTTACTCACAACAAGTCAGAAATTGTAGGTCAAATCAACTTGCACCAGGGGTCTGCTGCATATAATAGCCCCGTCCCGATTTGATCAGATTTGGCTTTAGGACTAGATGCAAATATCATTAAATGCCTGCAGTTCACATACATTCATAAGGCAGCCCTTACCTAAATATACATATATTAATTATGCCTCACACTGTCAGGCTAGCTTCAGAAAAAGGAGTTTGTGCAGGGATTTTCTAATGCACCTTAAAAATAGGGAATAATTTTTCTGTTTCTCTCCTCTCCAAGTTATGTGGAGGCCAAATATAGTGTTATAAGCTGTAGGCGAGCAGAGGGCATGTCTCATTTGTCCCTAGTTCCTAGCACTGTGCCTGGAACAAAAAGGAAGCTCTGTACAGACATGGCATGAAGGATTCTGAGTATATTTGGCTGTAGAGAAAATGTCATAATCATTGACTGCAAGATCACAGGCAGGAAAAGAATATAGTAAGTTCACTTAAATTAAGATAGAAAAATGCCTAGAATGCTGTGTGCCCCAAGTCTGATCAGTAACCTGCTCTTCTTTGAGGTTGAGGGTGGTTCTTTGTGGATCTGATGTTCCTAAAGGACACAGAAAGGGGCAGCCATTGAGAAGAGAAAATGAAAAGGAATATCTGACCACCATTTTTTTATGTGCCTTATTACAAGTCCCAGGAAAATCTGTGCAGAAGATCAAAACAGGCAGGTGTTCGGATAACAGCCCTTGAGGCCAGCTGGCAGAGGGCAGCGGGTCATCAGAGTAGATAGAAAAAAACATTTAAAAGATGCAGAGTTAGCCCAGGAGAGGGCCTGGGAAGAGCACCCAGTGTGGGGAAGGTAATGGAGAGACCATAAATTCTGTAGGTGCAAGAGAACTAAAGGAGCATATTTTAGTGGGCTCTGGTGTCTAATAAAGGATCTCTAATCAGCATAGGATGATAGCCAGCTAGGGAGTCGGTGTCCCTTCAGATGCTGGTTGGTCACAAGACATGCACAGCGTTCAGGAGCTGGAGACTTACTGCAACACATGCCCCGATGACATTGAGTGACTTTAGTACATGAACCAGCAAGCTCAGGGCTCTAAAGTACGAGGCAAGTGGCTCCAGGTTGAAGGCAGGGGATGGATGAAACACTCCCCAGATTTGGACAAAGACCATGTAATTAATGGCTTTATGGGGAAGTAATAAAAAATATATGTCTTGGATTTTGAACTTCTCGTCCAATCAAATGATAAACTGTATTTATAAGGGAGATATGCAAAGTTCTGTTGTAGTTCCCCACGCTCCCCCACCACACTCCTCGGACTCCTCGGAGCCAAGGACAACAGCGAACACTGCTTGGCACTTGCAACAGACAGGCCCTGCTCCGAGGACTTTACATAAACGAACTTGTTCAGCCTCACAAGAGCCCTCTGAGGTGATACTTTTATTATCCCTGTTTTACAGATGGGGAAACTGAGTCACAGAGAAAGAACTGATGAAAGAAAAGAAGAGCAGTAGGGTGAGAAAGCATAGTCCTGCTATGGTTAAAAGTAAGCTGCTGGTTCTTGTAGCGGAGAGCTGGCGGCGAAAGGTAGGCAGGGCAGCTGGGAGAAGTGGGGCAAGAAACTAGTCCATCT
This sequence comes from Lyroderma lyra, assembly GCA_004026885.1. Lineage (NCBI taxonomy): Eukaryota > Metazoa > Chordata > Mammalia > Chiroptera > Megadermatidae > Lyroderma > Lyroderma lyra. Next base: position 218,610 of record PVJL010000510.1, on the reverse strand, counting down.
TTTCAAGGGAGTGGGGAGATGAGTCTTAAAAGAAAGGGAAGAAATAGGCCTAACATCTATAAAATTAAACCAATCTTTACATTTGAATGGGACTTCAGAGCTGGACCACAACCTGGGTCTACATGCTCAAGTCAGCCTAACGCTTACAAACCTGGAAAAAACTGGGGAGAAAAGGAAGCAGAGGAGAGAGGAGTGCAGACGAGGAGGCACAGGAGGACACAGACCAGTGCTGTTGACTGTGCAATGGGTGGCCATCTGTCACGGTCCATAAACCCTCAGGACTTTGGCTTCCAAACCTGAAAGCTCTCGTGTCTTCTGTGGGGTCCTCGGAGAGACATTAACCAGGCCCCCACTCCCCTGACACAGCAGGCTGTTGTTACACATATGTTCGAACGGAGACACTGCCTTCCCGTGAGAGAGAAGCTGTTTCTCATTTGTGCACATGCAAGCTGAATCGGCCAGCCATCCAGTGGAAGCCCAAGGCCACTCGTAGCCGGTGTCTTTACTTGACCACGCACTTGCCTGTCTCCCACCCGGCTTCCGTAACTGCCTGTGAAGCAGGGACCCAGACCCTGAGTCCTATAGGCTGAAAGAGCTGGTAGGTAAGGGCTCTTTCTGCCTCCCAATTCTCACCTTGTCACAGCAAGAGTCACTGTTCCAAAAACTAGGCCAGGGAAAGTACAAAGACATTTTCAACCGGACAAAAATATACAAAGAAACTGGTTTGAAGGGAGATGTGGGGGCAAATTCAGAGTCTTAGCTTCTGAGCTGAAGCAGCGAGAGATGGAAGGAATTAATGTGATTGTTGGTGGCTCAGAAGTAGAAATGTAGGGACTCCATTGCTTTTAGTATCGTTATGGAGTCTGAAAGCTGAAAAAGAAAACATGAATACTCCAAACTTAATCAAGCCCTCAAAATACAAGTTTATATTAAAATCCCTCTTTTCTCATTTTATAAGATGCCAGATGTTGCGTATCCGATGTCTTCCCACAACGAACGTGGAAGGGGCTGGCATTTCTTCTAATTGCCTTTGTGCTCCGGTGTGACTTTTGGAGTGCCCAGTTCCTGGCCACTCTGCCCCTCATCTACCCTGATCAGAAGAAAATTCCTTCCCTGTGTATTTTCCTATATCTCAAATTTGCTCTCTTCTATGAGGAGTCACTTAATCTCCTAAACCATCATGTTGAGGGTATGCGGTGAGTCAGACAGTAAACTCCCCGAGTGGGGAGAAGGGCCTGAGTGCCTCTCCCAGTTGGAAGTCATAGCAGACAGAAGGCTGTGTGCGTTCGGAGGCGTGTGGTTTGGGATTAACTGATTATGGACCTGTATTTAGGCTATTTGCTTTCTCAATGTGCTTGCACACATAGGGCTATCTACACTGTTTAGTCCAACATTGGCTGTACATTGTCATCGTGTGGGGAGCTTTAAAACACCCTATAGGAAAATCAGATTTAGTTGTTCTGGGTGTGGCCCTTGCACCAGGACTTTTAAAAGTTCTCCAGATGGCTCTAATTTGCAGACAAGGCTAAGAACCAAAGGTGTAGAATTACATCCTCATAAGAAACCTAAGGACTCCTCAGGCTACTGGGCCAGATGAAAGGACATGTTACAGTGACCATTAGTTAAAAGGAGGAAAAGACACTGAAAATAAATATCGAAATGCAGGTCTTTCAGTTTACGAAACAGCAGCATTGATAGCTATGAGTCGGTCGGGGAGGCCACAGAAAACACTTGATCTCTTCCAAGTTTTATTCTTGTTGTTAATCCATTTGCATCAAGGCCTGTTATGGTCTCCCTCTTTTAAACACTAATAGGTGCTCCGGAGGGCTGGAGGCCAAAAGTAGCTTTTTTAGCGAAGCATCCACTGGGCCTCCCTGGAGTTCACAGTAATAGAGTAATCTCTCCAAACAAAATCCACCACTGTCACTGCTTATCAGGACACCAAATCAAGTTGTTCAGATCTGTGACCCCTGATCTCCAGATGAACAGACTATGAAATCAGAAAATTATGCTGCTGAGGGTTTGGAAAAGAGAATGGCAGTCAGATTTGCCTTGTTTCTCTGCATCTTGGACACCCAGCCAACTCTGAAGATATGGCTTGATTTTAGTCCAGGAATTCCTTTCCTTATCCTATTAAATACCGTCAATGATAGCATGCTACCTTCACGGACTACTTCTATGTCCCAGGCATTCTGCTGAGGCCTTTACGTGGATTATCTCATTTCATTTTCACGTTTTCTACTGGAAGTAGGTGTGTTTTCCTCATTGTACAGGGGAGGAAATGGAGACAATGTGGCTTTGTGATGTGATCACTGTCGTGTGGGCCAGTAAATGATAGAGCAAGGATTTAATCCTACATCTGTGACTTCAAAATCCAAGCCTTTGTCACTGAGCTGTTGCCCTTGGTTTGTAGACTTGCAGGATAAAACAGTTCAATTTTGCTTGTTTTGCGGTCCCTCGGTTTATTATGATTTCAGTTCCTTCCAAGAACCTGAACGTTAGTAATTGTCATGATGAGTAATTTTTTTTGTTGTTATTGATTTGTTTAAAAATGAGTCTCTAAGAGTTTGCCAGTGCATACGTGGACTTTAAACAATAGCTGACTTTATAACTGGGATGGAGGTGTTTCTTTATGCAATCTTATTAATCACAAGAAGGAAGCAAGCCTCAATAAAGATAGAATAAAGAGCTGCTGACGCATGCCATCCGTGCTGCTATTTCATCAACATTGAACATTGGATTTGATGCTTTTATACTGCTCCTTTTCTGTTTTAGCTAATGGTTATTGTAATATTTTGCTCAATCTGCCAGAGGTGTTTGAAAATCTCCCCAAACCTATCATTAGCAGGTAATGAGGCAGGGCCAGCCAGGGTTTCTCTGCCTACACACACATGAGTAACACGGATGGAGGTGGGACGCTTGATGATACCCGAGCTTTTTAACCCTTACTGTACTGCTTCCAAGTGACAAACAGAAGGGGCAGCGAAGGAAGGTTTGCTTAACCCGTGTTTGCACGTGTGTGTATACAGCGACCCCGTGTCTTCTACTCTATGATTTCTGTCCTATCCGTCCAGGGCGATGTCAGCTCTGAGAAGCCCTGTAGTGCACGCTGAGCTCATGGCTTGGGCTTGGCGGCTGTCTGAGCTTGCCCCCCTCTTCTGAGGGCGTGGATGGAGTGGCTCTTCTCTGTCAGGGATGTGCTGGCTGTTCCATAGAACGTCAGGGGCTCTGCACTTGAACTCACAATGCCACAGGGTGAATGAAGGCTGTTCATGTGGATTTAGGGACTCTCCAACACCTCAAAAATCTGTTGCAACTTCTCAGAATCTTCTGAGGTCAGGTAGCCTAAAATAAGTAAATCTCAAGGATTGGTTTCATTTCCTTTTAAGGCTTTTATGAGGCCAAGACCAGATTTTGTACACCCTTCCCCCCAGCCCCCAATAAAGCTTATAGCAACATGTTTTCTATGCTCCAGGGGTCTCTATCTTCTGGACTCAAGTACAGAATGGAGTTGAGAAGGTGATGGGAATAGGTCACGCTCGTCCTCGTGCACTGGTACAATAGGCTGTGCATCAATGACCTTGAACTATGGGAAAGAGACACATGGCAGAACACTGGAGATGTCCTTTGGTAGGGAGACCAGGTTTTGTTTCCTTCTTATCATAATAGATATTATAATTTATGTAATTATATACACACAATGATATGTATTTATACTATAAGATAAATTTTAACTAAAATGAATTTTGGAAATAACGCAAAGATGCAGTGTGTGCAAAACCTGGAGAGAGGCTAGAATGGTCAGAAAGACACTGTGAGATTCACAAAGGCTCTCTGTGCTCTCTGGTCTTCCAGGCTTGCAGTAGGATTGTGCTTTCCCACTGTCCCCCTGCGCCTGCTTTGGCCAACCGAGTGTGCGCGGGGGGTGCGGAGGGGGCAGCACTTCACTCCTGGGCAGGCGTTAACGCCAGTCCATGTTGTGCAATGCTCACCTTTCCCATGGCATGCTGGATGGCTGCTACCTCAGCCCCGGTCCCCAACGGAATCCTAGGCATCCGCTGTAGACAGAACAAGAAATCATCTTCTGTTATTTGAAGCTACTGGATTTGGGGGTTATTTGGATTGGCAACATAGTCGGACTGATAAGAAAATCATCATGTTTAACTCCCATGTGGAGGGGTAAGAAAAATATGACACAGGAAATTGGTCAAGAAAAAAATGCCTTGAAACTTGCTTGTTTGTTTGTTTTAACCTTAGGAACTGCTGGCCAACCAACGTAGGAAAGGATTGAAAAGATTAAATTGCCAGGCCAAGCCCTATAAAGCTTCTGTGTTTTTAAAAATTGTAATAAAATATATATAACATAATTTTGCCATTTTAACCATTTTTGTATGTGCAGTTCAGTGGCATTATGGACGTATATTCACGTTGTCGTGCAGCCGTCACCACCATCCATCTCCAGAACTTTTTCATCACCCCAAACCAAACCTCGGTGCCCAGTATAACAACTGCCCATTCCCTGCGCCCTAACCCTTGGCAACCACCATTCTGTTTTCTGTCTCTACGAATTTGACGACCCTGGGAACCTCAAGTAAGTGGAATCATGCAGTGTCTGTCTTATTTCAAGCACCCCTCTTTTTTTCTGTCAAAGACTGCATTCTAGTTTTTGCCAACAACTTCTACGTCTGTCTGGTGATTTCTAAGACAGTCTTTGCTCAAAGAAGAGAGGGGGATAGGTCAAGGTGGCTGCGTGCTTTCCAGGCCAGAGGTCAGCAACCTTTCCACATTGGAATGCCAGAGTTCTAAGCCCAGTGCTTCCTTGGGTCAGGGGTCAGAGGTCAGGGGTCAAGGATGGTTTCTAACCCTGCATGACCAGGTTCTGCCTCCTGCTGACACGGGAAGGGCAGACTGCTGTATCCTGCAAATTGAGGGGAGAGACAGTTTTGATTTCTTTCAGTTGTAAAGTTTTAGCCCAGTAACAGATAGCAGGTAGTTATAGCTTTCAGAAAGGGCTGTGACAATAGTGACGGGTCCCAATGACACAGGAAAGCATCCACTGGACCATCAACAAAAGAGGGAGTTTTTGTTTGTTTGTTTGTTTGTTTGTTGTTTCTATCATTCTTTTTACCTGAATAAAAGTAAGTTGTCAGAAGATTTCTGGGGAAGCTATTACCCTTTGTGGAATTTTCTTTTTTTCCAGAACTATCCTCATTAGACATGTGTGGGTAGTCTGAGGTGAACATTGGAGAGTGAGGGGTGCCAGTGGGAGTGGGGTCAAACACCCCTAAGTTGGAGGATGTAAAATCCACTACATCGATGTGGCCCCGGAACTCCTGTTCAGGGCAGCGGGCCAAGCTGGGAGGGCAGCGGTGAGCCACGAGGACCACCTCTGCAGTTTTGCTTCTGCACGCTTTGTTAGAGGGCCACATGTGCACCGAGTGGTGAAATCCCAGTCTTCTGGCCACATTGAAATTTTTGTTTGGAAATTAGCAGAATCAGAGGTTTATTTTCCATAATTGCCATAGAAGTAATAAAGCTGTGCTCCGGCTTACGTATCCGCCCAGTAGGTATTTCAGCGTGTCAAGCAGTTAACTGGTTGCTGAGGAAACAGGCAGAAACACACGTGGTCTCCTCCTTCATGGAGCTCCCAGTCCAGGGAGCAGACAAATATTACTCAATTTATAAGTCAGCCAATAAGTATTTATTGAGCATGCATTATGCTCCAGATAGCGGGGACACTCCACGAAGCTATTCAGATATGAATCACGTAAAGAGCTTTGTCAAGTTACAACTCTCAAAACGTGCTCTGCACCACAGGAGCCTATAATCTGAGTTTCAGATAACCAGGGAGAGCTTGTTTGGAGATCTGAGGGACCAAGAGCTTCAGCAGGTGAGAGTACAAAAGTGCATTCTGGGCCAAGGGAATAGCATGTGCAAGGGTCCTGGTCAGCGAGAATGAGGAAGAATGGAGCCCATCTGTGGTTAAGTGGGGCGAGAGGGATTGGTAGACAAGTTAATGCTGGAGGAATAGGTGAGAGCCAGTCAAGAATGACTCACTCATAAAGTGTGAGGAGTCTGGCTTGTCATTTTTCTTGTTAGAATGTACGAGCGCTGTCTAGAAGGTACCCAGCCACTTAATATGAAAAATAGAGGCATTTGTGGCTGGATTTTTTCTGGACAGCCCTTGTACGTCTCCTCTTCTTTTCCCCCTCAGCATAGTGCCATGGCTAAGAGTATGGATTCTGGAGTCAGACTGCCAGGGTTGCATCCCTGCTCCCCGACTTACAAGCTTTGTGACCGTCAGCGAACTACTTAACTACTCTGTGCTTTAGCTTCCTTATCTATAATATGGTGACTAATAGTACCTGCCTCATGAATTTGTTAGGAAAATGAAATGAGTTTAGGTATGTAAAGTGTTTAGAACAATGTCAGGCACTAATGATTAGTTCCACGTAAATAAGACCTATTATTATTACCCTGTATATAGAGAGCATCACTCTTCACCAGAGAGTCCCCAATCAGTCTATGAATAAGAAATCCACACCGAATTATATCCAGAACCCGTACATGTTTGCATCACATACAGAAAAAGTCTGAAACCAACTCTGTGTCTCCTTGGTGTCCATTGATGGTGTGGAAAAATGCATTTCTCAAGTAAATCATCTTGGGAAAGTGCTTTTTAAAAGGTGAGGGAATTAAAATGCCTTCTACTTTGCCCAGTGTATCTTGGAGATTTTTGATACTGCTTCATGTGATATGCAGAGCTGATTAAGTGCAGAACTTACCTGAAGTCATTTTATCATTGAAGTAATGGAGCAATTTTTGGATGGTGGAGCCAGAAATGACCTTAGAGATCAACTAGTCATTTGTTCTGATTTAATTGGCTGCTGGTTTCTGCATGAAGTGATCACATTAGGAAAAAGGGCTGCCAGCTTCAGACTTTAATAGACAAATAATAAATTTGACTGAGATGCTTCTGTGAAAATCATCAGCCACCTGCAGCCTCTCCTTTGGAAGGTAGTAATGCTACCTTCCAAAAAACTATTTCTGAAAAATCTAAATAATAAGCAGCCTTCCTTTGTATCTATAGGTTGGGTAACATTGTAAGTCACTAGATCCTTCATGTGTAGGGCGCATGATTCTTGGACAAACAAACTTTAATGGAAAGCTCACTATGCATGGGCCCTTGGGATGGATACTTCTATACGATGCCTCCTTTAATCCTCACAGTAATTATGTTAAGTCTTGGGTAGGTCTTGGGCCCGTTGGCTCTTATATCCCATCTTGCCCTTCTTCTGGGACTGACTCCTGCAGCTGCCTGTCCTAGCTTCTCCTGCCCGCTGGTTCCTGGCTTGGGCATTGCGGGGCACTGGTGGAAACGTAGGGTGTGTGAAGAGAGAAGCCAGGGTTCTCTTCCTCTCCCCTTCCCTCCCCTCCCCTCCTCTCCCTTCCCCTCCTCTCCCCCACCTCTCCCCTCCCTCCTCTCCTCCCTCTCCCCTTGGTGACTACACTCCTAGGCTCCCATAACACTGTCTTCTCCCTCCGTCTCTCCAGCCAGTGGATGGTGGAACTTCGTGCTCTTGCTCGTCTCTGGAATTACCCCATTGTCTGCTGTTGGGCTTGCAGTCTCCATTACCTGTATAACCAGTTTCCTGCATTAAATTACCTCTATTAAAAAGATGTGAAGTAATGTCAGTTTTCTTATTTAGGCCCTGACTAATAGACTTGAGTATAATTACACTTGTTTTTTAATGTATCAGGAAACTGAGGACCATACAGGCTGTATATCACAAGACAGCTTAAGCAAATATCAATATCATAAACACACTAATTAAATCAAGTCTTTGCACTCCTAAGCTCACATAAACTTTTCCTACTATTATACTATACTACAGTGCTTTTGTAACTCTCTAGAAAAGGGCAACCTTATTTGTTGGGGTGAGCCCTCCTGGATCATCGGTGTCATCATAGGTTTTACCACAGTACTGTTTTAGTTTAATTGGCTTGATGACTTGCTGCAGTTGAGTTTGAGGTTCACCATCTTAGTTCTCTCCAGAGAGAGAATTATTAGACCCTCAGGCAGCAGATCAGATGGATACCCTTTTACGTGTCCATTAAAGCTTGGTGCTTTGTGAAATTCTCCAGAGTTCTGTGAATCCTCCACGTTCTGACCACTCTTCTAGGCCAGATGATGAATTCTATTTTTTTCAGTTCAAATAAGAATTGAGATTTTTATTTCTCACCTTGAATTTACTCAAAATCATGAGAGAGATACCCTTAAATTATTGTTAAGTTCCACCCCCCCGCCCCCCCCACACACAAGATCAAAGACTTCGGACTTTACTATAATTTTAGACTTATTTTTAGGTTCTTTTCATATGAATAAATCAAAGGCTGAAATGTCTGTGGTCTGAAAACACTGAAGGAATCTTAGGATAATATCGATTTACTTGTAGAGACTCTTCTTAAGAAGAAGTTGGCATTCTAAAAAGGACAAATAAAATGCTTAAGCAGCAGTAGAAAAACAGCCTGTGAATTCTCTGCTTCTGTTAAATAGTAAGAATAGATAGATGGAACCAAGTAGCAGAGAGTGTGAAAGTCTAGGGGTGTGTGTGGGGGGTGTGTGTGTGTGTGTGTAGGGGGTGGGGGGCAATGCCAAGGGGTCAACGCAGTGAGTGATTTGACTATGTGTTTAGGAAAATAGGTATAATTTTGTTGATTGAGCTTAGAAATGGGGAAGAGGGTCTGGATGGAGGGTATTATTATAATATTTTTATAGATTATATATAGCACATAATATATATTATAATGCTGTTATGATAGTTAAGAAGTAACAAAGATTGGGACTAAGTGACTTTGAAATAGGTGCTACAGGTGGATGCATGAGCTGATGTGGAGATAGAATGGGTAAGATGGTTACTGATTGGGGTAGGAGATGGAGGAGGAGAGAAAACGAGGGTGATTCTGTTTGGAGTCTTCATGATTTACCTTTTCTTTTTTTCATATGATACCCAACACAAATAACTTTTCATCCTGGTGTGAAACTTTCATACTGAGTTGCCAGCTTAATCCATATCGATATCAACGTGTAGAAATAAGTTGACCTATTACTATGGAAACTGGTGGATAGTCATTCATCTTTGATGAGGACAGAGAAGTGTGCTAAGTGGCTCAACCCAGCGCTGCCCTTCTATCAGAGGCAGAAAGAGCGACTAAGAGCATGGGAAGTTACCAGTACTGCTGACCGTGGCCTGAGATCCTGGGCTGTAAAGAAAACGGGGTACCTTCCGCTTTCTCATCACACAGAGAGTAACTGACAATCCACAGGGCCTTATGGCAGGGGTGTCCAATCCTGTGGCTTCCCTGGGCCACACTGGAAGAAGACTTGTCCTGGGGCACACATAAAATACACTAACAGTAGTGATTGCTGATGAACTAAAAAAGAAAAAAAGGTTGCCAAAAATCTCATAAAGTGTTAAGACTGTGTTGGGCTACATTCAAAGCTGTCCTGGGCTGCAACTTGAGCGTGTCTGCTTTACGGTATTTTTAGGTCTCTGGAACATCCTACTAAGGTAAGATTTTGCGCAGGGTCAGGCACAGTATGAGGTATAGTAATCACCTACCTTAGGTTCACCTGAGATCAGAAGTAAGCCTTGAGAGGAAGTTCTCATACCTGGCATCCCCCTCCACTCCACTCTGGCTGGTCTTCGCACTGCCTTGAGGGCAGGTGATGCCTTTTCTCATCCTTGTGTCCTTGCTTCTGCTGGTCCTCTTCCTGGCAGGACCTGTGATTTGCCACCATTCAGATCTTCCCGGTCCTGAGTGCCTCCTGCTGTCCCGCCCCCGCCTAAGTAGTGCATTTTCCTTTACACTGTTACAGTGTGCATACTCACATTATTTTGTACTTCACGATATATTGTATTTTTTCCCTTGAATTTGTCCGACTGTGTTAGCCTTGTCTCTCCAAGTAGATCATCAACTCTTTAAGGAAGAACTGTTAATATTTCTTACATCATCCTCTACAATACCTACTGCAGAGAGATTTGTTGATAATTGATTTAGTGTGAAAAACCTGCCCCAGTCTTCTCCTAGCCAACTTATTGCCTTAATTGCCTTAGTGTGTCCTTCTTTAGCTGTTTGGCTGTCACCACGTGTATGAATATGTATGGTAATAGACTCTCTGTTAACTGGAACTTAAGCAACTGGCACTCTCAAGCAACCGGCAAAATGTTCCAGTTAATGGAGAGTCTGCTTACATTTATCTGGCATCTACCAATCCCCATGGGTGCCAGTTAACTGAGAGTCTATTGTATTACAAATTCTGAACACTATTATGAAATATTTCTTCAGGCAAAAGCGTACTGAGACATAGAGAGTTCCAGACATCGTGTTGCAGAGGGAGTGGGGGAGAAAGAAAAATGTGTTTAGAAACACAGCTTGTTCTATGACTTGGGAGAACTTATTAGTTGGGAGTTACTAAAAAGCGAAGTTGTGCAAACACTTATCAGTTCATCTTCAGACTCTGGTATGTCTTAAATACAATAAGAAAGCACAGAAGCCAAGAAATTCATGGTGGGACCTTGGATAAAATTGGTTTTCTGCTTGATGAACATTAGCTTCTATTATTATTTACTGAGCTAGGACTATTAGGTCAACTTATTTGTACATATTGAATTTTTCACCATAAATGTAGGTAAATGTACATAAATGTATCCTAAATTCCACTAAACATTGAGAAAACTGAGATCCAGGGAGTTTAAGGAACTGAACATCAATAAATTGCCTCTTCCAGGAAGCCTTCCCTGCACCTTTAGGATGGGTTAAGCACCCCGTACCTTCCATAGCAACCTGTGGCTATCGTTGTCATAGCCCCTACATATTATAGTAGATTCTCAGTTAACTGGCACCCATGGGGATTGGTAGATGCTGGATAAATGTAAGTAGACTCTCCTTTAACCAGAACTCAAGCAACCGGCAACATGATTTTTGCAGGTTGCTTGAGATTTTGTGAGTTGCTTGAGTTCCAGTTAACAGAGAGTCTACTGTATTTTATATGGTTAACATTCATAATATAATAATCTTTTTTATATATCTTTCTCCTCTATTAGATTGCCGCCTCCTTGAGAATAAAGTTCAGTTTCTAAGTCCAGTGCTTTCTTCTCTGTTACATTTACGCTGCCGTTTTAATGCATGTCATAGGCCTTGGGGTTTTAAAACACAGAATGCCCTTCAGTTACTGAGAATAATTACTAGCTTTATCACATAGTCAAGGTTATTCAGTGTGTCTTACTTCTCTATGGAAGGGAGTATTTCAAATGTCTTTTTTTTTTTTTTCTCTCTGTCTTTTATGAGACACCCACCCACTGCATTTCAGTGGCCGGTGAGGCTATTCTGGAAGTTAACATCAAAAGAGGATAGCTGATAGTTATAATTACTCCCTGGTAGAAAGGTTGCCACGGACACTAGAGAATATTCATGGTTAATTTTGCAGAACCATGGCTAATGGGACAAATCACCGGTCATGGCGACTGCTCTGTCTGAAAGAGCATGAAGAGAATCAGAGGGGGAAACAGGTCATGGGCTCTGCCCCGGGCTTCTCAGGGCTTCGTGGCAAGGAGAAAGCAGGCAGCCGTGGCTCACTGGGTCAGCTGTGGGTGGCATTGGACTCAGCTGTCACAGCTTGGCTGACATGAGCAGCACATGATTGACATCCATGCAAAGACAGCAACAGCCCCCCAGAGGTGTGTGGTGGGGGCAACTAGGGTTGGAATCCTGTGGAAGAAAATATGTTGGGGGATACCAGATAGCAGCAGTGAGTCTTGTCTTGGCATCCAAAGTCTCACTAGGCCGAGCTGACTTAGAGAGCTTGTCTAGGAGGTGCTGGGACTCGAACATTAGAGGCTGGACGGGAGCTAGCGTCGGCATGGCCAGACTCCCAGGCTGGTGCTCTTTCCACAGACTACACAGAAAGGGAGATAGCAGCAGGTTTTTAAGAAGCTGTGGAATCAGGTCAGGAATGACCTGACTCTTGTGGACAGTTTGTCTCTTCAAAGCACCAAAGGTCTTCTGGGTGTTCGGTGACTGCAGCAATGTGACACAGCAGCTTGTCATCATTTCTTGGAGGTGATTCTTGTAGATTAAGCTGGAAAAATACTGCAATCATGCCATCATCATGCACGTGCTGATCTGCACTGATATGTACGAAGCAACAACAGTGATGTGTGCGAGAGAGGTGTCAGTGGGGACCCCTTCCTGTGCAGGCAATGCTGTGCTTTGCAAACAGGAAGCCATAGGGCATAATTAAAACCATAGTAACTTTAAAATAATTTTTCAAAGGTAATCAACACCTTGAATTGGCTAAACACTTCACTCATTCAAAATGCTTTGATGACTCCTATCTCGTCTTGTCTTCACATCTACTTCTGCATAACTGAGACAGCCGTAGTAGTCACCCATTTTGTGGAAGAAGCATCTGGAACCAGAGAGGCTTAGGGATTTGCCTGCAATCACACGGTCATTACAGTCAGAACCAGGACAAGAATTTTGATTCTTATGTAGTGTTTTTTTGTGTAGTCAGGTTCACAATACCTTCTCTGAAATTCTAAAATCCAAACAAAAATAACATAAGTCTATTTTTTCCACTTAACTCACTCGGTGACAAAACATTACTGTCCCTGAACTGCTTTTGAGTTCCTGTGAAGCTCTTTATTGTTTTCTTTAGGGAGAATAACCATATAGTTTACTGCAGGAGTTTTAATGTGTTCAATTACTCCCCAAAACTTGTGTATTATATTTGTTGTAGGAGCTGTGTTATCTTTATAAAGTCCAAAAAAAATTCTGACTACAAAGCACATCTGAACAGAAGAGTTCTGGGTAATAATTGTAACCCTGAGACAGACTGCCTCTGCCATCTACAGAGTCAGGAAATGAAGCGTTTGCATTGACCAGGTATTCTGGTTAATTATCAGTAGAGGTGCCACGGTCGTAGTGCTAATGTGGAACAAATTAGGCTGCAATGAAATACGCTTAGTATCAATTCGGCAGTCATGAGGGTTAGGTAAGACAGTCCAGGTAAAACCATTTGGTAGAGTGTCTGGTTCATGGGACGTACTGTATAACTAGAGTGTTGGCTATTCCCTTTCTTAATAAACTTTGTATCCTGATACTGCAGAGGAAACAGTGACAGGTGGACAGGTTAAGTAACTTGCCGAAGGTCACATGTCCAGGCTAATAAGTTGCACTCCCAGGACTGGACACCCAGCCTGTCTCTTCCACTCGAGGCATGTGAGTACCGGTAGGGTAGATACCATTCTTGGATCTTCGAGGGGTCTTTAGAAATCCTTCCAGATCATCATTATGAAAATTAATTACCGAATCATTGGACTGTAGCATGTGGAAGTGCTGTTTAATAGCCTGCTGGTTAAGCCAGGTTTTGCTGGCCAGAGAGAGGGTGGGGGAGGGGTGCAGGGAGAGAATGACTGTGGATTGGCAAAGCTCTCTTCCAGAGAATTACTGCAAGTACGGTAACTCCCTTGGATGAATTGCAGGAGGTCTTTCTGGGAATTAGAGCAAGAAAAAGGCACTCCCAGGACTTTCTCCCAAATTCTGTGGATCAGGCCCATGAAATGCACGGTGTAGGGGAGAAATAATCACGACTTGTGTTGGGCATATGTAAGGAGACTTCACTACACCCCCACTCCCCTCCCAGCTCCCCTCACCATGGCCTCTTTGCCTTCTCGATTTCCTTACTCTGAATCTGGGATTTGTCATTCTCAAACTGGGCTTTGGTGGTGAGTGTCCTCTGGAGGGCTGGGGGAGGCGAGTGGGCGGGGAGGCGAGAAGAGAAGCCTGCAGTGCAAAGGCCCAGCAGACGAGAGGAGAGCCATGCTTGCCTCACAATGGATTCCCGTCCTGCGCCTCCCTCCCCTCCCCACTGCCATCTCACAGGGTGCGAGGGAGCTCCAGCGCTTCCTGCTTGGGGTCTGTCCGGACAGGCTGGCAGCAACGGGGGCCCCTGGGCAGCTAAGCCTGAGATTAAGAGGACCTCGGTAGCCTTGTGTTGGCAGCTGCTCCGACGCACCCCGTGGGCCGTGCAGCATCAGCACACGTCTGGCCTGATTTGCTGTCTGGGATGCCGCGCTTGAAAGGTGGCCCTGCCCCCAAACTCCTTGACATTTGTCCAGAGATGAATTGGGCTAATCCCCTGGTTGGAAGAATGGGCTGGAGAGTCTGTATTCTGGGAGGGTGAGGAGGCTGGCTGGGGCCGGGAGAGGGGAGCATTAATGAAGGCGCCGGCGCTTGCTGGAGCCTTTGAAGGAAGAAAAGAGCAAATTTCTGTGCTGTTCCTGGACGAGGCTGACAGGTGGGCAGGGAGACCGCGGCTCTTCTGTTCTGCCTGGCTTTGCCAGAAGGTCTGTGCACACCAGCAGTAACGACTTTTGACAGCACCAGCTGTCACTCAGGGAGGAAGCGCTCCCAGCACACCTTGGCCTGCCACTCTCGTCTCTCGTACTCAGGGCAGAAGGTGAGGGCCCAAGAAGGCCCTCCTGACCGGAAGACACGCATTGCTTGGGTACTTGTCGGGGACACCGGTAAAAGTGCTTTCAAATTTCGTTTTGAATCAGGCATTCGAAATAAACCCCGTTTGTTGTTTGAGGTTTTTGGTCGGGGGTAGGCAGGGGGCCGTGGACAGTGTTTTCTTGCCCTATATGCAGCTGTGCCTATTTGGGAGGGTACACAAAGCTTTTCCTTATTGTCTAATAAAAATAGTAGCATTTGTTGGAGCTTATTATGTGCCAACGCACTGTTTTAAACATTTTACATGTATGAATTAATTTAGACTTTTTAACAGCCCATATGAAGGAGGTGCTAATGTTGTCTCCATTTTACAGCATTTGTAACCTGCCCAGGGTTATTTGTAAACCGTGGCACCAAGATTCGGACTCCTACAGTGCAGTTCGCGGCCCCACCCTCTGAACCACTGCACAAGGGTGCATCGCTAGCAGAGATAAGGGAGTCCGCATTTGCCGGGGCCATTCCCCAGTTAGAACATGGCTTCAGTGCGATTGAACAGTTCATTGAGGTAATGCATCCCGAGAGAGCTGAGGATAAAGAGCCATGGAAATCCTCCGAGGTCCCTGGGACCCTGTGAAAGCGATGTGCCTAATTGTACCGTACGTGGAAAATTGTCCCCAGCTAACAGCATTCTCAATCATGCGCTGTGTTGCTTTGTAAGTGACTGCAGTGACATAGCGGGTACGGAAGGACTGGTGGGTAATCCAATGCACTTGCCGGGAGAGAGTTCTTAAGGTGGGATTTATATGGATGCCCCCTATAAAAACTATTAATAACGAAGAATTTAAAAAATGCCTTTGCAAGGGGAAAGGAAATTTGCAAAGGTATGACTATCTGTTCATCTTTAGCAGAGGTACGATAACTAGGTCACAGGGCTTGCTTCAGGGGAACGGAAACGACATGTGATAGTGTCGGACTAATGGTGGGAGCGCGCTGGGTGCCTCTACGTGATTTCTGAGCTGACCCAGCGGGCTGGGACCTGGGGGCGTCTGCCTTGAGCTGGGTTCTCCCTCCGTGTAACCACGGTGCATGCGGCAGGCAGCAGACACGGCCTCTTCTCCCAGCCTTGTCCTTTGCCGTTGCGAGGATCACCTCCCTGCCCCTCAGACTAGCACAGATTCTCAAGTCGGGTGGGGAAGAGAAGCGGGGGGAGACGTGGTGGCAGCTCCCCTTGTATTGGATCTTCAACGCCAACCTCAGAAGGAAGCCGGTCTTCACTTTATCAGGAGGAAACTAAATACTGAAGCAGTTGCTAGCCTAAGACCACACAGACGAGGAAGTGGCCAAGCTGGATCTGTGCCCAGGCTGTGACATCCAGAGCAGTGCTTTCCACATGGTGTACACTGCCTCGTCTCACCGAGTCCCCAGCGCCAGGTGCTAACGATGGCGAAGGAATGAAAGGGACAACTTCATCCCGCCACCTTCATGCAGCCCTGCCCCTCTGCCCCTCTGCTCCCAGACCGTTTTGCCACACCCGCAGCCAGCCTCCTTGCTCTAGGAGGGGTGGGGGTGGGGGGTGCAGGAGGCACCCCATTTTGTACCTTTCTCCTAGTTC
The DNA here is from genome assembly GCA_004026885.1 of Lyroderma lyra. Classification (NCBI taxonomy): domain Eukaryota; kingdom Metazoa; phylum Chordata; class Mammalia; order Chiroptera; family Megadermatidae; genus Lyroderma; species Lyroderma lyra. Next base: position 202,481 of record PVJL010000510.1, on the reverse strand, counting down.
AACCACAAGCCCCCTCCCACCTCCTGACCCTGCTCTCAGCTCCTGACTTCAGTCAGTTCCTCAGCCTGACAAATCTGAAGGATGCCTCTTCCTGCACTCAGGAAGTTGTCTTTCAACATGTGTCACCACTAGAGGGTTACAGTTGAAAGTTCACCACACCCAGAAAAGTTCCGATGTGAGAGTTTGTTAGAAGAGAATCTATTCCAAACCAGATTTCCAAGTAAACGCTTGAAACAGGCTCTTCTTACAAGTTGGGGATTGCGAGCAACACCTTTCGCCCCTCTCCATGGAGTCTTGAATTTCTGAGAAAATGCTCAGTGGTTTTCAAGTTGTGCTACTTTCAGCATGAAGGACCGGTGTATTAATTACACAAAGTAATGCCGTCTATATCCGTCTGACTTGACGTTAACATGGCGTAGTTTGATAGGTGACAGGATTCAATGCAGTTTCTCCTTCTTGGTGCTGCTGTGGTGCCTGGGGCACCCGGACGGCACTGCACACGTACCACGCCGCCGTCGTTCATTCCCCTGTCTTTGCCTCACATCAGACGTGAATGCCCGGGTTGCACTGACCATATTTTAACTTAATTTGAATCTTAGCATCATGTCCTTGCACTCTTACCCTCCCCAATCCATTTTTCACACGGTGACCAAAGAGAGCTTTTGAAAGCATGAATCAGATTGTGTCTGTCTTCCTCCCTCCCTCCCTCCCTCCCTTTCTTATTCATTTTTGCTTAAAACCCTTCCAGGTCTTCCCATTGCCTTACAGTACAATGTGCATGCCTGACCAGATGTCACCACGCCTCCAGGGTCTGGCTCCTGTCTCCTCTCCAGCCTTGCTCCCGGCCTGCTGGCCTTTGCTCAGTGCTCTGCTGCTCTAGGACTTGGGAGCAAGCTCTTCTCACTGTCTCATTGCTCTCTCTCCCCTGGCTTTTGTGGAGTTGGCCACTTCTAATGCCTCAAGTCTTAAATGCTTAAATGTCACCTTAAATGTCAGAGAGACCTTTTTCTGAACACCCCATCTGAAGTGAGTCCTCTTTGTTACTTTCTGTCTTTGCACTCTGCTTAATCTCTTCATGGTGTCTATCACAGTCAGCAACTCCTTTGTTTATATAACTCAATTCAGGTTCTGTTTCTCTTACTAGAAGGCAGGCATCCTGAGGACAGGTCCTCATTTGTTCACAGATGCATCTCCAGCACAAAGAGTAGTGCTTGACATCGAGCTGTGTGCCGTATGTTTGTGTTTAATAAATGAATGCGTGAATGAACAAATGAACAATCACGGAGCTTTTCTTACACTCATTACCCAATAGGAATTGTGCATAAGGATTCTACCCATGGTTTGTATCTTTTGCATTTACCAAAGTGGATGGTGTGGCTCCTTACCTGTGAATAAAGGGAAAGGCAGCTTTTCTTACACGAGCACACTGCCAGAGATCAGAGGTGATGCCCGATGCTACTCCGCAGGCCCACTGCCCATGTCCCTTCTGCCCACCTTCTCCTGCTGATTCCTGTGTCCTTCCGAGCCTGAGATGGCCAAAGTACCTTTGGAAACTAAGTACAAATGAGAATGAATTGGGAGGTTCTCAGTCCTGAATTTGGGAGATTCTTACTTATAGCTCTTTAAGTAAAGTATCTGCTTTTACAAGAAGCTTTAAAATCAATGAGGATGGATAATTTGGATCCAACCCCTCTGAAGACTGCTCCCCTGATGACAGTGCCACTTCCTCTAGGAGTGGACCAGCCTCAGAAACAGGTTCTTTGGATTGCCTCGTTCAGAGCCTTGTGCCTCTATTTCAGGTCTTGTTTTAGCATCCTGAGAAGCAAGGGACTGAGTTTCATGAACTCTACTAGGTTTTATAGTGACTTATTTTTGGCTCAGCTCATCAATCCCCAAATTTATCTTAAAGCAAAGGAAAGGTAACCAGATCCCAACAGAGCAGGCTGTCCCTGGTACCTCTGTTGCTCTTCAATTTATGCAATAAGGTCCTGGGGGCATATGGGGGAAAATCACTCCTCCAAGCACCCATGTTCTTCTATAGGTCATTTGAAATGTATTTTCTTAGTCAAAGATGCCATTTGCTTTACATTTTCTATTTGTTTATATTTACAGACGCTTACTAGAATTTCTAGTGTGGCATTTCAGTTAAGTTCCTGTAGCACTGTTCATGATAAATAATGGACTCAAAATAGAAAATGACAGGGATTGTTCTAACACCATTCAGGAAACAATTATTTCATCCCTGCATTATCAGCTCTTTTGAAACTGAGAAATAATTTCCTGAATTGTGGCCTAAGGTGATAATCTCCTAAGAACAGTCCCCTTCCTCAGTGAAAGGTTTGGAGTCCTCGTTTTGTTTCTCGCCTTTAAATCATTTATGGATTTAAAGCCACCCCACTGAGCCCCGACTCATCTCTGCCAGGTGCATTGGGTCTCAATGGGTTGGAAGCTCAATGTGGGTCCCAAGCAGGGAAAGAGATGAAAACCACATTCACAGTTTATTTGCTCACAGATGTTCACATAATAGAAGCTGATATTTAAGAGGTGGCTTCCGACTCTTTGTATTTGACAAGAGACAAAGGAAAACAGTTGCGTGGGGGTTGGGAAGGCAAAGGGCAAGGAAACTATGAGAAGAATTGGGCATACCCACGTTTGTCAGCCCTGGCAAGAGAGTAAATTCATTGACATGAGTATTGATTTTCATTCCCAGGAACACAGACCAGGGCATTTGGCTCTTGATGAGTCATCAGCAAGTGACTTGTACATGAGGAAGGAACTAGGGCTTGATCCTGGATGCACCCTTGAAGACCTGACATTGATTTCTCCCCTCTCCCAGTGCCTTGAAGAGCTGTGAGGAAATCATTATGCAGTGTCAAGGTTATGGCATCTCCTAGTGCTTTGTGATGCTACTAAGATACTGGACACAAATTTCCCCTCTGCCCGTGTTGGTACGGTCAGTTGTGGGCTGTGTTCATTGTAGTGACGTGTCACCTTGTGATAATTGATTATTCAAAAAAAAGGTGGGACAGTGTGAGTGAAAGAGAGACATTTTCTGGGACTTTCTAGGCTAGAAGTTTAGAAGCTGCTCTGTTTCCTCGTTTATTTGGTGCTCCTTTAATCATGGTCAATGACCAAATGAATAATTGCTTCTGAACAGCTAGTTTGTATTTTGTTTTGTTTTGTTTTTAGGTTTCATCAAGTGAGTCAATGTTTAAGATGCTTTTCCGATATATTATGATTCTAAAAGCTAGGTTTATTATATCATATTTTAAATTCCTGTTACCCTGAGTCCTCAGATTGGGATGCATCTCTCCTTTCCCTTGCCCTAGAAATCAGTGCTTGGCTCGTGGAAACAGCAGTACAGATAGGATCACTGGATGTTCCAGATCAATAGACATTATTTTACCGGTATCTCAAAGGATCTTGTTTTTACCAGTATGAAACTTGAACATAGGAGGGCTGTCTGGAAAAAGTCCAACCATAAATGCCTCATATTACATGGCTGGATACTTTCTGGACAGCCTCCGTCTAAGTAATTTATTTCCTATCCCTCGACATCGCCATAACATCTGCTTTATGACCAGTAATAATGACAACACTTACTAGTCAGGGCATATACTAACTGCTGTATGAAACAGCTTCCACATTTCAGTGGCTCAATGCCTTAAAATGCATTTTTCATGCAGATGGGAGGGGTGGAGAGATGTTCCATTCAGCCCTTTAGAGACTCAGTTTCCTTCCATCTTGTGACTCCACCTTTGTCTGGTGTTTTGTTCATTCAGCTGGTGGTGGGAAAAGAGAGTGACTACTATGCATTGGGGATGTTTGTGGGTCAGACCCGGAGGAGCCCACATTGCATCCACGTAATTTTATTGACTAAAAGTAGGTCACACAACCACTCCCTAGTGCGAGGGAGGTTAAGAATATAGTCTAGGCTTGATGGCCAGGTGGAAAAGGAGAACACAGATATTGGTAATACCAGTGGTCTTTGCCATAACAAAAAAACTGAACACACACACACACACACAGACACAAACAAACAAACAAAAAACTTTAAAAGAAAAAGAAACTTCAATATTGCATACTTTTTTTTTAAAAAAAGATGGTGTCAAATTACTATACAGCCTATAAATTTGGTAACAGCTACATAAGCCATTGGAACATAACTTCTAGATCAGATTGTGCAGAATAAATATTTGTTGAGTGACTGAATGCTGTGAGCATAATCATCGGCATTATCTCTGTCAGCATCTCCAGCCACACTTGACTCAGTAGCACCCAAGGAGCACCCAAGGCTGAAGCAGTAGCTGATTCAGATGTTGTGGGAGAGTTTTATTCCTTCTCGATGGTGTTCTGATGTTCACTTCTGATGGAAGTCAGTGTAGCGTGCAGGTATTTTGTTGGTTGGCTCATGACATTGCATAAACTATATTATATAAAAAGTAGTTGGCAATTAATTGGTTAATTTACTTAGGATTTTCTTCTCACTTTTCTATTTCTTGAGAGGTTTCTGGGTTGATAGATTTACTTGACTAAGAAAACTCATCCTAACAGTCTGCTCATGACTACCAAGATCTCAGGACATTAGGATGTTCTGCACTACTCTACCTTTGATTGAAGTGAACCGTCGGGTATCTGGGTCACTGAATCGTCAGACATTTACTGTAGAGTAAAATGATCTGTATTACGTTGTTTGGGCCCATTAGACTTTCTCACCAATTAGCTCCTTGAGCCTTGGGACTTGGTTTATGCATATTGCACCTCTTCCTTTTGGCTCATTGTCCCTGACACAGTAGGCCTTCAATAAATATTCTGTAGGTGGTTCTCAAAGTGTGGCCTTGGACTGGGAATATCAGCATTAAATAGAACCTGTTAGAAATGCAAATTCTTGGGCTGACTGCCCACCTACTGGAAGTGGAGCCCACAATTTGTGTTCTAACAAGTTCTCCTGGGTTCTGATTCACACTAAACTGAAATGAACAGATCTTAACAGTTATACATGCACGCACGCACACACACACACGCACACACAATATTGGGTACTTAATTGTTCGTATTCTCAATCATATTTAATCTATCCTTGGTTTTAGTTCAAGTTTAAGTAAATACATTAAGAACCTTTTCTAGAATTGGACATTTTGGGGATTTATCTGTAATAATGGAACTTTATTCAGTTTCACTAGATGCTCTATAAAATCCAGCTGATACCTTGATTTTTGGCCTAGTGATGCTGACTTTGGACTTTTGGCCCCCAGGACTATGAGAGAATCCATTTCTGTTGTACATGTCACCAAGTTTTTGGTAATTTGTTACAGCAGCTACAGGAAACAAACAGCATTCTCCAAATGTTTTGTTTTTGTATTTATTGGTAAAATATTTTGAGTCTATAATCCAAATATTTACTCATAAACATTTGCACATAATATATTATACATTATATAATATAAAATTACCTATAAGATACTATTTATTTCTCTCTTCAGTGCATCATTTCACAGCGTAAGATACACAACATAAGAATTGGAAATGATGCACTGAAGAGGGAAATAAATAATAACTCACAGGTAATTTTATATTACCAATGGTATACAAATCTTTTATTCCAACTAAGAATAATTATGTTTTAGTGAAAGCAATGTTATTGAATATGCCTTATTTGAAAAACTTGGTTTACCACTTTGATAAAAATCTTCGTTAACACTTTGTTAAAGGTCTGGTTCAAACATTCAATTTATTTAGATATTTATTAGAATAAATGGTTATTGTAGTTGAAAAAAATACCTTATAAGGATATGCAGATTGAAAAGGAAGAAGTACTCCTTGACTTTGCTTACTAAATCATGACCTTCTTTCCAATCCCATTTACTGATTATGCAGGTAATTTTTTTTTTATCTCATTCAGCAAATACATTTCCACCTTACCCTTGTCAAGAAGTTGTTCTTATAAACTAATCAGATGATGTCAAGTCCCTAAACTTTTAACGAATAGGTTCAAACACGACTGAACGTCTACATTTGGATGATTTAAAAATAGATGCAAGTCTTTAAAGAGAACAGATAAAAGAATGTTTTTAAGTGAGACATAGTGTTTTCAGGAAACAAGTTTACATAATCATGGAAATATTTCCAGACATCTGTTTTCAAAATGTTCTCTTTTCTAGGAAGCAGATTTTAAAATTCATTGTTAAAACATTCCTTTACCATGGAGGGGCAGATTACAAAGAAAAAAAAGAATTAAGTCTTTAGAAATTTAATTAGTGGATTTATTGTTTTAAAAGTATAGCCTCTAGATAACTACAAGAGTTAGCAATCTCTTATATTTCAGAAAATTTAAACACTTTATTTTTGTGAAAAAGGAATATGAAACTCATCTTTTAAGTTTGACAACTCCTTGCTATTGTCGTGAGATGGCCAGTGAACCTCTGTGGAGTTCAGGTGTTTCATGGATACTGCCACCCTATTGCAAAGCACTCTAAGAAGCAATTAATGAATAGTAATTGACTGTGTGCATGTTGGTGGGGGGAGTACTCTTAATATTTTAGATGAAAATCTTTAGAATTCAGGCCAAGAAAGACATATGCAAGAAGAGAAGAATAGAGTTCTTCCTTTCCCAGAGAAAACCCAGAAATATTAAGATAAGCCATTTTTCTCCCATAGTCTTTAAGTTCTTTCAAACTCTTAGGCTTTTGTAAACCAAAGCCTGAGTTTTCTCTCTGCTGCTGGTGATCAGTCTTAAAGGGGCAGGTGGCCCCTGGTTTATCGTAGCACTGGGGTGGGAATATCAATTACCTATTAAGGAGGAGGAACTCAAGGCCCAAGAGGAGACACTCAATCCACCAAAGGTCACATGAGTCAATGACAGTGTAAGACCTAGAACGTTAACTGGACTTTTATTCACTTGAACACGTAATTTTCCAGGACAGAAAGCAAGTGGTTTCCCCTCAAAGATGGATACTTTTTCTGTGGTATCTGACACTCCATTTTTCTTAATTACCTAGCTGTAGTGCTCAAGAAGGTATAAGTGTGCCTTTATGGGACTAAAAGAGAAACGTCAGACTGTTCAAATATGACATATCATGTGAACTGAAAGGGACACATTATGATCAACAAACTGTCAGAAGAAGTAACAATGAAAAATTTAATTCAAAGAAAACAAATTTCTTCATTGAAAGGAATCCATTTCCAAAGACTGTGCCGTGCCATCTATGAACCTCAAACCGTACCTTCCACAGGGCCATGAACCGCACCCCCTTAAACTGTATGGCACAGAACTCCTGGTCCCCCACAAGGGGACTGCCAAGTACATAGAAGAGAGTCAATAAATATTTACTGCATGGATAAGTGTGCTGGTTGCTCTCCTCAACTTCCAGAATCATTTCCCAGTTAGACTCTACCAAACACAGCTGGCCTGGCGTGACCTTACAAGATGGGCACCTTCTCTCACACCAGTAATTGTGCGAATGGCCAGCGTATTGAGGGTTTAGAAACTAGAATGCCTCTGTTTTCACTTTTGTCCTATAGCCCTCACTTGCTGGATGGTTCAGTAATAGAGGATTGGCCTGCACCTACAGAACAGTAGGCATCCAACTGCCATTCCACAAGCATTTTTTGAAAACCTACTAGACCCAAGCGCTAGGCTATATTTGGAGGTGCAAAGAGAAATGATGGAGACTCTGCTGTCAGTTGGAAAACTGGGGTTTGTGAGAACAGTGCTATCTACTGGTACAGGGGCTGCCAAGGTATTTGCACTTGGAAAGAAGGCTGTGCTGTTGGCACAGCTAGGAAGGGCTGAAGGCAGGTTTTGAACCCTTTGCCACCACTCTGTGCTTCGCTATCCTTGATAGTTTGGATGTGAGAAGTTTGACGCCCAGGTTTTTTGGGTTAGAAACCACTCCCCATGATGTACTCACTGATGAGAAACACCAGAGGAAGAGCAGATTCAGGAGGCCTGGGAAGAGTGTGGTTTGGGACCAGTTGGGACTGAGGCATCTTTGGGACCTGCAGACAGAGATGTTCGTTTCACCAATGCTATGTGCTTCTGTAATTCAGGAGAGAAGTTTGAGCCTAAAAGAATTGAACTAGATCTAAACAAGCAAACAAAAACAAGGAAATAAACAAGAAAAAACACACATTGTAGGAAACCAAACATATTTAATAATACTTGAAAATTTGACCTGATATTTTGAGCAGCTGATGCTCAGCTCCACTAGGTATTCCAATCCCCAGCATTTATGCGAACTAGGCCTTCATACGTGAAGTGATTTCTATGGCTCTTCTCATCAGGAGGCCAAGCTCTGAGTGGTTATACAGTAGACTCTCAGTTAACCGGCACCCATGGGGATTGGTAGATGCCGGATAAGTACGTTCTTCGTTAACTGGAACTCAAGCTGGCAAAAACTCAAGTAACCGGCAAATTATTTTGCCGGTTGCTTGAGAGTGCTAGTTACTTGAGTTCCAGTTAACAGAGAGTCTACTGTATATGTATAATAGCAGTGATGATTTGCAATTATGCGCCTACAGTCTTTCTTTTTTTTTTCTTTTTAATTCAATTTATTCTTAGACTTATTGGGGTGACATCTGTTAGCAAGGATTACCCAGGTTTCAGGCATAGTCTTTCACTCAGCGTTTGTGACACCATTGGCCATCATTGGTATAGTTTGTGTCCATGGAACTGATTGACATATACAGACATCAGATGCATGGTGTTGGTCCATCGGCACCACATACTCACCAAAGCAGCTGACTGATAGCAATACCGAGAGAGGAGAGGTGCTGCTGACATTTTTACGAGTCTGTAAAAATAACATTTCAGGACTTCTATATTCAATAAACCTACTCGCAAAACTGACGGGACAGTCTATGCGGGGAAGAAAAATGAGCCCAATGTCTGTGCACTTCTGTGTTCTCTCTGCAACAAAAGCCCACGTACAGCTGTTACCCACGGGAAACTGCATTTCAATTTTTAACAAAAGCTGTCCTTTCAGAGCAGCAAGTGCATACTCTCCCCAGCTCCAGATCATAAAGGTTTTCTCACCTTTGTTGAATGCCTATCAGGGAATCAGTTTCATGGAGATCTTAGGTGATGAATGGTTTAAAGCCAAAGGTCTTCGGCATTGGGTTGGTGATAGCTTCCGGTGGCCAGAAGTCATTTTCCATAAACTCACAAAGCTCCTTCTCTTTGTCTGTGTGTGGAGTGTGGTGGTGGGTTAGTGCTGGTCCGCACGAGAACATGGAGCATGCCGAGGCCTCACTAGTTAGAAAATGGACAGGAAATTGCAAAGAGAAAGAAAAATGGCAGCCCATCCAGTGAGCACTGCAAAGCCACCTGGAAGAAAAGCTGGGTCCGCAGATTTCTGGGTAAGCGGCATGATAAGTGCCCCAGGACCAGCCTCTGATTTGCTCTAACAGAAATTGCCCAAAGAACCAATTCTTCTATTCTCTAAGAAGCCAGGATAGCTGTTGCTAAGTGAGTCACCTCAGAGAAACCAATGTTTTCTTGAAAGGGGCTTAACATTATTCTCCCTTCTCTCTTCAAACCACTTTCTTTAAACTTTTTAAATTGTCTTCCTCTATCGATAGGAAAAAAAAAATGGAGTAAAGACTGTCGATAAATGTCTGCTATGTATTCTTAAATTTGTGTGTGCACACGCCTACTGGCTGTTATATCATGAGCAATATGAAATTCTTTTTCTTTCTAACTCAAGTTAAGCACATTGGAATGTACATAAGTGAGAATGGCATTATTATTGCAGTTGTTAATTATTAATTAAAAAGAAAACTTCATTGTAATGCATATGTCCACATATATATTTCTCTCTATCCCAGACTGAGAAAGCCTGGATTGGAGAAAGGAAAGACTGAAGACATTTCTGATAGAGTCCAGCAGAGAAGCAATTATGGAAGTCAGCACATTTGTCCATTTAACAGTTATGCACTGAACAGCTACTCTGTGCCTTTGAACGAACAAGTCCCTAATTAATGAGCTTCTGACTCCAGTGGGTGCCATTTACAAAGGCGCCATAGAAACCAGGCGGGGGGGGGTGGTGTTGGTGAGGAAAAGAAGCCTGTCTGCGGGTCAAGTAGAGACCAGGGAGGGAGAATAAGGGAATAGAGAGTGAGAGAGACTGCCCTTTCTGATGGGGCAGTGGGGGGGGGGGCTTTTCTTCTGAGAAGGTGGAATTGAAGCTTGACCCGACTGCAGGGAGGCAGCTAGTTGTGTGAGCCCCAGGGGAAGAGCATGCTGGGTGTTCATTCTGGGTCCCTCCTTGCACCCCTGATTCCAGATGACCACATCCCAGCAGGCCTGAGAATGACCCCGGAGGTGCTGGCCAGCCCGCGGGGAACTGGAGGCCCGTCCCCAGCAGCTGTGTGCTCCCACATAAATAAGGCCCCAGGGCTTTGTTCCCCGCAGTCTGCTCCCTGCCATGCCTGACAAGGCAGCACCCTTTGTGCTCGCTAATAATGGATGTCCTTTCTGAGGCGCCATCAGGTTCTGAAACACGAACTGTGAAGGGGCAAGGCCAGCTCCTGTCTCCTCACTTCTCCCTCTGCCAGGCGGAGAACTCAGGCACTTTTAAAGAACATGGATTGCCATTGTCTTGGATGAAATGAATGTCCAAGCTATGCAGGCCGTTTAGTCACCAGCTGGCCAGACCGTAGCCTGTCGTGACCACGTATTTTATTACGCGGGGACTACAGGACACTGCTTGTGAGAAGAGGCCAAGGCACAAGTGTGAACATACGCTGTAAGGACCGTTGGGATCGTTACGATCTCTTCCCCATATGTTTCTACAGAACTGCTTTTTAAATGATAGAAATAACTCATTTCTTAGTAGGTCGAACAATACAGTGGCATAAAAAAACGAACAATCTTTAACCTTTTTCTTCTCTATTAACGTGTATAGTAGAATAGTGCAGAGGTCTAAAGTGCGGGCTGTCAGCCAGCCTGCGTGGTATAAATCCCGCCGGCCACTTGCTAGCTCTGTGACCTTGCACAAGTTAATCTATTTTGGCCTCAGTGTCCTTATCTGTAAAATGGGAGTGATAATCTTTTGCTTTCCTTATGAGATTGTTGTGCGTATCAAATGAGTAGCACGTAATGCACATAATAATACCTGGTGAAGAGTAAGCAGTGCATAGCTAGTAGGAGATGTCACTTTTTTCTTTCTCTTAAATCATTATGTAGAACTTGGCAACTACTTTTTTTTTTTTTCACTTAATCTATCATGAGTATCTTTCCAGATCCAAATCTAAACATATGTAGGTATTATTATTAACTTTGTGTTGTTTTTGTGGGTATTTGTATTTTTTTAAATATTTTTTTATTGTTAGACTTATTGGGGTGACATTGGTTAGCAAGAATTACATGGGTTCCAGGTACTATTAATTTTCAACAGCTACATACTACTACGACTTAATATGGAAAGCCATTTATCTGATTTTTTTGTAGGCCAGTGGCTGTTTCTAAGTTTTTACTCTTGCAAACATTGTAGCCATAGAGATGACTGTGCATGTATTCTTTTGTACTGTGGCTTTTGTTTCTAAAAGATTCTTAAAAGCGAGATTACTAGATCAAAAGTCCTGAGATTTTATTATTTTTTATTTTTTTATTTTTGTATGTGAGTAGCTCCCTGGCTGGGAATCGAACTCAGGCTGCAGCATTGACAGCGCCGAAGCTTTAGCCACTACACCACCAGGGAACTCCCCAAAAGTCCTGAGATTTTAAATGGCAATCGATGTCCCCAACTATCACGAGCAGTTGTGTGCCCACCAGAAGACAGGGGTGCTCATTTCCCCGTGTGCCTACCAGTAGTGGATGTTATCAATCTTTAATTTCTTCCAGGCCAGCAGGCAAAAAATTGAATCTCATGGTCCTTTCAATGACACTTCTCTGACTGCCAGTGAGGTTGAGTGCCTCGTAGGACGCTAAGCTGGGGCATTGAATGGGAAGGTTTCTTGTTCGAAGCACCCCCCGGGCCACCATCTGGAAAACTGACTGGGGTGTGAGTGGGGAAGGCTGCAATGGAACTGAGAGGAGTGCTATGGATTCAGGTGATGGTGATGTTGGGGTGCATGGTACAACCCGAGAGTGTACAGAGCACAGCAGGAGCGTGGGAGGAGCAGGTACAGAAGAGCTCTGCCCGGAGGAGGGTGTGAGTGACAGGGAACTCTCCAGAAAAGGAAACACTCAGGCTGAGCCTCACGTTCCGAGCATGGTCAGGAGGCTGTTTCTGTTCTCCTACGTTTCTCGTAACCTGTACGCCCAAATGTCAACTCCTACCCCTCGATCCTTGTCTGGGGTTCCAGCACCATGTTTGTTTGCTTGCTTGTTTTAGACATCACTACACAAACGTCAGTTATAGAGACGGCTCAAACTCCAAAGGTCCCCAATAAATTCCTGTCTTCTCTGGTGCTAATATTTCTCTGTCTCCCAAACCTCTGTTTTTCTCTTTTCTTTGACTGACTTAATGGCCGCACTTGCTCCCTGACGAAGTCTAGGGTTCAGTTTGGTTAGTCTTGCCTAAACGGCATCACTTTGCAGCCCTGACCGCTTACCTCCCACGGCCAGTCCGTCCCCGAGTCCTGTGCTTTTGCCCCTCTCCGGTCATTCAGGTCCTTCCTGCCTGCCGTGCTTTCTGCAGCTGCCCTCCGATCACCCCTTCAATGTCTTCGTCTCGATGACACCCTCCTGACTTCCCAGCCCAATCCTGTTCCTCTACTCCATTCTCTCAGCGTGGAATTTTCTTCCATCACGTCCCCCAGTCAGTGAAGCGGAACCTTCTTGAGAGGTTCTGTGAAGTCCCCTGTCATTCACACTCTCCTCCAGGCAGAGCTCAGAACTCCACCTCGCACACTCCTGCTGGCCTCCCTGTGTTTATCCCAACGGCCCGTCACTCAGATCCGTGGCACTGTCCTCCCTCAGTTGTCTGTGGCCTCTTTGAGGACAAGGGCCATGACTTGCTCACCTTTTTATGCCGCATGCTACCTGGCGAAGTTAGCAATTAATGGGTGGTGGAATCAAGGAATGCACACTGGTTTAAGCGTTTGCTGCTGAGAATTAAGTTATCAGCAAACTAGATATCTTCTCTTTAAATTAAAGAAAAATTTAGTAGTTAGAAAACACTTATTCCTTCCATCAAATTCGGAGAAAAAATTGAAAAGTAGACATAAAAGTCCTCTGTGTTAGATAGCAAGTCCTCTGTGTTCTCGTTTATAATTTCATCTTGCCTTTCCCCCCTCCCCCTCTTAGTCTGATGCTTCCATAATCATCTGTAGTGGGATGCATGCCCCAGCTCCTTGTACCCACTCCAGGAGTCTGGGAACCCTAGACCAAGCTAAAAAGAAGGGAGCTTACTGTGATGTCATACTGGGACGAGAAGGGCAATCCTTTAATATAATAAAGGATAAAGAATGTGTTAGCAGAGGTTATCCTTGCGGTGTCCTGATAGACGTGATATCCAGTGGGGTGCCGTGCGGCCTAGAGTGAAGTTCTTGTAGGAGCTGAGCTCAGGATGAATTGAGTAGATTTGGGAAGCTCCTCTTGAATCCCTCCCACTCAATGTGTACTTGCTCACTCCCCGTCATCTACTTTATTTCTCTTAACACTGGCATCTCTCTGGTGAGATTCTGCTTCTTTTCCTAATGTATTATCAGTGGCCAACAAAAGAAATGAGCAAATTAGTGTGTATTTGTTGTCCACTTTATCTATAATCGGGCTTGAGAAAGGACAGGGGAGATGGGATAAATCTCATTCCACCAGATCTTTATATCATTAGACTCAGAAACAAACAAAGCAGTTGAGCTTCCCTTGGGATTTGCGTTAAGTGCTTCATCGGCTATGACGGTAAATACGTTAGGAATTGGCTTTTCTCCCTCCCACTTCCATGATGAGGGATGAGGTTGCAATTTCCATTTCTTTGATATAGTATCATAATTGACATACTCAATCCCATGATGTTGGACATTTAAGTTTTTCCTTTTTTTTAACCATTGTATTAATCATAATAAATATTTAAGGCATAGGACATTTTTCTGTATTCAGCTTTATATACTTAAGTCAGTTATTGATATAGAATTACTGAATCAAAGGATATGAACAGTTTGAGATCCTTGACACATTTTGCACCATTTTTTTTCAAGAGTCTTTCAAATTTACACTCTCTTGTAATGCATGGAAGTGGCATTTTTGTCACATATTTTCCAAGAGTGAATGTTGACAATTAAAAACTAAATCTCTGCTAATTTGCTAGGTGATGGGCTGTTACAGAATTTTTGTAGATTGTAGCCTCACCTCTTCAGGAAATCTTTAGACTGACCAAGATGGTTCTTCAGTCTGTGAAGATTTTAGCTGGGTTAAAAGTATGTTACAGATCACTTTGCATGTTCTAATAACCCCATAATTCTTGGCAACCCTGAGCATTATTCCCTTTTATAGAGTGTACAGTTGCACTGCAAAAATGGACAGTTATAAATACCATGGGCTGTGTCATCTTCATGTAGGAGGAATCACTCCCTGTAAGAGAGGCAGCTGGGGACCCCAGGGAGAAAGGCAGGAAAGAAGGTGTTTGACTAGGGGTAAGGTGGGTAACCTGGGGCAGGATGAACTCACTAAAATTTGCAAACCATAAATCATAATTTTAAGACCAAAGGACTGTTAGAAAATGTAACAAGGGGCTTGCTTTCTTTTGCAGTTATACACACACACACAGACACACACACACACAGACACACACACAGACTCTCTCTCTCTCTCTCTCTCTTTCTCTCTCTCCTCTAGGGACAGTCAGGAGATGAGAAAATAGGAAAAGACAGCAAAAACCTTGTAAGTCTTCACTACCTTTAAATCAGGACACTGAACAGTCATCAGGGTTCATGGAGAGTTCCTGTCTTTTAGAATATTTATTTGCCTCTCTATAGTTTGGATTTCAAATCACCACTCAGAAATCATAATTTCAAAGTCCCTCAGAGCAGAAAGTTGCTATTCGTGGCAAGTGCTTCCCCAATATTTCTAGCACTTCGCTGGTATTCTCTCACTAACCACTGTGTACGTCCTTGCTGTTCCTCAGTGGGGAAGTTGGTCTGGTGAGACGAGATTCTGCTGCTCCCTTTTATTCATTTTTAATGCCCAACAACAGCAGTCACCAAATGTGTATTGTTGTCTGTTTTGAGCTGTGCCTTGGAAAGGACCAAGCCATCAGGCCAGATCTCATCCCACCAGATCCTTAAGGAAAACAACTTCAAGGTGATTAGTAACTAAGTTCTGCTTTCAAATCCATTACAGTCCAGTTTGGTAGAGACGCGCGTGCGCCAATAGTGGAATTGTCTGAGTGAGTAAGGATTAGGTGCCACATGTGAATGCAAACTAAGATTAACAAATCGTTGAAATTTTCTAGAGTCTAAACTTGTAAATACATTATTCTTATTTGAGCGTCACCAAAACAGAACCCTACAAAGTCCCTATGTTATATAGCTGAAGTCACTGAGACTCAGAGATGTTAAATAAATATCTTGTCAAGCAGAACCCCGTGAGTCAGGACACAGACAGGAATAAACATCTCAAGTCCATGACTCAGTGAGGAGATTTGCCTGTCTGGACTAGAGGAGTCTACAAAGTGATTTGCAGGTAACATGATTTCGGAGGTAGGGTGGAGCCTTTGGAGGTAAATGTGATGTTTTTGGATTTTTTTTTTTTGAAATGTTTTGAACAGGAATATGATGTATTAAAGTGATGGCTGGTATAGGTGTATAGGTTGAATTGGAATGGGGAGAAGTTGTGGCTGAACAATGTTGTACTAGCCAACGTGTGACACACTGGACTTAATTTTAGATGGGAAGGTGGTGGAGGACGGAGAGAAGATGCAAATGAAGGGCATATTCAAAGAAAACCATGGAGGTCTTAGTAATGAAATGGACACGGTTGATAAAGATAAGAGGTGACTTGGTTTTGAGGCAGGGGACAGGAAGAATGGAGTCAGCTGACTCGAACCTGGCTCCTTGAGTTCTCAGGCAGCCAAGCGGTTCTCTGAAAGCATTTCCAGTGTGGGGGGAGCACGGAGTTGGAGGGGAGTTACACAGCAGGCTTTCCGGCTTGTTTGTAATCACCAAGTTAATTCGGTGAGGGCGCTATCCCAACAAGCAACAAGGAGGAGTAGCTTTACGTTTCCAGTGTTGATTAAGTGGATTTCTCTGCTACAAAAGCAGCAGCGCTAAACCTCTTTATCCTGTGTTCTGCTTTGTGTGGGGATGGTGCTTCTTTAAGGTGCAACACGGGACAGGTAGAGACTAGAGATCTTTAATAACAACATTTTCCTTTGTGAAGCTTTGTAAAGTTTTCACCCTCCTTGCAGAAAAAGAGATATTATAACAATTTATATTTCTCTGGTGTCTCTGACTATCACAGCTTCAGAATGTACCTCTAAAACACGTAATTGCTGTTTTAGGAATGTGGGCAGTTGAGTAAGTCAGTGGTAACAGAGGCCTTTAATACCAAGGTACTCTAAGCCTATTTCAATATAATTAGTCACTCATGGAATAATCCCTATGTTCCAGAGTTTTCCTGATTTCAGTAATAAGGACTATGAGAGAAGAGAAATATTACATAACCAGATTTCACAGCTTTCGGTGATAATGGAGAGGAGGCTAGGTTGGGCATCTTTCTTGCACATAGAAGAATCAGAATTCAATTCTAATTTACCTGAGTATCCATGTGACTGAGGCAGCAAACCACAATGTTAACAGGAGTTTTAAAGTCCTCTCATTTCAAATCTGTTTTGGGTATGAGATCTTGAGCCAATAGCTGTAATCAGTGACTTCCAGATGTGGACTCTTGGATCTGAAATGCAAAAAAGGAGTGTGACCAATGATCTTCCAGTGTCTCACGTGTTCTCTGCTAGGTTATCTGTATGGCCTTTCTACTCTGGAAGTTATCAAACCTTGGGTACTGAGAATGTATTCCAGGTTTTATACAGCAAGTTGTCAAGCAGTTCCCCAAAACCTGCTATGTGCCCTGTGCTAGTTCCTGTGCACAAAATTTCCTCCACGTTGAATCCAACTCTGTCTCTACGGTAACCTTGATAGAAAGCTAAGTAATACGCCCAGTTGGATGCCTTTCAGTTTGGACGCTCCTAGGACAAGAGTGCTTTAGTGAATTAGGATCATGTGTACTGAGACTTCTTAATGCTAAATTCCTTTCGCAAATAAGGCTTCCCGGAGATAGATACAGGAGGTAGTGAAAAGACACCTGAATTGAAGATTTCTGAA
The DNA here is from genome assembly GCA_004026885.1 of Lyroderma lyra. NCBI lineage: Eukaryota > Metazoa > Chordata > Mammalia > Chiroptera > Megadermatidae > Lyroderma > Lyroderma lyra. The sequence goes on along the minus strand of PVJL010000510.1, from coordinate 185,222 downwards.
CTGGAATTTTCCCAACCTGCTGGAAGGCTTTGCCTTTGTTGTCTGACTTTAGGTAAATCCTTTGGATTCTCTCTACCTCGGTTTCCTCACCTGTAAAATAAATGGTTGAGATGGAGACCTGGAGACTGCCTGTAATCTATACCCCTTCCCTCAGCTCTAGCATTCCACTATCACATTTTATTTAATTTTGTTAGGGAAAGGTGGTACCTTCTCTACTTTCAGAGTGGTCAGTGAACTCATAAAAACTATATGAAACAGATAGTATTAGTAAAAGGTGCTTTGCTTGCCATTCAAAAACAGGCTTTTCTCCCATCAATGGAAAATAAATGGACCTCAATGGATTATTTGTACAACATTACAGTCCAGACTCTTTTAACCTGGGTGTTTCATATGTAGAAAGTAAGGGTCACTTTTTTCAAAAGAGACAAAGCCTTGGACTTCTATCAGACCATTTTACTGCAACTGCTGTCTGGAGGCAATTTTTTTTTAATGGAAAATGACTTTTTTCAGTACATTAATGTGAACACAACTTATTTCCATGGTGGCAAAGGGGAGGTAGGTTTGGATCTAGGATTGGAAGAATGTAGAGGAGAGGGAACTAGGTAGAAAAAAAATAGATCCTAATACAGTCTGTGTTTCCTTTAGAAAAGGACAAAAGACATAGCTGCTCCTGTGAATCTAAAATAAGTGAATAAAGACTTGTTGTTTAATTATTCAGTTACCTACTCCCTGTTCAGTGATGAACAGGGTGTCCTTTTGAGCCTTAGCTACTGCTCTGACTCGCCCTGGGAAGTTTGCTTTCTGGGCTGGCATCACGATGGTCATGTTGTTTTGACAGCAGTAGAAATTAAGGGGTGCGGAGTGAGGGGGTCGCAGGGACAAACGAGGCTTCGGACCGCTGCGCTGTGCTTACCCTGCCAGACTCAGTCAGGGAAACACGTGCCCTGTGTGAGAAGGCGAACCCCGCCTGGCCCTGTGATTTTTGTACCCTGTAATTCCAGGGCAAATCATCATTCCTTTGGTTGCTTTGGAGACCCGTTCTTTTGAACCAAAGTGGGACTCTTCCACCAGAGTCCCTACCCAGAGTTTAAAGCGCCCTCTGATCTGGCCCCAATTCACTGAGAGCTCTCGTTCCATTGCTGAGGTTCTGTAGCCCTCAGTGACGGGACCCGGGTGCGATTTTGCTAGCAGCTAAATCTGGTCCCTTGATAACTACCAAAGGCAATGGCTTTCAGCAGTGGCCCCACTGGCCTTGGGCTGTTGTGTAGTCAGACTACTAATTGGTGCCTCTGATGTTTGTCACAAACGGCTAGGAATAAAGATATTCTAGTGTAACATTCTTCTACTCCTCATGTGAATTCAAAGTTGCACAGAAGATGGTCCTAAAGGTGGGCAAGTAGGTTGCCTGAGGTCATGGTTCCTGTCTGGGTCTCACCTGCCTCCTCTGAAGAAAGAGAGTGTCGCCTGAGGTCTTTGCCAGCTCTAACACACTGAGATAACACAACATGCACATCTTCTTCACTGTTTTCCTACCAAGCTCCTCCTCAAATCCCCTTCACTCTGTGAAGCCCTTGTCTAGACTCCCTTGCCTCCACCCAAATTAATTGATCTCTTTGCAGTATCATCCCACGATGTTCTAGTATAACCTTCCCCACAGCTCACGTTGTATTTTAGGCTCTGGATCTGTGTCTCTCTCCGTGACTGCACTAACTCCTGGGCATCAGGCCTGCTCACGTCTATTTATTTTTCCATGTCTCACGGTGCTTTCTGCATTGTAGGCAAGCGCTCGAGAAATGTCCGAGTTGAACAGAACTTCTCACTTGCAGTCAGTCACAAGGAAGTGATCTGAAAACACGTGTTTAGTAATACCACAGGTAAAATCTCAGTTCCTATCAACCCCTTTAGACACATAACAGTTAAGGAGATAGTTAGCTCCTTGCTCCTCGACCTAAGTTTATTAAAAGGACAACTGTCTTCAAGAATCCTAGTTCCCTAAAGCATTTTTAAAGTTCTGTAGCAAACATGGTTATTTCAATTCCTGCCAGATGAATGACCCCACAGAGAAACAGTCTGTACACATATTCCATTGAAAACAAACCAATCAGAGCTCTTTTTTACTCTGTTCACGCAGAAAATCAAAACTATCATTTCAGTGTATTCTTCAAAGACCCATGTTGTCTATAGTATGTCCAATGTATTGTAGGACATACATGCTCAAGCTTGTCCAACCTGTGGCCCAGGATGGCTTTGAAGGTGGCCCAACACAAATTTGTAAACTTTCTTAAAACATTACAAAAATTATGCACGGACCTTTTTTTTTTTAGTTCACTGGCTGTCATTAGTGTCATTGTATTTTATGTGTGGCTCAAGACAATTCTTCTTCCAATGTGGCCCAGGGAAGCCAAAAGATGGGGCACCCCTGTACAAACTGAAGAGAATCCAGCTTCTGCAATTAGAAGCTCGCAGCTTTATAAAAGGTTATAAGAAATTGCTTACATGACTTTAATGTGACATTGAGTTTAATATGTGCAATTAGCAAGAAATTACCAGTTATGGGATTCAGAGGAGAAAAACACACATCTGAATGGACTAATTAAAAAAAACTTTTTGGACAATGTAGAATTTGAGAATGGCATTGAAAGATAAATGCAAGTTTAGTAGATAGAGGAACTGTATGAGCAAAAGGTAAGGAGGTGGGAAGACTTGGAGCATAGAAATATGAAACAGGTAAAATCTCGTTTGCTGTTCATTCTGAATAGTCCAGCTCATTCTGAATGGAGATCATGAATGTCAGAGTAATGGCAGTCAAGACAGGGGCAGGGTTCTGGCTGTAGAGGATATTGAATTTTCTAAATGAGCTGCTTGTTCTGAAATTGGCAGGCAACAAGGTGCTAGGAAAGGATTTTGATTGAGGGGAGAGAGTATTTTAAGTCAGAGGTTGGCAAACTTCTGCCAGTAAGCCAAATCCAGCCTGCTGTCTTATTTTATTAGAACACAGCTATGCCCTTTTATTTATGTACTTACTGTCTATGGCTGCCTTCGGGCTACGTGGGAGGGCTGAGTAGTCATGACAGAGACACATGGCAGTATGGCCCACACAGTCTTAGCTATTGGCTATTTGACCTGTTACAGAAAATGTTTGCTGACCCCTGATGTAAACATCATTCACTTACTCAGCCATTCATTCACTCATTTACTGATTAATTCAACAAACATTCAGCATTTACTGGGTGCTAGAGATATGCTCTGATATTTTCCCCCATTATTCAATTTAAAATTGAATCCTTATTCAAATTATCCTTCAGAGAATTTAAATTTTGTATAATTCATTATTAGACATGCAGTTTCTTCAAATGCCATGAAAACATTCCCTTTTCAAGCATTCTTGGCTAATCTTATCAGGGCTAAAGTTCAAGCAATATTTATGTCAATGATTGAGGTGGAATTTGATCAAATAAGATTATAAATTAAATAAGGCAGTGGAGAAGGTTACTATGATGTAAGTTAAAAGACAGGGAAGCCAACTGTATTGGATAACTAAAAATTAGTTGGGCCTTTTTGTTGGTAACTGTCAGCCTTAACTTTTCCTCTAAGGAGAGGTGGCAGCAGAAGGGACGAGGGTAGGCCAGTCTGCCCACAGCCTCACCACCACCTCTACAGCTGCTGTCACCATCCCTGCCACTACCAGTTCTACCATTACTTCTCGTAGTGTTCAGCTATGAAACATGAGAGTCATCCCATGACGACTGTCTTATAATGACGCGCTGAGCTGCCATAACTAATACCGCAGACTGGGTGGTTTAAACAACGGAAATTTATTTACTCACAGTTCTGGAGGCTGGAAGTCTGAGGTCCAGGAGTCAGCAGGGTTGGTTTCATTCAAAGGCCTGTCTCCTTGGCTCAGAGAGGGCCATCTTCTCCCTCTGTCTTCACTGGGTCTTATCTCTGTGCGCCCACATGTCTGTGTCCAAATCTTTCTATTTCTCGTAAGGACACCAGACATACTGAGCTAGGGCCCACTGCAATGACCTCATTTTACATTAATCATCTCTTGAAAGACTATCTCCAAATGTAATCATATTCTGAACACTGGGGGGTTAGGACTTCAATATATGAATTTGGTTGGAGGCTCAATTCAACACATAACAATGACCAGTTTATAGGGTATGTGCTTTGTTCTTATTTAATTCCAATGATTGCTATTTATGAGAAACTGACATTTTAGGAAGTAGACTAATTTCGTTTCCACTTATGAGCAAAAATTGTGACATTGTGGCTGTGGAACAGAGAGATATCAGTCTATGCAGGTATTAAGTCATGACTTCCATCTCTTTAGCATTGTCCTTTGCCCAGCTGACCTCTAGCTGAGAGAGAGACCTCCAGTCTTCCTGACACCAGTGATTCATCTTTCTAAAGGGCAGCTCTGATCATGTCTCTCCCACTACTGTGAGCATTCTAAGGAAGGGGTTGTATCTGATTCACCTATGAACCTTAGGAGCCTCAGCTCATTGCCTGATGAATAGTGAATACTCAATAAATGTTTATGGAAATGAAAGTGAGATACACAAGCAAAATATAGGTGCTGTGCTGGTTACATGTGGCATAATAAATGACTCCAAAATGTAGTTGTTCAAAACAGCAGTGATATAATTCATGGACTCCATGGGTCAGAAATCTGAACAGAGCGCAGCAAGGATAGTTTATATTTGCCCCCTGTGTCCAGGTCCCTGGCTTAAGAGAGTTGAAGACTTCCTCACTCACATACCTTGCACCTGGGCAGGGCTGAGTGGACAGTCCCACCTAGAGCACCTATTTGTGGATTTTTTACATGATTTGAGCCTCACAACTGCAGGGTAATCAGACTTCTTACCTGCTGGCTCAGGGTACCAAGCATGAGTATTCCAATGAACAGGGCAGAAGCTGCATCTCTGTTGATTACCCAGCCTCAGATATCACACAGCATCACCTTATCCACCATACTCTATTGGTTAATGTGTCACAGGCATGCCTAAATTCAAGGAGAGTGCTACTTGATGGGGAGTGGTACTTTCACATAATTATAAGAATATGTGTCATGGCACTTATTGGGGTCATTTTGGAAAATAAAATCTGCCATTAAAAAAAATCAGACCTACGTAATGAACAGATAGTATACAGAATTCTTTTTAGTCACAAAATGTTAAAGAGGCTTGGGGATGACACTAAATTACTCATTCAATGTCAACAAGAGAGAAATGGTTGAGTACATCCTCTCATTTGGTCTTACCCACCTATCAGAAAAGCTATTTACAAAGATATGTAATAACATGGAAATGTGAGCTTCATTACTGGTTAAGCTAGACTAGAGAAAGCCACTTATGGCTTCCTATTAATTCCCTTTCTCAATTAAACTCTTTCACCCTGAATATAAGACATCCTGCTGCAGTATAGAGTATAGAATCTATACTTAAGTTCTCATACAGGCCCTGGAGGAAGACCACTTGTGTGTTGAGGTTTTTAACCCATTAACTCCACCCAAACGGGTATGTGGACCGATGAAAAAATGGGTGTCAGATTCACCCGCTCACCAGCCACATCGCTCCTGCCATGGAGGTGGGGAGTAGGCTGAAGGTGTTTCTCTTACATTTTCCCCATCAGAGAGAGCTCTGCCCCTCAAATATGAGTAGCAGACATTCCCCTGCTAACATTTATGTAATAAATGAAAAAGCACATAACAAAAATATGTGATTGGAATTGTATTTATAACATCCCTTTCTTACCTGTGATGCTGTGTCTGGATATGTAGTTATATACGTGTATATGTATATACGTATATATAGTTATACCATCAGATGTTATGTAATTATAGCTATATACAACATATGCATGCGTGCATGTGCACACCTACACACACACATGCACACATTTAAGTCCGATGTATAAAAAAAGGGAAGTGAAAGAAAACACACCCAAGCAACACTAGTTATCTTTGGGTTATGGGATTATGGATTGCCTCTTCTTTCCTTTGTGTTTTAGTATTTATCAAGTTTTCTGTAATTAATATGAATTACTTTTTGATGTAAAAGTATACTTTCTAAAATTAAAAAAGTAAAGTATGAAATTATTCATCTGTAGACATGCTATTCACACAAAACAGTTGACACGTCCCATGATCACTTTTGGGATGAGTTCTGCTATAGAATTACTGCAAGGGTTAATGAAACACTTTGAGAAGGGATAGTCTAAGAACAATTTCTCCTTCTGGACACTGCAAAAAAAAAAGTCAAAATTAAAAACGTGACTCGTCTATGAAGAAATGAAAAATAAGAAAAGACTCAGAATACAGAACAGGTAAAAATATGAAGTTCTAAACAAATACATTTTAAACTTTATTTCTAGAAGGAGTATGCTAATATGGCCATGCTGATTATCTTTGGATCTTAGATTTATGAGTGCCTGTTGTTCTCTTATTAATACTTTGCCATGTTTCAGGCATAATCATGTATTACTTTAATAATCAGGGGGAATAAATGAGAGGCAGAGTGAGTTCAAGAGCTAAAGTACCAGTGAAATTGGCAGAGGTCAAATCAGTGTATTCACTTGGATTTGGCTTTGATTGGCATAATTTTTGCTAGCAAGATAAGGAAATATCTTGCAATAAGAAAGGTAGCAGAAAGACATAATGCAATGCAGGGAGGATGCACTGTAGAATTGTGTACCTGGAGCCTATGTAATTTTTTACTGATCAATGTCACCCCAGTAAATCTAACAATAAAAAAAAGAAAGAAATTAAAAAAGAAAAAAGAAAGGTAGCAGAATTGAACATATCTGTCCCAAACTGAGCTTGGTTTTTGGCCTGGGTTTGGACTCAGCAACCTGGGAGCTTCTTGATAGCAGACAATAGCCATTGTCCCCACAAAGGCATAAAACAGGGTTCGTCTGCAGATGCCGGTGGAATGCAGATAGTGGGCCTATGTGACGAATGCAGTCCACCCATGTTTTCTTTGGCTGGGGTATTGTTTTAAGAACACTAGGAGATTTAAGGTAAAAATCTAGAATTCTGGCTTTTAAAAATATCTGAATTTATTTGGTTTGCATTCCAGTATGGACATCAGCTTTGGTGGAGGGAAAGAGAGTTGTAGCCACTGCTTTTCCCTGTTTTTTACCCAACACCAGCACAGAGTTGTGATTGCAATTCATCATCCCAGTTGTATTGCTCCTCTGAATAGAGAGCCAGGCCATGGGCACGTTACGTCTCAAGAAAAGAGTTGTCTTGAGGGAGAGGTGTATATAAATGTTGGATATGAATGTGTGGGCCCGTTTATTCATTTAGGTCACCTGCTTGGTTCTGTAGTCATTTGAAGGGGTGACCCACCTGTGGACACTGGGGAAGTAGTGTTGGAAATCTCTTGAGGGTAACAGAACCCAAAGGAAGCAAGTGTACAGCCCAGGACCAGCGGGCTGGGTGAGAATGACCAAAGGGCAACATTGTAGGAATACTACACACATCCCTCTGTCACCCTCCCAGAAGTTCTAAGATCTTCTGGATGTGAACTGGGGGCTCTGCGTCATGCAGTCATCCCTTCAGCACCTCAGCCGACATGGCAGACACTGCCTACAACACTGCCAACAGCCCTGGTAGAAGGAAAGCACAGCAATGGCAATTGCTCACTGGCTCCTCAAGCTTCCACTTGGTAATACCACGTGCTATTTTTGCTCACCTTTTACTGGTCAAAGGAAATCACATGGCCATGCCTAGCTACAAAGATTGTATTAACACTTCATACAATCCTACCCCACCCTGGAGTCAGAGAGTTGGAAACGTTTGGTGGATGGCACTAAGGACTGACACATGAACATCTGGGATCTCTCTTAATTTGTTGGTACTGCAAAGGGAGTTGGAATTGGTCCATCTTCCCCTGAACTTCGGAAAGGAATGACAGGTAAATATTCACATGATGGGTCATTTTGATGGCCCAGGAATCAGGGAGCATGTGCTTGGACATGACCTTTGAGGAGGTGGGCCCGCTTTGTCCAATAAGAGTTCCCTTTGGCAGGCTGAGTCAAGAGAACCTCTTAAGGGTTTCTGACCCAAAGCGTTGAAAACCATGTCCACGGTGACGGCATGACAGAAGAGCTGCAGCTTTTGTTTTCTTTCAGAAAGGAAAATACACACACACACACACACCATTTCCTTAGCTTTTCATTGCTCTTCCTCATCCCACCCTCAAAATGAGTTTCAGCATGCTGTATATACTGGGACATAACATAATTTGAATGCATTGAAAATGCAGTGTGTTCTTTTAAAATCCCATAAAACCTACACAGACATACCCCAGTGATGTTTGTATAGTGGTAGTGAAACTTGCCAAGTATTTAAAATCAGATCATCAAATAACCAAGTATGAATTCAGAAAACTTTCAGCATGTCTAATCTCTAGGTCAGTGCACTTGACTGGTTTATATTTTCCTAAGGGAATGTATTAGTATTATTCCCTGAAAGATTTTAGTGGTGCAGAGTTATTCAGACATCTTAATCTTTTAGGGGTATTTTAGCTACTGAAAAGTCACATCTCCTGTCATCAAGATTTATACTGCTTTTTATATTTAAAGTACCTCCATATAATTTGCCTTTATGGAGAAAAAAAGGTTAATTATTGAAAATGTTCATACAGAAATAGAAGTACATTTCTCCAAAAATGTGACTATCAGTTCAGAGTAGGGTATTCTGACTAGACATTTATTTTCTTTAATCAGGGAGGGGTGATGAGGAATATTTCTGTATATTAATTAAATAGAAGATATAGGAGGCACGGATAACTAAATTTCCATGTTTGGGGAAAATAAATGTCAGAAAAGTTCTATGAGGTTGGACAATTAATTTCACAAACTCATCCTAGAAAAAGTGCTACATTCCTCATTGCTGAGTATCACTACACTCACCTTCGAAGTACTCTGCATGGGACGCTGTGCACCAACACCAGCGCCTAGTCCACCCTTCAAAGCAATTTTGGACCAGCTATCAGAGCTGTTCTCATATCCAAAATCTGACAATGAAGTTTGGGAACCTGCCACCGTGCACTTCCATTGGCAGTGCTGTACAAACAACTCAGTAAGGTGCTGCCAACGTAAGCGCACAGTGGGAAGTTTGCAAACTTAATTGTCAGATTTTGGCTATGATGACAGCTCTGATGGTCACTCCAGAAAAAGAGTTCCAAAATTGCTTTGAAGGGTGGAGTAGATGCTGGCAGCTTCCCAAGGAGAGTATTTCAAAGGGGACAGTAGTGACATTCAGCAATGAGGTAGGTAGCACTTTTTCTAGGATGAGTTCACGAACTTAATTGTCTGATCTTGTATATTGTTCAGGTATGATTTGAAGGTCTTTTGTCTTCAGCAAGAAATCAAAAACCTTTTTGTGGGTCTCTTTATGTTTTACTTAGTATGTTAAAAAGGAGAAATGAAAAATACAGTTAGAATTTCTTCTCAGAAAAACCTTCTCTTCTAAAGTATGTGATCTACGGTGACATAATGATTTGATCTCCCCAACTCAAGATGCATGGAAGACCCAGTCTCAGGGCTCAGAAAGCAAGATCACACAGCTCATTTTGTATGGTTACCCCATAATACGTGAAAGGTCATAGTGTGAATTGTATATATCGATGAATTTCTAATGGCTGGCTTTGTGTAAGTATAAACCCTGTGGATTCAGAGCAGGAATGAAGATGGCCTCATCGAAAAAGACAGTAGACTCAACTGACCCTTTGAGAGACTGGAATGTAACCACCCCGAACACACAAAACTCCCCGAAGTTCTCATCTAGCATCCTCGCTCCCTGCAGACTGGCTATGTGAAAGCTCCTTCTGCAAGGCCAGGTGACATCTGGCTCTCTAGTTTCCCCCAGAGAAAAGCAGTTCCATTGATTCCAGCTTCAGGAGGTTGCTCTTCTTCTCACAGCAATGTGTGCTGCCTTTCATCTCAGCATCCCTGAAGGGCTTTGCAAAGAAGAGAGAAATACTTGCAGATCTTGGCAAGCATGCCATCCCATTCTGCGGATATGGAAGCTGAGCCCGAAAAAACTTAAAAAATCAAGAAGGCCATTTTCTCAAGGATAGCAGTAGCCAGAAGGCAGAAGTCGTGGACTGTGCTTCCAATGGAGCAGTCTGACTAAATCACAATTCATAGACACGTTTGTTTGTTTTGTTTTGTTTTTGTTTTTTGTTTTGTTTGTGTTTGCTTCTTCAAAATCAGCCCTGCAATTAAAACATAATTATGCTTTTACTCTTTCCTGGTACCTTTCTCCCAGGAAACAGAAAGTGCTTCACAAACATTAATTATGCAGCACAACACTGCTGTGAGGAAGATAGGAATTATCCTGCTCGGCTGGCATGGGCATGGGAACTGAGGAGGTTAGTGCTTTATCCATGGTGACAGTGGGGATCGTTGGCCAAGGTTCCCTCTCTGTGGTCTTACCTTTCCGTTAGACATTCTTTGAAATGCATGAATAATCTTTTGTGGACAGTATTGTCAACTGTTTATTGTTATTGGCATTTTATGTTATTTTTGTATTCATGCTTTTGTGAGTCCTTTTCATTTGATACCTGTTTTAAGTTTTAAGTTGGATCTTAAATTATAGGGATCTTTTTGGTATTTTTGTTGGTTACTCTAAATATCTAGGTCTCACTTGAGTCTGAAAATCATTTTCAATATTTTTATCTTTTAGTAAAATTTCTATTGAACTGTACTAAAGTACTTTATAGATAGAAAAGTACAAAAATCATAAATACAAGGGTTGCTGAATTTTCATAGTGAACACACCTGCATAGCAGCACAAAGCATTATCAGCACCCCAAATTGCACTGTCTGTGTTTGCTTCCGGGTCCCTGCCCTTCAGAGGTAACTAATAGCATGCATTCTAACAGCATAGGTTAGGTTTACCTATTTTTGTACTTTAAAATCATCTCTTTTCATTTATGTTTGTGAGATTTATCCATGTTGTTGTTTGCAGTTAGAGTAAGTTCATTCTCATTACTGTAGACTCTTCAACAGTTCACATCACCATTTCTTTATCTGTTCTACTGTTGATGAACAGATTGGGCGACAAGGTATTATTTTAAAGATATGTTGCTGTGCATACTCTTCTTGAATTAGATTGAAATAAATCAAAGATATATTTTTTCACATGCTTTACCATAAAGGCATTGAGGTACATGAAAGACATGTATTAAGCAGTCGTTAGATGTTGTTCATATAAAGAGGATTGAGAGTCTTAAGATCCTGTTTCCCAATTGAGGGGATGGGAATAATTAAAAATTTTCTCTAAACCTGAAAATGTCATTTGCCTTTGTTGGCTGTTTGAAGTCACAAGAAAAATCTTAGAGAAGTGCAAAGAGCTCAGATACCTGCTAGGCCTGGGTGTGAATTTAGCTCTGCCACTTAGACTGTGTGACCTCAGCCAGCTTAGTCTCACTCCACTCCACCTTTCTTAACCAATGTTCTCCTGGGTTGTTGAAAGATATGGAGTTAAATACATAGTACAAGGCAGGAATTTGTACATCATTATGAATGGCATGTATCGTTAGGTATTTTTTGACCCAATATGACTCTAAGTCCTACCAAATAGTAGTTTGGGTAGCCTGGATTATAGTTTTGGATTATTAAGAATACTTACTTGAAAATTTCAGTAAATACCTGTGCAGTGAGTATAAAAACTTCTATATTCAAAGAGACTTCCAACATGGAAGGATTTCTGTCTGTCTTCCTGAAATATACTAATGATCAACATGCAGTGGTTAGTTGATTTTATCTTAGCCTTCCTGAAAGAGTTTATCATAGATATAATAAAAAACAAGATCAAATGTCATTACAGACATACTCTGTAAACAGCCTGATTTAATGCATGGCTATACTGGAAAATTGTTGGCTTGAAGCTCAAAATTTTGTAGAAGTGGAAGCTTGGGCAGAAAATTGCTATGGGATTTCACAATTGTGGGATCCTAGATCAAGGTGCCTCCTTATTAAGTGATATTTTAGAAATGACAGTTGGAGTGAACTGAATGAGAGGGGTGGTGCGGTCTTTGTGTTTGTTTCTTTCATGACTCTAATGTGGCTGTCAATTAAATACATTCCACAAATTGTTGAATTTGCACTGGAGAGTCATTTATCGGAAGAATCATTACCTTGTCCCAGCCTGCCTTTTCCCACCTGAGGAAATGGTAGTTGCTCAAGCTAGAGCCTCGGTGAACTTGGCTCCTCATTCTAGCCAGACCCACCCAATGCAGCCATTCGTACCAACTGACCTCCTAAAGATCTTGTGAATTCTCTCTGTCCCGCTGCCACTACCACAGTCCAGTCTGCCAGTATCCATCCTGGGTCACTTCAGAGGCTTCTACCTGATCTCCCAGCATCCATGTTTTTGCCCTCTTACATTTTTATCCCTATGTTGCAGTGAGAGGTGATCAGTTCAACAAACCAGGTCAGTTCTGTGTTCTGCCTCACACCCTTCAATAGTTACACCTTGAATTTAGGGTAAAGTCCGTAATTCTTAACCTACAAAATGGACCTTTCTCCTTGACTGCCCTGCCCCGGAGATTTCATGCTGCAGCCACACAGGTCTCCTTTGTGGACACTCTGTCTTAAGTGCCCTGTGTCCTCCCTTCACATGCTTTTTTCTGTACCCTCTTTGCCCCCAGCCAACTCCTATTAATTCTCCAGGTCTCATATTTAATGCATTTCTCCAGGAAAACATCCCATGATTCCATGCATTAAATTATTAAGTCCCTCTACTGTATACTTTCATCACACCTTCTACTTGTAATTGTAATACCGTTCATACTTAGAATTTTGCATTTAATGCTTGCTTTCCCCACTAGCCTATAAGCTTTATGAGAGTAGGGATTCTGTCTGCTTTGTTTATGTGTCACCATTGCGAAGTTCTCAGTAAACATTATGGACTGATTGAGTCATATATTTCTGTAGGGTAAGTTGTTAAGGACTCCCGAGGAAACAGTGGACAAATTTTTCTCTCTTTAGACATGTTGAAATGATATTTTAAAACAGTGAAGGAAATGACCAGTGTTGTTTGTGAAACTAAAGAGAGTGAACCCTTCAAAAGGAATTATAAAGATTTTATGTGGATACTTATTTTAACAATGTTTCTTGATTTATTTTGTTATCAATAAATAGAAATTCATAACGTAAGTTAAACAACAACAAAATCTTTGATATCTCAGTAGTAACATATGGCAGCAGAATACACTCCGAAGGAGCACCTTGGCCAGCCTACCTTTTTTAACTTCGTCACTGCTTCTCTTCTCCGTCTGTTGAGCATCTGCAACACTGCCCTCTGCAAGCTCAGGGAGACGCCTCTTTCTCTTCTCCGTTCTATCAGGTGAGCGCCACATCAGCTCCTCAGACCGGAGCATGGGGCCCATTCCATTTAGGAACACCTGGGGTTTTAACTGCACGGGCCCATTCCTGCACCTGTCAGAAACCCTGGAATTAAAACTTCTGGCGAATGAGGCCTGGGGTACCACACCTTTAGCAAGAACCAGGTGTTTGTTTGAAAACTCTTGACCTAGTGCCTGCCTTACTCGTTACAGGTTTAGGAACTGACAACAGGCACATCCAATGATAACTTTGGGGAACAGAATTGCAATTTCTGCGTGCCTTTGCTGATGAGGCCACTCTATCAGGTTCACCTTGAAATAAGCCCGAATGTCTAGCATGTAAGGGTTATAGAAACACACTGATAAAAGGACCTTAAAAGGCTATTTGGTTAACCTTTGTGCTTCAGGTATATATATATAAGCAGACCACATAGGACTGCTTATGTTCGATTTCCTTGCTGGAGATATTTAAGGCCAGAGAACCTATATCTGGGGTTTATCACTGAGATAATCAGACAATCTTTGGTGATCTTTAAAATCTTTGGGCTCTGGTTAGGGTCATTTCTTCTTGTTTGGGACTTTGAGAACATGGAGAACAGCTGACATAGTCGCCATCTTAAAACACATACAGATGTGTTATCATCCATCATGATTACAGCTCAACAGTCCTTCCAACACAGGCTCATGGAGTTGGAAGCAATCTTAGTCACCACTTAAGTTGACCTCCTCATTCTACAGACATGCTCCTACAAACAAATGCAGGGATTAGATATCATTTAGTCTTGAATCAGACAGATTTATGTATATATTTCAACACCTCAAATGAATTTTTATCTTGGATTCTATTTTCCGGTGGTACAGTTGGAAAGCATCTGGTCCATCTAAATTCAGATCTGGTTCAAATCCTTCTCTACCACTTACTATCTGTGTGATTTCAGCACACTTTTTGACATACCTGAGCTTCATTTTCATCACACGGTATATGAAGATAAAATCTATTTTGTATAATTGTCTTGAGAATTAAATGAGATACAGCATAGTGCCCCATAACTTGTAGATGTTCCATTTAAAAATTCATGTGTTTGTTGATACAACTTTTGGGAGGCAGTTTGGCACTATGTATCAATATAAGATACGCGTACCCTGTGACTTGGCAATTGCAGTCATCATAGTGAAATCAAGCACCACATGCGGTGTTCAGAGACCTGGAAATTACTTAGCTCACTATTACAGGGCTTTAGTTGTACAGTGGGTCAGAGCTTATTTTCATATAAACAATTCATATTAAATTCTTGAAACAACCCAAATATTCTAGAACAGAGATGCTGTTTTCTGACAGCCTTCTAGTAGACTTTAACTGTACCCATCCCCTTTAGTCATAGAAGAAAAATAATCATGATAAATAATGAGTTAATAGTTTATTTAATGTATAGTATGTGTCAGCCCTAAGCTTATTTACTTAATCCTTGCCATAACCCTTTGATGCAGATGAATGTTATTCTTATTTTAGTGCAATTAAGTAACTTGGGCATCATGTGGGGAACAGTGGAGTGGCAGGGGTTGTCACATAGTGATTGCATCAGGATTTGAACAGAAGTTGCTTTAATTCCAGAGCTAAGTGCTAAATTCCATAGATCTTCTCTGTGAAGATTCAAACCAACCAACCAACCCATAAACTAATGTGAGGGCCCCATCGCAGAGTTTCTGAGCTCCGAGAGTGTAAGATAAGCGTGGTTGAGAACAAAGGTCGTAACCATTATACTTCCTGTCTTTCTATGTGCCTCCTATACGGTCTGCTTGTTAGAAAGAAAACATACTACTACATGTGTGATGACCTTAATCCCTTACTATGGTGATGGCCCCATTTTCACCTATCAAACTCTTCCTACAGCGTCTTTGAATTGCCTCGGGGAGTGAGGCTCCCATTTGAAAGTTCTTGATGAAAAAAATCTAATTAGGTACTGATGCACTTGAATGTTTGTTTTACTTACTGATGGTTCAGTGTAGGTTTCCTTCTTTTCCCTCTTCAAGGAAGCTGAGGTTCTGAGACAGCCACAGACTATAACCTAAATATGGGGAGGAAGGGAGGAAAAATCTTGCAAAACTCAAAACCTGATATTTCCCAGACATGCCCCAATCTGCTTTTGACCTCACCCCAAAAGGAGCGGTTTCCAAACCAGATGGCATGTCACATAATGTGACCCTGCTAGAGCAGTTGCCCATTAGACATTAGGCTTTCCTTTCTTACGGCCTGGGACTGTATTCTCGGGTTCTAGTTGCGGACTACTAAGAGAGGGACTGGTGCTTGGGCCCCGCCATCTAAGCATCTTCATGGCAGCCCTGGCTTCCTTTCCCACCACTATCACCACGTTGGATGGGAATAATTTGTGCCCCACGTTACATGTGTAGTTTACAAGAGTTCATTAATTATATCGTCCTACTTCTGACCAGCCCTGCCTAGCAAGTAATCTGAGAGCTGAAACAGTTTCTCTTTACATTTGGTGGCAGAAAAGACTGAGAAGGACCTGGGAGGCCACAGAATCTGTCCAAAGCAGCATGGGGATAGAAGCAGAGCCAGACAGAACTCAATGCTTATTAGGCAAAATCACCTCCCAGTCTGACATGTGGGCTGTCTCATTCTCCTTGTATCCTCTGACCCGAGTTTTCCTTCGGAGACTTAACAACAGGGTTAGAAGAAGGGTCAGCCGTCTGGGTGACTTGGCGATGGCTTCCATTAGGACCACTTCTTTCTCCATAATGATGAAATTTAATCTCACAGTTTAAATGCTTGTCCCAAAATATTTCGAAATGTGAAATGCATGCGAGCCAAATGACAAAAAATGATCTTTAAAAAAACAAAAACATGGGCTTCTTGTCATCCACCACATTGGCTGTTTCAAGGTCTGTTCAGTCAGTAAATTATTCTTTCTGATCTTCATTTCTGATGATATCCAGATGGTCTAAAAGTCAATCTTTTCTGTGAGAGAGAGATTCTCTGTGAAGTTGCAAGTGTGTAGCCTTCCTGTTCAGATAGTATGAGTAGGAATTAAACTGAATGACATAAGATTGTCTGTACCCAATTAACAGTAATAATTGACATTTAAATAATTACATGCCTATTTATTCAACTTGGGGCTGAGTTGAATTATTAAAGTTCTTACCTTTTAAAGGGACACTCTATCTTTCTCCCTAAATTATAGGATATTTTATAAAAGCCAAAATTGCTAATGTTAACTTTTCTTCCTTTCAATTTCCTCCAAATCTTCTAGAATTAAAATTCTGATTTGATGGGTCTAAAGATGTTTTATAGTCAGACTACCACAGGTAGATTTTGAGAGCTTGAAATAGGACTGGGTATGGATTATGGTGTTTAAGATTTATTCTGTTTCTTTTAAAATGTAACCTTAAAATGACTAGTTAATAATACTGACATAATGTTAATGTAATTTTAAAGTTAACATTGGTGATCAGACTTTGATGGTATTCTTTTTCAGAATGAAAAGAGCAATGTTAGCTTCGCCTTTAGTCTCTGTCCCTTACTGAACACCGTAGTAGATGCTTTCATTGTCATCTCATTTAGTTCTTTTTAGAACCCAGAAGATGAACATAATTATCCATATTTTATCAATGGAGAAACCGAGGCTCAAAGAATATCCGTTATTTTTTCCAAATTGCAAAGGTTGTAAGGATAGAAAACCAGTAATGTTAGGCTCAAAACCCGCGCACTTTCTGCTTTGCTGGATGGTTTACCGAATTAAAAACATCTACAGACTGTGTTCATGTACAATGAGTGGAAGGTAAGCTTTGTTACACCGGCTGCTCATTACTGCTACAAGCCAGATGAAAATGGATGGTCCTGCACCTCTTCTCCCTTACACACAGATGTGTTCCTGCTGGGCTCTGGAATTCAGGTTAGTGGTTACTGGTAGTCCTGCTGGCTGGGAGAGAACCCTGTATAATGGTACATTGTGTGTCAAATACTTAGGTGCAGACCTTCAGAAATGCATTTAGTTCTGAAAATCATGATAAAGTATGAGCATTTGAAAAATACTCTGAGAAGAAAAATGCAAAATGTATGTTTTTATATAAAAATTGAACGTTCAGAGAATGTCCAAGACCTAAAAACTTCTACTTTTCTTTTTCTCTCCCCCCTCCTTCTGTGTCTGTCTGTCTGACTGTCTCTCCTTCCATCTCTGTCTTGCCTTTGTGTTTATTCTCACTCTCATGCTTGCTGATTATAAGCAGTTGTCTTCTCTGACTCATTAATACTGTACATGGAGGTTCTTGGGTGTTCAAAGTGGCTCCTTGGACCTTCGCTACTCGTGTCGTCTGTGACCTGGCAGCAGTTGGCTTTACTGGGATTCTGTTAGCAAGGCAGCATTTTGGGCCCTATCCCAGACCAAAAGAATCAGAATCTACCTTTGAACAGGATCCCCAGGGAATTTATGTGCAGAAGGTTTGAGAAGCACTGGCCTGGAAGAGTCTATTGGTCCTTCCCTCCCAGGGTGGAACCGTCGCCCCAGAGAGAAAGGGGATGGGGTCCGAGAATACAGCTCCCAGGCTCCTTGTCTGGTTAGCTGGAGTTAGGACCAGGGCTCGGGCTCGCCTGTGGGTGGGAGACACGTGATCCTGCAGGTAGCAGATTAGGACAACCCTGCACAGGTAACGATGTGTCTAGTGTGAATTCTGGTTGCTAGGTTACCACTACCGATGCTAAGGTTGCCACTATGTAGGTCCTTAAGGGCCTGGGCTTTGGGGCTGCCACTTCCTCGATTCCCCACAAACAGACACACACACATATGTGCATGAGTGCTGCCACCCACATCAAAAACAGCCATGTCTGCCCCTAAAGGAGAGGGCAGAGAGGAGCCCGGATGCATCGTGTCTCCTATGTGCCAGCGTTGCCGTGGGCGCTTTCATTGTAGGGACCAGACAGCTCTAGCAAACCAGGTTAGTGTGACCACACATTCATTCAATGTCGAGCCAAACTTCATTAACCAGCACCCCTGCACATTAAATAGATCTATAACTTGTATTTTTAATGATGACCTTATTAAATAAGATCCTAAAAATCTAAATCATAAAAGAATAATTAAATTAATGAGAGTTCTCGTGTTTATAATATTATCTTAAACGTCAGTTTCCGATGACTGCACATGGAAAAAATATCTTCTGGCCCAAATGCTGTACACTTAACCCCAGATGTTAGTAGTTTGAAAGGGACCCTCTTTCCCAAAAGTAGTTTTCTGGAGTTGAAAACCGTGATGGGAGTACTGTAATTTGAACCATTGTTTCCTTACCGATCTCTCGGAAGCCTGTCACAATATTCCTTTTGTTTATAGCACCTAAAAGTTCCCGGAGTTGACCTTCCCCACAGGGATCAGTGTTCTTGGGATGGGGTTGGACAAAGAATCCTTGAATGGAATTCTGGTCCTGGTATTGCTCTGATTGGCTGGGAGATTTGGGGCTGTCCCTGAAGCCCTTTGGGTCTCAGGTTTGTCCTCCATAAAAAGTAGTGGGCTTGGCTGAAATCTGAGATCCCTTCCATTCCACATGAATATTCAAGTCCATAAACAGAATATTGTAAAATTGAACTTGGCAACAAGGTAAAAGAATACAATTGAGGCTTGTAACATGCTCCCAGTGTTTCCTGACCTCACAGAGTCTGCGTGTCCCATGTCACCTCCCCTGCCACAGGCTGAGCTTGTTGTGTCCAGTGGTAGGTTAGCTACTGGGCAAGCGGCAAGACAGCTGATGGGGAGGTACTGACTGGGGGTCCCCAAGTGAAAGAATCTTGTTCTCCTGAGTGCACCATGGCTTCAGAAAAGAATTCGAGGCTCTATAGTCAATTCATAGGTTGCATGTTTCACATTTTCTTTTCTTTTTGAAATTTTCACCATAAATTCAAGACAATGCAGAATATTCTAATTTCTTGAAAATTATGAAGCCATTGATAGTATAGGGGTAACTCTCTACAGAATCAATTTTTTGGTTGGCCACCTGTGCAAGAGAAAGAACATAAACTTTGAAGTTAGAAGGACCTGGGGTTTGTGTAGTGCCCCTGGGTGACTCTGGACATAATAACACAATTCTCTGAAACTCAAGTTTCTAATCTCTTAAATGGCAGTAATTGTATTTACTTTGGGGAATTGTTATAAGGATTTCATATAATTTATACAAAACTCCTGACATAGAGTAGATGCTCAATAAATGTCAACTATTATTTGAGATTAGAATAATTATTTCCAAATGTCAGTTTGTGTAAAATAATTACAGTGTAAGTAGTTTTTCACATATTTACATGGTGTTTCTTTTTATGAAATGATATTGACAGTAGATAGTAACTATTGTTTTTAACTTATTTAGCAAAATAAAAAAAAATTGATAATTCTAAGATATCTGCCCATATTTCTTTGTCAAGTTCATCTGGTCTACAAATCCAAAATAATAGGATTCATTGAACTAAGACATCCTAATCCTACTGAATATTAGGGTCAATTGAATGAAATGATTTTCACTTTAAAGCATTTAAATTGGGGCCATGGGATTCTGGGCATTCCCTAGCCACTTCATGCCACATCCAGTAACTATTAATATCTCCTGAATTCCTGTAATATACCTGTCATCAGGATAACTCAATTCATACCTGCTGTGTGTGTGTGTGTGTGTGTGTGTGTGTTCTTAGCACCAGTACTCAATATGGTCTCAGTGTGTCTTGTATTTTTCCCAAAAGGTTTTGGAGGCAGACACAGTAATACAAGGAGGACTTATACTGTTATGGTAGAGTCTAGGCTCTGCAGTCAAACTGCCTGGGTTCAAGTTCTAGGTTCACTGGGTAGCTGTATGACCTCAGTAGTTCACCTTTCTGTGCTTCAGTTGCATGATCTATCAAATATCAAAATTAACAATTACCTACCTAACAGGGTTCTTCTGAAGATTTCCTGAAATAATCCATGTATGCATTTAGTGTAATGCCTGATACATAGTAAGTACTCAATAAATAATAACAAGCCCCACAAACACAAAGAACAAGTGAACCACAAATTCTTGGGAGTCAGAGAAGCTTGAGATCTGACACACACCCCTCCATTACCAACTCCTCCTCCTCAATTTCATCACATGGCTTTCAGCAAGTTACTTAGCATCTCTGCACCTTATTGTCCTCACACACTTGTCACTGTCAAGTAAGTTATTATATGTATTTAATATTGTGCTTGGCTCACTGTAGTTGCACAATACATGTTCTTTCTGCTTCTTCCCCTCTGCACACAGCCCTACCTCTGTACTTTGCACGTCATTAAGTATTTATTGCAGCCCTGTACCTATCTCTTATTTCACTGCCTCTCACCTGCATTGTCAGTTTATTCAACAAGGAAAAGCTGCCTGAGACCAAGGTACTTGAAACACAGACCAGGAATCTTATTGGTTGGGAATAAGGTTATTTAGACCTTTGGCCTTGCCTTGGCTTTGGCTCAGATTGCTTCCTGAGAGCATTCTCTAATGACAAGACAACTCATCAGGAAGGACACTGGATTGGGACATTGTGTGATATCATATCATAGTTGGGGGTGTTATGGGCCCAACACATTGCTTAAAGACATGCTGAATCTGAAGTTTGTGGTTGGCTGTCTTTCTCTTTCCCGAGGGCTCCAACCTCAGCCTCTTCCTTTATGTGATTCTTACACTGTCAGCTCGTGGGCAAAGGTGGCCTGCCTGGCTGGACTTTATCCAAAGCCTGGCAGGTGTGGAGAAAACTTGTGAGAAACACTCTTGGGTTATACTAGTATGTCCCTCAAGTTAAATAAATTCAATTGCTCTTAAAAAAAGGCAACACCCTTTTAAAAGCCATTTTGGAGTGAGATAATGTTTATTTTCACTGCTGGAATGAGAGAATGAAGGATTAAATGATTACAGAATAAGTCATTGAAATAGTTTTTAAATATATTTTAAAAAATAAAACAACCAGACTTGCCTTGACAGGATTCAGTGCTCCTGGCAGTAAACCTGGGGACCCTTTCCCCAACTTCTTTTAATCTTGAACATTTTTCTTTTCCTTTTCCTTTTTAACTTTTCTGTTTTTTTTCCCAATTAATGCAGCATTTTAGGAGAGATTCCTTCTAAAAGTGAGAATTAAGAATAAGTGATTAAAATGAGACTTTTGATCATTCAAAGAGGCACTCTAAAGTGTATGGGGTAGTAGTATGGAGGGTGTGCTCTGCGCCTGGGGCACCCTGCCAGCAGCAGGAACCGGCAGAGCTCTGTGACTGGATGTTCCCTTTGGGCACATTTATTGCAATGTGGTGTTTCTCAGGTGTCTACCATTTCCACTGCTCAGTCTAGACATTCCTTTACTACATTCTAACACCGAAAGGACTCCGAAATCTGTACTATTTGCAGCTGTTGGGGAAGAGGCTTTGTGAGACCTCATTAAATATTTATACTCTTTCTCTATCAGAAGAATAACTTTTAGACTCATCCCCTCACACCCTTCTTAGCATAGCTTTTTGTTATTGTGTGACACTGTCTCGAGTAAAGAGGGATTAGGATCTTGAAGAACATCACCCCCTATTAGGAAGACAAAGAGGGACAAGGAAGCAAACTTTTGTTAACATCAGCCAGACTAGATCAGCTTTTCCCAAACTTAAGTTATTCACACTGTTCATGATTTTTTCCCCTTATCTAGATATCACATCTCCTACTATTCCATAGCCTTTTTTTTCCTTTAAATTGACGCAATTTTAAAAACATAGCTTTGTCCGAAGAAATAATGCCTAAGAAATGATAGGTTTTATGCTCTAGTTTTCTAACCCTAAATTTTAAATTAAACTAAAATTAAATTTTAAAATGTGTGTATCCCTTAAAATCACCCCACGTGACACTAGTGACTAAGCGTACTCAACTTGGGGAAATACTGAACTGGGTCATCCCACTGGTGAAGTTGAAATCAGGAATTGAGACCGCATTCCTAGTATGGGGTTGGGAATGTAGGAGTTCATTTGCAAAGCCAGGGATGGTGAAAGTACCTGAGGTGTGCCCAGGTATTCAAGGCCTGCTTCCCTCTCTGGTCTGCTGTCAGCCTACTCTATTCTAAATAACCCTGTGCCTCTGAACATTAGGGCTCTCCCTCCTCTCCTGGGTGCTTGGCCGCCACTGTTAATTACTGCCTCTGCTGCACCACTCATTGCGATCTGTGAGTTGCCAACCTCAGACTGAAGACAGTGCCAACATGGAGAGGCCCCTGTGCATTGGTTTCATCTGGGCCTTTTTGACTGTGGGATTGTCCCTAATTTCTATTATTATGAAGCTAGTAACAGCAAATTAGTACAAATTAGTATGAAACAACAAATCAGGGCTTAGCATGCTCTGGAAAGACTTTGTGTAACTAGGAATGGGGCCATTACCAATTAAAGAATAAAATCTTGTGAGAAGAGAATTTATGAGAAGCATAAAGTAAAAATAGGGTGTCTGACTGTATTTCTCATAAACAGTTTATATCTTAACTGTGAAAAATGCCCCACACCCTCCCTGGTTCTCTCATTATTTCCTGAGCCAAGATGGTGTTCATTGCTGCAAGAGTAATTTCCAAAAATTCTTTTTTTCCTCCAAAATTCTTAAACATGATTTCACCTTTCTTTACATGCATCCCCAGGGACCATTGACAGTTTCAGAGCTGGAGGAATAGATGTTCAAAGATACAGGATATTTACTAGTATAAAACTCTGTCCCAAACCCCTGGTTTAGGGTACTCTTCACTGATCTTTGTTTCCTCATTTTTTTGAGCTGAAAATATGTATAATTTGGCATCAAATAAAAAATACCGAAGACTTTTCCTTTAATAAGATATTCTCAAATGAGATGTGGGGTTTTTTAAAGGGACCAAATCTTTAAATAGCACTGCTAAGTAATATTACTACTGTAATTGGTTTATTAAATTCATAAGAATGCCTTTGATAAAAATGCCTGCTGGATGCTATACTTCTGGGATCAAATTCTGGGGCCATGAGATTTACTATCTACATGAATAGTTTTTACCTGGAGTCTTTATTTATGCAGTTGCAATTTTGCAAGCCAACTTTTGGGCCAAGAAGGGTCATGTCATCTGCTGAAACACTAAAATGTAGGAATGTGTAGAGACTCCCAATGCTTATGAAATTCTCTTCTTCTAAAATATTTGTATTTTTAACTAGATTTTGGAAATTCCTGAGTCATACTAATGAAAATATGCAAATTTCAAACCAAAGCGGCATATCCCAAAGAGGCCTGCCTATTGCCCAGAGTGGAGGTAGGAAAGATGTCGGTGTACGAGATATTATTCATGCTGTGTGGGTGGCTGTTACATTAGGAGTCCTCTGAGAGATAGCAGAAAGTGCTGTGACTGTGATACTACTATTCTGTCCCAACCTCAGAGTTGCGTGCATCTGATCGTTGCAAGCCCTTGATGATAGTATCTACAAATTATTGGTCTTGCTTTGCTGGACACATTCATCAACAAACAAATGTCTTCAAATGTGAAACAGCTGAAAAGCACAGTGAGGGGGGAGTGGCAACAGAAAGTTCTCACCAAGTGTTTCTAATGATTGAGAATCGTTAGGACCCTGAAAGTGTTTACTAATACAGCAGAACCAAAAATGGCACCCTAGTTTAAGAATATCAGAATCATGTAGACTTGGGTTTGTCTGATGAGACCTACCCCAAAATGAGCAGAGTACTTCCAAGGAAAGCGAAGCCAAATTTCTCTTTCCTAGTCTGCATTTCTATCTCTTCTCTGTGGCATTTCTTCCAAATTCCCCACACATCTACCTATGTCTCCACAATTTGTAAGGAAAAGATGAGACTCTTTAAGATTAAAATGATATGTTTATTCATAACTCTGCTCAAGTAAATAAACTAATAATTGCACAGTTCCATAATCCTAGACTCCATCTTTGGTCTCTTTGATTTCTTCACTGACTTCAATACCATAAACACTGATAAGTCATGTGTGGAAAGAAAAGGACTAATGTGTTTTTGCTGAGCAGTAATTCATAAGCAACTTTGTTTACTGGATGTCTGTAGATGTCTTTCAGAAAAAAGAGTCTGCCCCATCAAACTGGACCCTTAGACTTAATGGGGGAGGGGAATTCAGGGTGCATCAGTCTACAGAAAAAAACCTCTGTGGTTTAAATAAAGTAGTACATTACGGGGGAAAGAACTAGAAACCTGGTTTCAAATTCTGTTTTTTGCCACTTATTAGTTGTGTGACTTTTAAGCAAGTTATTTATCATCTCTGGCCCTGATTTTCAACAAAATAAAAATGATGAATCAGATCTGAGCTTGTCTCAAGTGCCAATTCAGATTCATTGGTAGTGGTAACTGGAGAGTGTTGGCAAGGACTGTAAGGCTGTGTCTGGTCACAGTGGGAATCGCATCCTCATTGACCGAGTCAGATTCGGTCTTACCCTGATAGATTAACTATGTCTGTCTTGCATAGGTAATGGCAGGAGTGCCTCATATGTGTTAACCGTAGCTAGGAATGCACTCTAAAGTTCATGCCATCTCTGTTTGAGATAGATATAACACATTTCAGAAGCAGCAAGATTATTTTATAATTTTCAGAACCAGAAGCAGAAAAATTTTTGGAACAAAACAGGGTTTTCAGAGATTTAGTTCTTTCCAACTCCCTGGCCCAGCCACTCATAGTTTCCTTCTGACTCTGAATAACCAGTTGGAACAAATGGATAGATGATATAGCCTTTCTGGGGAATAAATGAAAGCACCCAGAAATCCCCTCCTCACTCGTGTTCATCAGGCAAGACTTGGAGGGTTTATTTTCCTTACCAGTCAGTCAACTCATCATATGTTAGCATGTACTGCTTAGAGGTAGTTGTAAACTAGAGACTTGACATAATTTTCATTTGATGGGATCTATTCCAAGAGGTCTGTAAATCATCCAGAAATCATGAAATTATTCAAGCCTACACAATCTTAAGGAGAAAGTTTGCCATATAATTAATTGTAGTGTTGACTTCTGTATTTTGAAATTTACGGTAAGTGCTCTGAGCAATTTCACAAACACAAGTCTGTCTTTTCTTTGTTTGTTTAAATGGAGATTCTCTGAGTTCCTAAAAACCTCAAGATCTGAAAGAGATTTGGATTGCTGTTTATTTATCCATTAGAGTAATTCATTCGAATGAGAGCTGAGGCTTTGGAATCATCATTCATTATCATCTGGCAGTGTACTTCATATTTGATTACAAGTCAGAGTTTGGGGGTTCTGGACCCTTTTTGTTTTACTGGATCTATTCCTAAATTTAGGAAAATTGTTGAAACACAGTGTGTCTGCTTCTAGTATGTCTATTTCTTTTCTCATGCAATTGACTATTTGCTTTTGCCCCTTGACTCTACCTCAAGGATAATCAAGGAATCAAAGAAGGTCCAGGAGGTCTTGAGGCCCTCTGGTGAAAGTAACTTTTGCCATTACCATCGTCATTATCGGCTAGATTGTTACTTACCTTGTGCCTTCACGTTAGGTCCCTCTGCATATTCATTTAAGCACAGAGATTCCATTTACAAGCCATTGATAGCGCCCAGAAACTGCAGAGGCTCAAGAAATAATTTTGACTATGAAATACACATACTGATACAATTTTACTTTATCCAAAAAACAAGTTCATCTACTTTGTGATTTCTCAAATGTCTGGGAGAACTTATGCAACAAAATCTGCTACTAGGGCATATGGGTGTGTTGGCAGATGTCCTCAGCAGGTTTTATGCCCTTCAGACTGCTGTAGTCTCTTTTCTTAGAGTCATTTGTTTTTGTTAAAGGCAGAAAGGAACAGGAGGAATGTGCTATGGCTTTACTGTCCTTAAAATTTTGTTAACTTTGAGAGGATAGATGCGTGTATCTTCAGAGAAAATGATTTTATTTCAACTGATTCTCTCCTACACTGTAATTTTAATAGACTTCATATTATATTATTAGAACAGCGTGACTGTTTTTCTGCCAACATCAATTCTTTTTCCTTTCCAATCAATCTCCACATTCTTTATTTCATATGAGTAGTGGTGTGTGAATCAAGTTTTAACAACTGGATCTCTGAAGAGAGAGAGAGAGAAAAAAAGAGAAAGGGTCCTGATCTGTAGCATCTGTGGATTTTGTGGTGTTAATGATCCCATCATGGCCATTTTCAAATTACCAACATGATGTCATTGAACACAGAGTTGGGAAGAGATGCAGAGTAGTACACCATTGTATAGTACGACCACCATGCAAAAACAATAGGTGTAAATGAACTTAAGAGAGTAGATAATAGCAAAACATAGTAAAATGATTAGGAAGTGGTGAGTTTTGAGTGTATATTACCCTTGTTTTAAATGTAATTTATTTGTTAGTGCATATCATTTAATTTTTAATAACAGCTGGGTTTAACAACTGGCTTACAAAGTTTCTGAAATGTAATAGTCAGTTCTTGTGAGGTGGTATACACAGGTTTCAGCTCCTCATTACAAATGAGATATGCAGACACTAAAGTTTATTCATTCCCGGGGAATGCTTGAAAAACTGGGCAGGGGAATATGAGTGAATCTAAACTCCCATCCAAAGCCGAGCAAATTGAAGAGCAGAGATATGTCCATTTAACATGCTTTATTTGGTGCCAGTACAAAGTGCTGGCATTTGTGCACTTAGTGCATAGATCATATCAATAGCAAAGAGTGGGGAGACCAGGCTTGTCAGATAGGCCACTCCTAGAAACATCAAAAAGACTCTTTTAAAATTTGAAAGAAATATAAACAGAACTGAACATGAAACCAGAAGACCTTGGAGAGATATATTTTTACAAAGTTAGTTTAATCTAGACAATATAAACACTTAGAGATAGTATTAAATCTGTCTGGGAAGGCAATACTGTAGATACCATTGTTCATTGTGTATGAAATGAAGGGAGTAAAGAAGACAAGCCAAGAGGAAGCAGGGCCTTCGAGTCTGATGTATGCAGGTAGATTAAGAAAATAGAGTTTGTAGTTACTTTGGCTGCAAGGGAATGGATCTAAGACCACCATAAGTCAGTCTTCAAAGCTTTGCTGCTCAGTTAAGAATAATAGTTCAAGGTTCCAGGAGGAAATATGAATTCTACTGTGTCTAGCAACCATGGGAAAAGAAAGCAAAAATGTCCCTCTGTTTTATAGAAATTCTTCTCCTCTTCCAGAAATTGCCTCCAAGCAACACACTCCCTCAGTCCTCACATCCTATGGATCCTACCTTATCTACTGTTGCCAGGCATTTACCTGGAAGTTTCTTTATCAATTTTTTTGCCTACTCTAGGTTACCATCTCCTCCCAACTTCTGCTTTTCTTGGAATTGCACCTTGAGTGTCAGTTCTAGGAAACTTTCCTTGACCCCCACGTCCTCACTGGAAGACACACCGAGTTAAAATTACTTCTTTATTGGTATGTCTCTCCCCATAGACTTAAAACTGCTTAGGGAGGGAAATGTATCTCATTCTATTGTATGCTACATGCTGAGAGTAAATCCGAATTGTGAAATAGGTGCTCAATAAATACTTGTTTCAGAATGAGTAAAATAAATGAATCAGTGACCCTAGAGGAGACAGAACCCAAGGGAAGGCTTTCCATGGCCTAAAACACAGAATAACATCTAGATCACTAGATGATGGCACTGCCTTTACCACCGTCTTTGAATAAATGAGCAGATCAAAGTCAATTTAAGAATTTTCCTTCAATGTACATGCCCCCTATTGCCCTTCTTCATGCCAGTCCCTGTTAGTCTCCCATCAGCTGTGTTAATAACCTTGTCTCCCTTGCCCCTAATTGCCTTCTGGGGCTCTGTGCTGACCAGACCAAGGGTAATAGATGGCTTGTAATGACCTGGGATGCAATCAAGGAGGACAGTAGATTCCAATGCTGGGAATGCCCCACCTTGGAGTAGCCGTGTCACTTCTCTCCTCTCTGTGCCTCCACCTGGTCGTCAGATGCCTGCTCCCTCGTCTTGCTCTTCAGTACTCTGGCAACCACTGCTCCCCACATATTCACAGAGACAAAATAAAATGGAGTAAGGAAAAATTACAGGTTAGACAAGTGTCTGGTTAGAGCCTAAATTGTTATCTTTGCAGAAAGCTGAAGGTTGACGTAGGCCTTGTACACACCTCCAAGGACATGAAATTCAGGTTCTAAATTAGAGGTAGAATTACATTATGTGGCTTGATGTTTTATTCTGAAGTGCGTGGGAGATGTCTGGGCATACAATTGTTTTATAAAGCACCTGTGAACTGGGGCTGTTTCAGTTGAGATTTCTGTCGTATTTATGATGGTCAGTAGGCCGATAGGCCCTCACTTTGACATTTCAGAGATTCACTCTGTGCAGTTCACTGGAACAAACATGGGTTTGTATTCTCTGCCCCCACAGCCATTTAGGCACAGGTGATGACAGTCTGTCTACAGTGAGAACTTTTACTTCCTGTGTGACCATGGGATTATCAGTCTTTACCTGCACTTTTTCTGCTTTATCTACCAGATCTGAGAGCCCCCAGCACACCCATTACTCTTTCAAAGGCTTTCAGAGCACTGTGAACTAGCCTTCAGCACTGTGGTAGCAGTCATCTCCTTAGCCATTGGAAATGGCCCTTGGGAATTCGGGATACCTGTTAATGTTAATGGTCTCTTCTCTCTGTTGAATTAAACAGCAACTTTTGTAACTGGTAGTAATGTCAAACCTTGAGCTTCCAAAGGATATTTATATTCAACTTTTCAAAAAACTTCAAAATTGTAACTGTCCCTCCTAATTTGCTTAATGTAGAACTTTGTCTCTGTCATTCCTCTGGGATTCCAGAAAAAAGTTCAGAAGAGTTTACACATATTGTCGTGTATTATAACCAAATGATTACATCTCAGGAGTGTTAATTCAAAATATTTTATCTGCCTAAAAGTCATTAAGAAAATGTAATGTAGTCTTTAAAACATTGTTTCTCCAAATCCTTTTGCATCTTATTTGGAGAGCTTGTTTACAATTCAGATCCCTAGGCCTCACACTGGATATTGTGAATCAGAATATGTAAAGGTGGGTCCCAGGAACCTGAATATTTAGCAAGTTCCTGGATGATATTGATATACTCGAGAGACTAATCACCATCAATTTAGAACATTAAAAAAATGAAATGAAAGAAATACTCTGTCATTTCTCTTTAAACACAATGGAAACAGCATTTTTCTCATTACCGCTGTGAACTGATCAATGTATGTTATTGGGCAGCCATGTAGGTCGTGTATACGGCAGAACCTGAGCTGTGGTGGGTAGAAATTTGGTGTCAGCTCTAAAAAAATTGGTAGTCTCATGAATTGAAGATTATACATTGTTCATGAAATGGCCTATGTAGAACCACCAGACTCAGTAATTCAGGTAGGACTAAACAAGTAAGTTTCCTGGGCCCCAAATAATGAATACATTTCTCCTATAATGCCTGTAGAATAGGTGAAATAAGGTAAAAGATTTCTTAGACCTATATTCATTCATTTATTTATTCATCCATCCATCCATTTGACATAATTATTGGGCACTTACTTTGTCGCAGGCACTATGCTGGATTCTGGGAATATAGATACGACCAAAACTGATGTGGTCCCTGCACTCATGGGACTCATAGCAGAGTGGAAGGAAGATATTAAATAATCTTAGAATCACAGAAATAAATACGTAGTTACAGTTTGTGGTAAAGGCGCTGAAGAAAAACTACATGGTGGCAAGAGAGCATGGTAAGACGGTCTAAAACAAACCAGGATATAACACTGAAATTTATAGTGCAGCTGATAGCTCAGCAGAACAACCTGAGCACTTCCCCAACTTCTCTTTGTTATATATGATATATGATCATATATATGTAGCTAATGTGATTGAGTGCCAACTATCTGTCTTGGCACCATGGTAGAGTTTTACAAATGTTTCCTTGTTTAACCTTCTCAATAACCCTGAGTTATGTCTCATTTCATGCATAGGGAAGCAGAAACTCACAGAACAATTAAATATCTCAACTGGGATTCAGATTCTGATCTATCTGCTCTCAATGCCTATTTTCTATTCACTGAAGTATGTTAGAGAGATACTATAGATTCATACAGTGTTCGAGATGGATGGCATATCCGAAGTCATGTAGCCCTCTGCTCAACACTCCACTTTATAGATGCAAACACAGGGCTTAAGTACCTATTAAAACTTGAGTAAAAACTTGCTGAGAGTGGAACTGAGTCTAGAATCCAGGTCTTAAACCCCAGTCCAAAGTCCTCCTCACACTACCATGTTGCCTCTGTATCTCATAATTATGTATGTTTTGCTGGGATCTTAGTATTTAACTGATGCTCTATGCTAGATTTTAAAAACTGGCTGGTTTAGCCTACAAAATAATTCACAGTTATCCAAAATTGAACTGCAATTGACGACCCTCAAGAAAGGCTAGCTGATCATGATTACATATATCATGATCACAGATTTGTCGGATGGGAGACAGGGGTTAGGGGGATGTCATGTAGTTGGGGACATCCGAAAACTACTGGTCCAAGAAGTGTCTCTGCCATGTCTTGGCTTCTAGAGCAGAGCATTAGAACAAGATGTAAGAGCAAAACGTGAACTCTCTCCTCTCTCTCACATACCTGTACTTATGGAGAGAACAGATAAGCAAATAGTAGGTGGAAGGATTGGACCATGGGAGAGAGGCTTGAGAAGCTTGGAGCTATTGAGATGTGAGGTGTATGAATCAAACTTTCATAAAAAGACCAAAGGTTACCTTCCGTCTTATTGCTTCCTTTCAAATGCTAATTTATAAAAAGTTAAGGAAAGAATTGGGATATGATTTTTTTCTCCCAAAGACATTTGGCTTAAATCTAGTCTCTATTTTCTTGACATCTGTTACAAGAACTACTGAGACTCAGATTTTTGCCTTAAATTTGAACTCTTTGATTTTTCTGGTTTATTTTCCCACTTCCTGTTTCCAAGGCCAAGAGCTTTAAAAAGATCAGAAAATAATTATCACACAATATTAGGCCCATAGGAAAAAATGTTTTTATGGATCAAGTGCAAAGTCATCAGACATATATAGCTCAGTGGGTTATATATAAGTTTATGGGGGTGGGGGGAGGAAACCCTTGGATTCAATTCATTCAAACTGTAGAAACACTACCATCAGTTGATAAAACCAGCCAACAAATTTCTATACTCCATGTCCATTCTGTTTGTAAGTGCCTGTCCCCACACACCTGTCGTGCATGAAGACCAAAACAACTGTTCTGTCTAGATCCCCTTTTAGTCTGGTTGTTCCTGGGAAGCAGTTAAGAGAGGGCAATGGATCCGAAGGTCCAAAGAGTGTTGAGCTTGGCTGCTGCCTGGAGGAAGTAGATAGAATGAATCCCAGACCCTCCTCTGGAGACAGCATTCTACCTACCTCTGTTTTGTCCCAGCTGACACCCAGCTCACTCCACAGAATCTCACCACACTCTTAGGGAGCTAGAAGATAAGGGTCCTCTATCACCTACTCTAACTATAGATAAGACAGCTTCCTGGTCACTATCTTCAAATCAGCAACATCTCCATGTGTTTCTGGATTAAACATATAAGGAGTTTTAATATCTGGGTAGTTTTTAAGGTTTTAATGTTATTTTTAAAAATAAAAATACATAAGAGAAATAACCTCTCCAAACCACGTTCACCCATGGTTCAGTCATACCTCCTATACAATATACTTCTCAGGGCCTCTTCTCATTATACCTTTTATGGATATTCAGAGATACCTGTCCCTTTGAGGAATCTGAAAGAGGTAGAGGTGACAGAGCTCTCAGAAATGCTTACTTATTTTTTCTTCCCTGCCCAACATCTCTGAACATTGCATCACATCCCAAACTAGCATAGTGAATTCTTGCCTGGCTTGCTTTGGACAGGAGATCCCCTGAGCATCTCAGTTGTGTATGACTAAAGCACAGAGGAAGGAAAATGCTGACAATTTTGATTAAAGACAGAGTTAGCCTAAACTGCGTGCTGGCAATTCTCAGGACTAAAAGCTTAGGACAGTGAGTCATAGTTCCTTCAAAGAGGTGTCATGAGGCAGGGGGCCTTAGAAACTTGTTCTGCCTTGTGGCACCAGGAGAAGATGAAAAGAGAAGATAGTGAAGGGATCCTAACAAGTACCTTTGCGTATCAGCTTCCAAAGAAACCTCTGGGTGTTTGATTTTCACACAATAAAGAATTTATATAAATCACCTTCTCTACAGAATTGGCTGCCATGTTATAGACACAACCATAATTAGGAATGTTTGTTTTCGTGATATGTACTTGCAGACGACAACTATCAGGGCAGAAGGTCAATACTGTGAATTAATTGAAGTCAAGAGCACTCGACATGTGGAATGAATTTTTGTTGCGTATCTCCCTTTCAGCAGGAGAGGGGCGTTTAGAATTTGAGGCTAAGTGCAGACTTTCCTAAGACTCTTTATAGCATGGGAAGTTATCTACAGAATGTGGTACGTGGAGCATTTCTTCATTCCACAAATATTTATCGAGTCAGGCACTATGCTAGAAATTGGGAGAAGAGGCAAGTCCCTGCCCTCACAGAATTTGTAGTCTAATAGGATAGATACCTCAAATATTTCCACAGGAAGCTGGAACCCCAGACCTCCATGGGTCCCCACCAGTTTCAGTAAGTCCTTTGCTTTCTCGGTTCTCTCTCAAGAGTGTCCTTAAAGTCTGGCCCGCTGACCTGGCACGTGGTTGTCTCCCAGTGAACTTGTTTATAATGCATGTTTTTGGGATTCACCCCAGTCCTACAGAATAAAAACCTGGCCTTTTAACAAGCATCCCAAAATATTTCTGATGTCACACATTTTCCTCTGCACATTCTAACAGCAATGAGGCTTTACAGTGTTTCTGTAAGAGGGGACACATGAGGAAGCACATACCTTTGCAATGGGAGAAGCATTAGGTTTGTGGCTTTCAGACATGACTTTAAATGTTGGTTCTCCCAGTTACAACTTGTTTAAGTCTGTTTCTTTATCCCCCAGCCTACTGAAGAATTGTATATGACAATACCAAGGCCATAGCCTGTGATCACTTCTTTAGGCTGCTTCATCTAATTAGTAATAAGTTATTTGTAAACAATGCCGTGAACAGGGGGAGATTTTTACAATATTTATATATTAATGTAATACCTAAAGTACTACAGTTCAGAATAAAAGGTTGGACAATTGAGTTCATGAACTCACCCTAGAAAAAGTGCTGCATACCTCATTGCTGAATATCACTGTAGTCACCTTTGAATTACTCCCCTTGGGAAGCCATGCACTGATGCCAGCACCTAGTCCACCCATCAAAGCAATTTTGGAATTCTTTTTCTGGAATGGCCATCAGAACTGTCATTGTACCCCAAAATATGACAATTAAGTTCACAAAATTGCCACTGTACCCTTAACACTGGCAGCACTATACAAATAACTTGGTAAGGTGGACTAGG
The DNA here is from genome assembly GCA_004026885.1 of Lyroderma lyra. Taxonomy (NCBI): domain Eukaryota; kingdom Metazoa; phylum Chordata; class Mammalia; order Chiroptera; family Megadermatidae; genus Lyroderma; species Lyroderma lyra. The sequence goes on along the minus strand of PVJL010000510.1, from coordinate 151,375 downwards.
CGCTGGCGTCAGTGCATAGCTTCCCAAGGGGAGTACTTCGAAGGTGACTGTACTGATATTTAGCAATGAGGTATGTAGCACTTTTCTAAGATGAGTTTGTGAAATTAATTGTCTGACCTGTATGTATTAGAAAACAATTCCTACAAAATCAGTAGACAAAAGACAAAAGCATAGAAAATTGGGAAAGGATGTGAACAACAATCCAAAAAGAAAGAAACTGAGTCAGAAAAAACTAAACCCGTTACAAGGAAATGTGAATTAAAAACATGAAACACCTTTTACTATAGTCTGACATTAGCAAAAACTAAGAAGTCTGACAGTATCAAGAGTTATCGCAATGTAAGTGAAATGGCACTTGACTGCATTGGTCTTGAGAATAGAATTTGACACACCTACGTTCAAGATATATTGACAGCATCTAGTAAAATTCAAGATATAATACCTAGGTCTCATAATTCCACTGCTGTGTGTGTGGAGTCCTGTCGTGTAATAAAGTGGGGATTGCAGCATTGCTTGTAAGAGTAAGAAGTACTGAAACAGTCTACATGTCCATTTATAACTGGGTAAATGAAATGAGCAGTTAAAAGTGATCATCTAAATCAAATGGTTAGGTCTCAGGAACTTCATGTTGAGTAAAAACAACAACAAAACACTTAATATGAATCATTTATATAAACAAAAAAACAAAAATATTATATCTTGTTTCATAATGCATGTTTATGCATGTAAAAATTTTTAAGTAAAATGGAATAAAAACTCATGATACTTGTTGCCTGAGCAAAATAATGGGCAAGGGATAGGTGGCTGCAAAAAAGATGTTTGAAAATATTTGTCATTTAATTCCATTAAAACAAAATATTAAAACCTGGAAGAGATTTAAAAATCAACTGTTAACAGTTGCTAAATCTGGATCATAGAACTATGAGTGGTTTTCTTTTTTTTAATATTACTTTTTACAGTTTTCTGCAGCATTAATGTTTCTGAAAATTCAAAAATGAAAGTGATCACTCTTCATTATCTCAGAGGTGAAGAAACCATTTGGACAACAAGAGGTAGTCACTCACTTGGGATGCAATGAGGGGTCCTGGTATACCTGCTAGCTGAAGGATCTGGGGGTGGCTGGGGAGTGTCAGAGGTCCATCCCCAGAAGACTCCCACATGGAGGGAGGCCCCAAGAATGTGAACCATGTTTGCAGTACAATATTATCATATTGGTTTTTGTTGCTCTCAGCTACTCTTTATGGAGTCAGTGGGATTGCCACTCAGAGATTCAGAGAATAAATAGCTCTCTTCCACCCCCACGCCACCTGCGGTTTGGCACCCACACTTGACTGCCTTCTATCGGCCGGTCCTCTCCATTTCTACCTTCCTGTCCGGTGGGTGGCAGCTGTAGGAGTATGAGGGAGACGCGGAGGGGAGAACACAAAGAGGGAGGATGGAATCGACTCTCAGTAAAGGAACGTCTCTTGGTTTATCATCCAAAGGGTCAAGATCCATGCCCTGACCCACACGTGATTTTAGAGATGAGGGCACCAGGGAGTCTAACTTCCGGCCCCTGAGCAGTTCTGTGGTGACCCTTAAGTTTCGTGTGGCCTGTCCCAGACACAGAGACACACACTCGTATATGCCAGTCCCACTTTTAACAGCTCCCTCCCTGCTTTCGTCAAACCTCCGGCTTGTGCGAGCAGCCTCCAACTTCCAGGACTAGAAACCAGTGTGTTCGAGAGTGGACTCAGGGTTTGAATGTGCTTCCCCGCGTGTGCATTTAACTGGCAAGAGCCAAATGCCGCAATGCACGTCAAAGAAAGAGAGGGTGAGTTTTTCTTTGTAATTAATGTGTTATCGTTTGGCTTTGTTATGCCATCTAGGGTTTTCTCTTCTTGGAAAGAGGATCCATTCTTTGTTGGTTCTGTTCTGCTAGGACAGAGCTGCCTGGGCGTAGGAGAAAGCTATGATTCCCAAAATGTGTGGCCCCAGTCCTGGCAGCAGCAGCCGCATCTGGAACAAACACTGTCCAGACGAACTCCTGGGTGAAGGCTCGACAGTCTGCGGTTTAACAGTTCCCCCAGGCGATTCTGATGCACCCTGAAGTTCTAGAATTTCTACTATAAAGAAGAAGCACTGAACCAGAAATTCAGACATGAGCTTTCAGTTCTTACTTTCTACACTTCCCAGCTATGCCAACTTGGGCAAATAACTCATTAGGAGTTAAGTGTTCTTGATATAATGTAAATAGCGACGATCTCCTGAATGAATAATGTCCTTGATAGTTTTCTGAGAAGTGTGAAAGATTATGTAACTTATTGTGGTTATCTCATTTTGCGAGTGGTTTTGTTTGCTAAATCAGATGCTCTGATTCAAGCCTCTCTTCTGCTTCCCTTAGAAACTGCTCATCACTCTTCATGAAGAGTTGCCAGATTTAGCAAATCAAAACCCAGTTAAATTTGAATTTCTAATGAACCACAAGTATTTTTTTAATATAAGCATGTCCCAAGTATTGAATGGACATACTTATACTGAATAATTGCTCACTGTTTTTAACAAGTCCTGTATTCAATCCTCTGTCCTGCATTTACTCTGGCAACGTTTTTAAAAAATTTATTGGGGTGACATTGGTTAGTAAAAATTACATAGGTCCAGGTGTACCATTCCACAATATATCAGCTATGTGTTGCGTTATGTGTTATTGCTCAGAATCAGTTCTACTTCCATCACCATATATTTGAGACCCTGTCCTTTCTCCCCCACCTCCACCTTCCATACCCTCAGACAACCACTAACTGTTAAACTATTGATTGTGTCCATGAGTTTTTATCACTTTGTTGCTTTCAGCTTTGTGTTCCACATATGAGTGAAATCCTATGGTTCTTGGTTGTTTTTTTTTCTGTCTGGCTTATTTTGCATTGTGTGATGGTCTCAGGGTCCATCCATGTTGTCATAAATGGCCCTATTTCATCTTTTCTGTGGCTGAGTAATATTCCATTGTGTATATGCACCACAGCTTCTTCACCCAGTCATCTATCAAAGGTCACTTTGGTTGTTTCCATGACTTAGTCACCGTGAATAGTGCTCCAATGAACATTGGCTACATATATCTTTGTGGACTGTTTTCAAATTTGGGGGTAGATAACAAGATGTGGAATTGTCAGATCATATGGTAACTCTATTCTTAGTTTTTTAAGGACCCTCCACACTGCCTTCCACAGTGGTTGTACCAGTTTGCACTCCCACCAGCAGTGTACCAGAGTCCCTTTTTCTCCACATCCTCTCCAGCACTTGTTATTCCTTGTCTTGTTGATAACAGCCATTCTCACAGGTGTGAGGTGGTAGCTCATTGTGGTTCTGATTTGCATTTCCCTGATAGCTAATGAGGATGAGCATTTTTTCATATATGTGTCCACTATTTGTATGTCTTCATGAGAGAAGCGTCTGTTTAGGTCCTTTGCCCATTTTTTAATTGTATTGTTTGTTTTTTTGTTGTTGAGTTGTACAAGTTCTTTATATATTTTAGATATTAGCCACTTATGAGAGGCATTGTTTGCAAATATTTTCTCCCATTCAGTTGGCTGTCTCTTTGCTTTGCTGATGGTTTCTTTTGCTGTGCAGAAGTTTTTCAGTTTGATATAGTCCCATTCATTTATTTTTGCTTTTACTTCCCTTACCTTTAAGGTCAGGTTCATAAAGTCCTCCCTAAACTCAAGGTCTATAAGTTTAGGACTGATGTCTTCTTGTATACAGTTTATTGTTTCGGATCTTATGTGGAGGTCTTTAATCCATTTTGAGTTAGCAACCTTTTTTTTAAGGACTCTTTTTTAAGGTTAGGGACCAGTTCTTGTTCCTTTCAAAATAGTAATGTATAAGAAGGAATGCCTGAAGCTTCAAGTAACAGAGACCCCTGTGTTTTTTTAACAAACCGAGTTTGTCTTGCACAGCAGTAGTCTTAGGCGTTGAGAGTAGATGGTTATTTGGCAGGTGTATTATTTTGCTAAGGCTGCCCTGACAAAATACTACAAACTGGATGGCTTAAACAACAGAAATTTATCTTTACAAAGTTCTGGAGGCTGGAAGTTTATGATCAATGCACTGACAAGACTTTTTATTTTTCTGAAGCCTCTCTCCTTGGCTTGCAGATGGCCACCTTGTCGCTGTGTGCTCACATGGTCTTTTCTCTGTGTGTGTACGTTTCTGGTGTCTCATGTGTGTGTCCAAATCTTCTCTTCTTATAAGAACACCGGGCATATTGGATGAGAGCCTACTCTAATGGCCTCATTTATCTAGATCACTTCTTTAAAGGCCCTGTCTCCAAATACAGTCACATTCTGAGGTACTGGGGGTTAGGACTTCAACATACATATGAATTTGGGGGAGGGGACACTATTCAGTCCAGGCAACCAATGGTACCTTTTGTATTGCCAGAGACAGGCTTTTTTCTACTTGCATCTAAACCTTTGCTTGTGCTATCCCTCTCATTCAGAATCACGTTCTCCTCTCCAAATATTCAGACATCCACTGACTTTCCTGAGCAAATCCAAGGTCCACCTGTCCCAGGATTTCCATCCCTCTGTCTTTCCTCCTCCACCCACTCCTTCCATACCCTCAGATAACCACATCAGGTGAACTCTGCCTCCATTCTTGTGCATGCTTCTTTATCACTGAAGATGTGTCAGCCTAGAAACAACTTGATTAGAGCTGAAGGAATATTATAGACAAGACATGGCATCACTCAGGGTGACTACTCGTTTAGCCATAACCTGGGTTATAATGAACTTTGGCTAAAGTAGGGGTAAGAGTCGTCAATGCCGAGAGGGGAGTAGATCTGAAATCTTTTCTAAAATCTGTATGTTAGTTCATCAGTGCCACATGCTGAAGTGGGAGCTGGAGAGGAACTTGGAGTTTAATCTGGGATCTTTCAAGGGGACTTTAGAATAAGAAACTAGAAAATGATATTTTCCTTTCAAAAGGGCAATTGCTTAGGTACCATTTTAGATACTGTTGTATTTCTGATCAAGAGATTCTCAACAGAATTTTAGTCTCCTGTGATATGCTTTCTCCTCTCTAGCTATTACCTTATTATAATGTGTTAGATGGCAGAATGGCAATTACAAGATTAAAAATCTCAGCTCACCGACTTTTATAGCAGCAACCGTACCACAAGTTGATGCTGAAATATGCAATTAACTTCTTAGTCCTTCATAAAAAGAGTTTTTTGTCAGGGGAGGGATCTAGAGTCCCTTATTGATAAGACCCTCCTGGGTGTGGAATTCTTATTTGTTGCAACTTCTCTGGATAACTTTTAAATGGACTATTGCAAGGTTATTTTGAATCTGGAATTTAACTGTTACTACATGGGCCTGCTTAAGATATTATGCTTTGAAGTTTGCTCTGCTCTGTGAATGCATAGGTCTTTTTTTATCTCTTACCCGTGATGGACTTCAAAGAGAGGGATGCATTTTGCACATCTTGCCCCTTCACGAAGTCTGTCTTTGTAACTTGAAAGGAAGCCAGCACACACCTACACACACGACCTGCACACAAAGTAACAGGTGTCTAGAACCAGGGCCTTCCAAAGGCCAGCCCTGTCAGTGAAATTAGGAGCCATAAAAATGTCTCTCAAGTCAATGGAGCTTTGTTATCAGGGTCATAAGGAAAACAAAGCATCAGAAGTTTGGTGTTATGTTTGAAGAATCCACTATTTTGTCACATACACATTTGCCATGCTTTTTTATTTAAAATCAGCAGAGGCCTACCAATTCTTGTGCATGGTGATGTTCTAAATGACTGGTGTCCCACTAAATAAAGTGCGATAGGAACGTGAAGTAAGGTACCATTGATTCTCTCTGACAGGGGAGCATCATGGACAAGTTGATAAAGGAGGAAACCTTGAAAAGGAATAGAATAGAATTTTTCCAGATGGGAACCTAGAGAATGCTGGGCAAAGGCAAGAGCATGGGGGAGTGGAAAGAAATGCAGGGAATATTGAAGGAAAGAGGAAGCTGGAGGTTGCAACTAGATTGGAGAGCGGGTGAATCTCATGGACATGAGTTCAACTAGAAATTCATCGAGAATTGCCTGTGAGAGTTCTCAGAGCAGCGGGCTAGCATTTTCTCTGTGGGAAAGGAAGGGGCAGGGCAGACTCCAGAGATGCCGCAAGAATCATCCTGAGAACCTGGTGACCAAGACATCAGGACTTAGCAGAAAGAATGGTGAGTCTGGGGGTGGATGGACCTGGGTTCAAATGGCAGCTTCAGCTTTCAGTTTCCAGCACTGTGAACTGGATAAAGCTTCTGACTCCACATTTGGCTCATCTCTCTGCCTCGGAGATAAAAATAATAATATCCACCTAGTAGAGGTGGTGTGAAGAGCCGTAAGGTAATGTTTACAGAGTACCTGGCATAGAGCAGCTATTCATTAAACATAATCTGCGGTGCCATTCCTACAGGGAATAAAATTCCCCGTAGACATGCCAGTGATCCAAACCTAGCTCAACCCCTTTAATATTGTGTGACTTTGAATTAAGAGAGGCAACATCTCTAAACTTCAAGTTTCCCATCTATAAAATCCCTTCCTTTTTATGGCTGAGTAATATTCCATTAAATGAGGCTGCTCCATTTTATTTATTGATTCCTCAGCTGATGGATGTTTGGGTTGTTTCCACTTTTTAGTTCTTAGGAATAATGTTGCTCTGAACAACTTTGTACGATTTCTTGTTTGGACATATGTCTTCACTTCTTTTGGGTAAATACCTAAGAATGGAGCTACTGGATAGTATGTTAACTCTGTATTTAACCTTTCATTTTCCACAGCATCTGTACTATTTTATGTTCTTATCATCAGTGCACGAGGGTCCCGATGTCTCTACATTCTTGCCAACACTTGATTTTAATCTGTGTTTTTTTATTATTGCCATCCTAGTGGGTGTGAATGGTATCTTATTGTGGTTTTGACTTGCGTTTTTCCAATGGCTGTAATGTTGAGCATCTTTTTTTTTGCTTTTTAAATTTAAGTTTATTGCATCCTTGGCCATTTGTAAATCTTCTTTGGAGAACCGTGTACTCAGCTCCTGTGTCTATTTTTAAATTGGGTTAATTTGTCTTTTATTATTGAGTTGTATGAGTTCTTTATGTGTTCTGGATGCAAATTCTTCATCAGATATGTAGCTTGCAAAAAAATGATTTTTCCCACTCTGTGGTTCATTTTTTCACTTTCTTGATAGTATTCTTTGAAGTACCATCAAGTCTTTAATTGTGATAAAGTCCAATTTATTTTTGCTTTTGTTCCTTGTGCTTTTGATGTATCTAAGACTTTGCTTAATGATGTATCTAAGAAGATGTTGCTTAATCAAAAGTCATGGCAATTAACTTTCATGCTTTCTTCTAAGCATTTTATAGTTTAATTCTTACATTTAGGCCTGTCATGTATTTGGAGTTCATTTTTATCTATGGTGTAAGGAAGGAGTTCAACTTCATTCTTTTCCAAATGGATCTGCACCAGTTGTTGAAAAGACCATTCTTTCCCCATTGAATTGCTTGGGCACCCTTGTCAAGGATTTATATATCTAGCCTCATGCTGCCTTACCTTTTCAATGGAAAATAGTCCAAGTTTGGTAAAGCGTAGAGGACATACTGCTATTGCTCCCTGTTGTTAGATTTATTTTATGTCACTGAAACATTTAAAATTATCTACATTGCCTTTTAAAAATTTGATTGATCTGATTTAGACTTTATTCTGTGTTTCACATTTTAAAAATGACGGTAAGAAATGGCCAGCAAACATACGAAAAAATGCTCAACCTCCTTAGCTATCAGGGAAATGCAAATCAAAACCACAATGAGATACCACCTCACACCTGTGAGAATGGCTGTTATCAACAAGACCAGGAATAACAGGTGCTGGAGAGGATGTGGAGAGAAAGGAACTCTGGTACACTGCTGGTGGGAGTGCAAACTGGTACAACCACTGTGGAAGGCAGTGTGGAGGTTCCTCAGAAAATTGGGAATGGAGCTACCATTTGACCCAGCAATCCCCCTTCTGGGGATCTACCCAAAGAACTTGAAAACCTTTGTCCGCAAAGACT